>JAFEMH010004299.1:0-175000 GCA_022495995.1 Adenophora triphylla var. japonica | reverse complement strand
CAATGTTCATCAGTCATGCTAAGTATATAGTGTACACTAGCTAGTTAACTCGTGTACACTAGCTAATTAACTAGTGTACACTAGCTAGTGTACACTAGCTAATGTATACAAATCCTTGTGTGCACGATTTAACTAGCTAGTGTGCACGAGTTAACTAGCTAGTGTACACTAGACCTTTCTTTTCTCAAGTATGCCATCTACCTATATATTAAAAGGAACAATCAAGGATTTTGCGTGTAAATCTGTATTCAACTTTTGATGAAAGCCATCCATACATTTTCCCAGATCTATCAAACTTATTCGGCTTAATTGTTGACGCCTACATAGTAATCCAAGCAAAATTCAGTTTTCAACTTTGAAAAGAATTGTTGTCCATATTAGTTATTGTTTGGCAACTTGTAAGTTTATTTTTTGGTTTGTTTTGCAGTACACTTAGTGAAGTAACAGAGGATCTTGAAAGGGAGAATGGACTGAGCTTTTCTTCAGAAAGCTACATACCTTAGCCTGCATAAAGTACTGTCATGCCATAGCTTTCATATGCAGATGTAATCGTAAAACTTGAATGGCTCCGCTAGCCGATTGGGATTTATATTTGATGCTTTAAGAGCAGAAAAAAAAACGGAGGAAATACAACGTGATTAGCACCATTATTCACTAAATATTTAAAAAGTAGATAGCTAGTTAACTAGTGTACACTAGCTAGTGTACACAATTTCTTGTGTACACTAGTTAATTAGCTAGTGTACATTACTTAACTAGCTAGTGTACACTAGCTAGTGTACACAAGTCAAGGTATTGTCCAGTATAAGTCATATGGCTAGTGTGCATGAGTTAACTAGCTAGTGTACACTATATACATTACTATTGTACATTATTTAACTAGCTAGTGTACACTAGTTAATTAGCTAGTGTTTTAAAAATTAGACGTTGTTCAATATTATTTTTTCAAAATCCTATCTTCAGGGATCTAGTTTGAATCGTCTCGTCAAGACAAAAAAATCAGTGTTTTCGAATTTTTTTTTCGACTTATAGATATTGAGATATTTTATTTTGAAATTTGAAGGGGATTTATTTCACAATAATTACGAAAATGTCAACCTCTCTATCTTTTTTTTTTTTTTAATCTGGAGCATTGATGTGTTTTTTAATCCAACTAGTACATCACCCGTGTGTTAAACACACGGGAAGAACACTTTTTAAAATTTACGTTAAACAACCTAAAAAAGTCAATTTTTTTATTAACATAAAAGTGAAACAATTGTGATCTTAATTAAAGATGATACTTTATTTGTACAATTTTGAAACTTGAAATTGCGCTAAATATTGTTTTGGTACTTGTACAATCTTAAACCTAACTAAAATAAGGTAGGTTCACATCCTTCACATGAAAATCATGAATCCATAGATATGACTTCAGACCGCAGAAAATTCAAAAACTGAATAAATATTACAACCAAAAGTCGAATGTCATGAAAAGTGCTAAGCCTCACAGAATATGCCAATTAGTGGTTCTTATGGTTCTCATATAAATGTGATTCTCATTATAATAGGACTATATATATATATATATATATATATATATATATATATATATATATATATATATATATATATATATATATATATATATTTGTAGCATTACGTGTATTCCGTAGCCTTAAGTTGATATTTAATTTTGTTTATCTTCATTATTATTCTCACGATTCTTATGCATAAATCAATCCATGGTATTATTAAGAAAATTATCAGACAAGCGAGACTAAAATATGTTCCATATAAAGACCATACAAGTTGATTATTAGTCCCAAATAAAGCGGAGCGGAAGAGTATATCCTAAAATAAGTTTTGATTTAAAATATTATCACATATTTTTTTTGAGTTGGTCTTATAAAAAACTAGTTTTTTTTAGCCCTTAGAAAAAATGTGTTTTGTTTTTTCCGTTTGTGCCAGTGTCAGTTTAACAAAGTGTCAGTGCATGTGTAACAAAGTGCCAGGGTAAAAAAAGTGTCAGTACCAGTTCAACAAAGTGCCAGTGTAAACAAAGTGCCAATACATGTGTAACAAAGTGCCAGTGTAAAAAGTGCCGGTGCCAATTTAACAGAGTGCCAGTAACCATTTTTTCACTGCCAGCATTTAAACACATATTCACTGGCACCCCGACACTGGCACTTTTGTAGATTGACGCTGACACATTATACACTGGCACTCCCAAATACATGTGTTGGCACTTTTTTACCCTTTCGCTGGCACTTTTATACCCTAAACACTGGTACTCTTTTTTGCTGGCACTCAAAACACATGCACTGGCACTCAAAAACACATATACTGGCATTAGTTTACACTAACACTGGCACATTAAATCCCTAGCACTGACACATCAAATTCCCCACCAACAGCAAATTTTCAAACTGGTACTCAAATACATATACACTGGTATTTAAAAACATATGCACTGGTACTCAAATCGGTCTCCTTTCTTTCCAATCTCACTGTCGAGATTCAAGAGAGAAAAAATCTACTCCATCAATCGCTTCTTGAAGAAAAATGACCATTGTAGACATCCACCGCCAAAACCTTGTGAGGCGTCTCCGACATCAATTTCTCACAAAGGTGAGATCCAATGAAGCCTCCGACTCCAATCATGCAAATTGTCATCGTCTTAATCGGATTTTCATCCAGATCTACCCTCGTCATCGCCGTAGTCGACGCCATTTTCAACAACTAAATCTCTCTCTAAACGAATGCTATTGCTTTCGCTATCTAGAAATAGGAAAATCAGTATGTGTTTGTGTGTGAAAAGATAAGCGAGTTTGTGAAAAGAAAAGCGAGTTTGACGGTGAGAAATGATAAGCGAGTTTGGCGTTGTTGGGGGGCGGCGCCGGTGAACGGGTTTAGAGTCTGAAATGGGGAAGAAGACGATAATTTAGGGAGAATTGAAATGAGAGAAAATGGCGATGACCGTGGTTGGAGAGAGAGGGAACGCCGATTTGGGTAAAGTCGACGTTTTCTAAAAACACGTTTTTTTTTAAGCGTGAAAAAAATGCGTTTTTTCTGAAATTTTGGCATTTTTTTTAAACATAATTTTCTAAATGTTAGGAATTTTTACATGATATCAGTTTAATGGAATCGAATTCCAAACAGTTCGTTAAATAATTAACCCCATTTCCATTTGATTATCATTATACTGGCAAAATTGAGGAGGATGAAGAAGCTGACTAAGGTCAGACTAGGTCAATTTTCCGAACAAACGGACTATCCACGGTGTGTATACTTCCTCCGTCCCACGTGAATGCAAACTTATTTTCATTTTGGTCCGTCTCACGTGAATGCAAACTACCCAAAATGGAAACAAATTTATTATTTTATATTCACCCTACCCCATCCATTCATTCTCTCTCTTCATTTTTCACCATACAATTTATTCAACCAACTTACTATTAACTCCACTCATTCTTTCTCTTCATTTCTTACCACACATTTTCATTTTCATTATCTTAATAATATTTCTTAATTATTGTGTCCGTAAAATTGGTTCACAATGACGTGGGACGGAGGGAGTACATGATACTCCCTCCGTCCCACGTGAATGCAAACTTATTTCCTTTTTGGTCCGTCCCACGTGAATGCAAACTGCCCAAAATGGAAATAAATTTATTATTTTATATTCACCCTATCCCACCCACTCATTCTCTCTCTTCATTTCCTACCACACAATTTATTCAACCAACTCCACTCATTCTCTCTCTTCATTTCCTATCACACATTTTTATTATCTTAATAATATTTTTTAATTATCGTGCCCGAAAAAATGGTCCACAATAACGTGGGACGGAGGGAGTATTTTCTAGGTAGCTAGCCTGCAATTTCTTAGAAATGATGTCGATAATGTACTATGTAGCCTGCTATTTCCGGGAAATGAGACTGTTGGTTTCCATTGACGTGACCATTATAATGTCGATAGATATTTTTGCAGAAAATTTTTGAGGAAACATGTTTCTTTATAAATTTAAAAAGTTCTGTTTTTAAATATATTGACTTGGTATTTTAAAGTCTAAATTCATTGTTTTAAAGTCTAAACTCGCTATTTTATTTTCTAGCTTAAATTCACTGTTTTAAAGCCTAAAATAACTATTTTATTTTTTAGGTATTTTAAAGTCTAAACTCAATATTTTAAGGCCTAAACTCTATATTTTTAAGGATGAAGTTTTTTATAACTTATTAAGAAATAGGTTTTTTCCTAAAACATACTCTATTTTTATGGTTGTCCTTCCTGCATTCTCGTGATGTTGATAAAATTAAAGTTAGTCACCAAAGGTCTCCTGGCCTGATGGTATTGTAGTGGCTTCCCTTTGGGGAAGTCACGAGTTCGATTCCCCTTGGGGGGAATCTTGTGGTTTAATTCTTTCCTAGGGTTTCAGGAGCCTTGGAGTCCCCCGGGGCACATCCGTGCAGTTAAGGAAGCAGCATTGCTGGGCTTGTACCCTCAGTGTGGGGAGTTCGAATCTTGGCAGGAGCAGCTGGAGCAGCCAAATGGTGTTGTAAGAGTGATGTAAGTGCCACTTTGGCAGGAGCAGCTGGAGCAGCCATTTGGTGATGTAATAGTGATGCAATTGCCTTGTAGGAGGGCTCCCTTGGGGCTCTGGAGTATAAGGGGTGCTGCCACCCTGGCTGCATAGGGCACATCCCGCGATTTACCTCCGCCAGTATACTGAGGGGCCGGTACCTGGTGGTCCAGGATTAGTCCGGCGAAGCTGGAAACCTGGATATCAAATAAAAAATAAAAAAAAATTAAAGTTAGTCTAGCCGCCTTGTCTGATTCCCCACCTACTTAACAATTCAATTTTTAGGGTTTTACAGCTATTAATTGATTACACCTCCTTCAGATTTATCTAAAGTGTTAGTTGTATTCTCTTTTAGAAATCTGTTGCTATTATTTTCCTTTAGTCTGTGATTAAAATTAACTACTCAGATTGACATTAGTTTTGAGAATGATGTTCTTTGTCAATGCTGTTATAATTTTCATCACTTTAATGAATATCATTGTGTATTACTTGCGACAGCGTGAGGAAAAAAATTATGACCGTGAGAGGAAGAACTCATCATCGGTGTTGTTGGATCATTATTCATGTCGTCGCTTTTCTCTTCGCGAGATAAAATCGGCTACACGGAACTTCGATGAAGCATTGGTCATTGGGAAGGGTGGATTTGGGAAGGTCTACAAAGGGATCATTGATGATGGGGCTAGTACTGTCGCCATCAAGCGTCTGGATTTTGGGTCCAAACAAGGAGCCCCACAGTTCCGGGCAGAGATTGAGATGCTTTCGAAATTTAGACATGGTCATCTTGTCACTCTAATTGGTTACTGCAATCAACATGATGAGATGATCATTGTGTACCAGTATATGGCTGGTGGTAGTCTTTTGAGTCAAGGCTGCACAAGCTTCATAGATTAGAGGGCGATAATAATTCTTCCCTATCTTGGGTGCAACGCCTCAAGGTATGCATAGGTGCTGCCCGTGGGTTAAATTACCTTCATACGGGTACAAGTATCCAAGATAGAGTCATACACCGGGATGTAAAAAGCTCGAATATTTTGCTGGATGAAAATATGGAAGCAAAGATCTCGGACTTTGGACTCTCCAAAATTGGTCCGGCAAATCAGACATGCACACATGTTAGCACCCATGTTAGAGGCACACGTGGCTACCTAGATCCCGATTATATCTTAACCCGTAGGGTTACTAGGAAGTCTGATGTTTATGCTTTTGGGGTGGTGTTACTTGAAACGTTGTGTGGAAGGCAAGCGGTGAATTTAAGACTCGATGAGGAACAATGGGGTTTAGCCTTCTGGGCGAAGCAGTGCATCAAAGAGGGGAGACTACTTGATATTGTCGATTCTAATATCAGTGGGAGCATTGTATCAAAGTCCTTGAAAGTGTTTGCAGAAATTGCAGAACAATGCTTGCATAATAGTTCGAAACGACGGCCTACAATGGCTGAGGTTGTGACCAGGCTCGAGTATGCCTTGGCACTGCAAGAAGGAAACGCTTCGTATGGAGTTGAGGCTGATGTTATTAGTGATACTCATGGTTACGGAGACCAAGATGGTGCAGATTTTTCAACGGTAACAGAGGCTAGCAATGGTGTTGGTGGTATGTCAACAGAGGGGGAAGTCATTAATGCTGATAATGAGCACATTGTTGAGAGTAGGCAGTTGGGTGATTCAAGCCATAGCCAGACAAACATAAAGCCTTTGAAGAAAAGATCAATTATGAAGAAGGTTAGGTTGTTTTTTTCAACCAAACCTCAGGTCTTCTCAGGTAACTTAACTTGAGTTCATCTTTTATTGCTGCCAGCATATTTTTCTTTTGAAAGTGATGAACCTACTCTGAAGGTGTAAATCCTAGAAATTTTACATGCAGTTAACATGTGTGTGACCATTAACGACATTATTAGGTTACATGACACCATGATGCTTCTTGTATAATACTCCCTCCGTCCCACGTGATTGTGGACCAAAATTTTGGGCACAATAACTAACAAATAATAGTATGATAAGAGGAGAGAGAATGAGTGGAGGAGGTGTTGTATGAAAAGTAAATAGGAGAGAGAATGAGTGGGAGGAATAGTAAGTGGATTGTTGTTGTGAGTATGTCATCAAGTGGGTCTCATTGAATGTAAACTTATAAGAACTTTCCGTTTTGGGTAGTCTACACTCACGTGAGACGGACGAAAAAGGAAATAAGTCTACATTCATGTGGGACGGAGGGAGCATGTGTTAAAGATGATTTTATCTCCATCATTTCCTCCAGAAATGTTACATATGACCTCATTTGATTGCACTGTAACATAATTTTGGAATAACCATTCAATTTTCTCTATGGTCGCATAAATCCATGTCTCATGTTGGTGATCTTAACTTTGGTTATTAATTGTGTTTGTCCCTTTGTGCTATCGCTTCTCTGTTAGATTTTTTATTCTAGTAGCTGTCCATTTTTTCTCTCAATATTTTACGCAAGTCATGTAGTTCATCAGACGATCATCTTTCTCAACCTTTCCCTTTTTCTCTGTCCATATTGATGTTGTGTGATTTGTTACTGTTAATAACACCTGGATTAAGCATGAGGTGTCAACAAGAAAGTGCCTATAAGTCGGGGGCTGGTGGTCTATGGCTTTTTCCTCCTCCGAAATGTAGAAGTTGGGTCGAACCAGATACTCTTTCTTTATTTACTTTTTTGTTTCGTTTTAACTGTGCAGCTGAAGATCTTCATCTTGGACAATTGAAGAGGTATTCATTCCGTGAATTACAAGTCGCAACTCGTAATTTTAGTGATACAAGTTACTTGGGCGGTGGTAGCTTTGGTAATGTTTACAAAGGATACTTGGTTGATGGCTCCTCGGTGGCTGTAAGAAGACTCCAAAAGGAGCTTACTCAATTTACTGAGCTTCAGTTCCAGGCAGAGGTCGAAAAGCTTGGCATGGCCATGCATCGAAATGTACTACAGTTGCGAGGCTTTTGCATGACACCTACTGAACGGTTGCTAGTTTATCCCTATATGGCTAATAATAATGTTGCCTCATATTTAAGAGGTAGCATCTTCATTGTTTTTGATCCTTGATTATCTGATTTTTGTTTGGGTTTATGTTACTCTGATTTATTACTGTGGTTCTCACAATTGATTGTCACTACTGCAGCGCAAACTGAATGGCGATCCCCTCTCAGTTGGCAGACAAGGAAGCAAATTGCAATCGGATCTGCAAGGGGCCTAGCTTATTTACATGATGATTGCGTCCCTATGATCATACACCGGAATGTTAAAGCTGCAAACATGTTATTGGATGAGGAGTTTGAGGTGGTCATTGGACACTTTGGGTTCGCTAAGTTCATGGACAACGATGATACTCATGTTACCACTGATGTAATGGGTACATATGGTTACATTGCTCCTGAGTACTTCTCCACTGGAAAGTGTTCTCAGAAGGCTGATGTTTATGGGTATGGTGTGATGCTTTTGGAGCTCATAACTGGACAGAAGGCTACTGATACGGATATCATGTTGGTGGTTTGGGTAAGCAGTCACTACTTCAACATAAGATTTTTTTTCTTTTTTTTCCATTCATATTTGTGTGTATTTGACTACTCTTTCCCTTAATTATTCAAACATGGAGCATAGTCTTAATCTGGCAAAAATGAATGACTCTCATCTCCAAATCATTCTTGTTATATGGTTTCTTATAAATATTAAAAAGAAAACAAGAGCCCGTTTGAAGTATTGATACTAAAAAAAGATCATCGCTTAGATCTCTGTATCAATTTGATAAATGTTTTCAGTCCTTTTGCCTATGACTAGTTTCATTGAAATTTTCAGGCCAATGAACTTGTGAGGCAAAAGGATTTGACAAGAATGGTTGATGTGGGTCTACAAGAAAACTACGCTGCTGAAGAGGTAGAGTGTGAGCACCCCAACCCGGAACCTAACGCGTGTCCCGAGCTTGAGAAGCTCAAACTAAGAAAACCCATCTTATATTTTTAAAACTTTTATTTGCCTTTACAAGAAAACCAATTCTAACTTTTTTTCATAAACAAAATCAAATAATAATATCTCCACTTGGAGGAATTTAAACAAATACTTTAATAACCATACTTGATTAATTACATTGAAAATCCTAATTAACATTTTTTTGACAAAAGAGTTTTCCTTACAACTTATAAAAGAGTAATACTTAAATATGACTCCCGACAACCCACTCATATACCTATCCTGATAAGTCCCAAAAGCAAGAGCCCAAACTCATTCCCCGGTCTCACTGGTTCAGGTCACCTGTCTCAGCACAATCTAAAGCAGTAAAAGGGAAGGGGTGAGAATAAATCTCAATAAGCTATTATGAATGCAGCAAGATGCCAAACAAGATGCAACACATCAAAAGACATATCCACATAATCAGAGAGGCTCCCTGCCGCCAACCGTCCCATACCGGTTGGAAACAACGACCAGCTCATCATGAATATATCACAACACATAAGTACGATAAAGTAACACTTAGAAGGATACTGAGCCAAGGTTTTATCTCCAAAAGGGTATACACATCCGAGCAGCAGCAACAGTTGATGAAGCGGTTCCGGAACCATGAACAATAACAGTACCATAGGGATTCTGACACACAGTCATATCCCCAAATGAAACTAGACCATCTACCTCAAAAGGAGATGCTAGCCCACTAATCCCACACAAGGGGGACAAAGGCTGGGTTACCAATGTATGAATTATAATGAACTTGGCTCGGTGCCATTATAATTCCATAACATTGCCCAACAACAAATACCAGCTGGATTTTCATAACTAAGCACAGTAATAACATACTTGCTTAACCAAACATTGTATGATCCAAAGTAGGGATACATACCACAATAGCATATCATGAAGATAGCAATACTATAACAAGTATTCAACATATTAGCACAACGGCTATAAATCTCTGTTTCAACATGTACAGCTTTAGGAATTCCAAAGTAGGGAATCCTACAACAATAGAATATCATAAAGATAGAAATACTATAACAAGTATTCAACATATTAGCACAACGGCTATCAATCCTTGAACAAATCCCAAACAATTTAGGAATTCCAAAGTAGGGAACCCTAGCATTTATATCGGAATACATCAATGAATATGAATCCAAGTAAGGCAACAATATAATCAATAAATCCACACTTGGGATAGACATATAACCATATGCTAGATCAATCCACACTTTGGATAACAAGGTAGCAATATAATAAATACACATTTCCAAACTAGCACAATAGCGTAACATACAGCTTCTACACTATTCAAACCCAATCACCAAGGATATGGAGCACGTAAGGCCACTATGTATTATAAACCATTCCTACATAGTCATTACACAACCTCGGATAACCTTAATAAAAGTTCAAGATCTACTTCCCAAGTTTGAACCACTTTGGTGGAGTACGAATCAAGCTTAACAACCAATTTCCGGACAATATTTAAACTACTCTCACAATTCCATTTTGACCACATAAGACATCATGGCCTAGCCAAAGTATTTTACTTTAACCTAGGTTAAAAAGGATTAATTCATATCCGGGGTAGATTAGGTTCCACTACCTTGAAAGGGTTAGGAATCATGTTAAGTGGTTGTTGGAGGAAATCAGCAAGAAGGGAAACTGAGGAAATTCTGGTGACATGGGCGACCGCCCAAGTCACTATGGGCGATCGCCCAAAAGGGTCTAATAAGGGTTACACTTTCGGTGGGTTGGCCGCTCAAGAGCCTATGGGCGACCGCCCAAGGAAGATTTCAGCACTTCGAAATTTCTAACTCCTTTTCACATATTTTCTTTTCCTCCTTTAAAATCTTTCTTAAAAATACCCAAAAGGATTTTCTAACTTTAAAAACCTCATTTTAAATCATTAAATCCCCAAATAACATAACCCTAAATCATTTACCCCTTGATTCTCCACCCATTTCACTACCACAATTCAAGTTTAACCTCCTTAATCTAACTTAATCCATTTTCTTGCACTATTGATCATCTTCCTTAAACAACCACATCATTCTATAACATAAACCCATTTCTTAACTACAAGAAGGTTTCCAAAGCATCTAATAACCATTTTAATAATAATAACAACACCAAATAATTCATGAACATTAATTAGAAGAGAAAATCATAATAACCCCATTCAAGTCATTAACATATTACTCCCATTATACCCTCATTCCTTCAACTTAACCCCCATATCATAACTAAAATCAATTAAATCTTGAATAATCATTTTACTCAAATAACCATATTAAAAATACAATATACTTTTTCTTTTCATAAAACATTCATTAACACATAAAATGTGCAATAATTAGAAAGAAGTCATAATAACTTACTTAGAAAATATGGGATGAAATGAAGATTTTCTTAGCTTGATGTGCTCCCCTCTTCATCCCGAACACGAAAGTACACTCGGATCATCAAATGGAGAAGAATTGCTTGTTCTAGGAACTTGGAAAGAAAAGCTTCCATGGAAGAGTTTCCATGAAATTTTAGGAAGAAGGGAGGAAGAGGATATGATGAGGAGAATGTGGAGGAGGTGAATGAGAGGTGTAGGGGAAGTATGGGAGGTAGGGGAAGAGTGTAAGGAAAAGTAAGGAAGTATGGGTGGCATTTGACTTTAGAGGGGGAAGGGGAGGAATTTAGGGAAAAATGGTCCCCCTCCACCCAAATATTAATCCAAGGCTTTCAACCAAAATAAATGAAAGCCCCTTTTTTTTTTCCATTATTTATTTTACCCAATTTAACCTCCTCTTACTCCTTATCCAATTTCTATTTTTTATATTTTCCTTTAGGACATTATTTTACTTCCCTATTATTTTATCCTAATATAAGGAACCAAGTATATAAAAATGAACACATAATATTAACAATAATATTAAAAGCATATAATATTATACTAAAATTGTGCCTAGGGTTAGGGTCGTTACACTCACTCCCCCTTAAAGAAAATTCGTCCCGAATTTTAAACCTGATTACCTTAATGATCAATAACAAAGGCTACTTTCCCAAGCATTTCAAATTACAACCTTCAAATAGTTTCTTTAATGTCATGATTCCTCTATACATTCTCACAACCCAAATATTCTAGAATTTAATCCCGAAATTGTAATTCTAACAACTCTTCAACGCTTTCCCCACATATGTCAAATCCGCCTAAACATCATTAATTGAAGAACTCCATACGTACGAAGGATCATACAAATAAATTTTCCATATCACGTTTTATACAGTATCCCTTCAATGCCAAACCAAAACTGTTATTATACTCAACTCCGCTAAGATTAATAAAACCTTTCAAGTTGAAAAGAAATCTATCACTCCACACACCATCTATGCTTCAAGAGTTTGGATAGTCTTCTAATCTCTTCCTTTTAAGTAACTAAATCTTTCAACTCTTAGGATCGGTAACAAATTTCACAAGAGAGCTTCAAAAAAAGTAAGGTTCTCTCATAAAACAATTGCAGCCACTCTCGAGTAGAGGGTAAGAAAATTTCGGTTTATCTAAGCCAACTTCCTCGAAGCATACGCTATTACTTTCCCAATTCTCATAATATCACCATCTAATTCTCCTTTAATACGCACTAAAATTTCACAAAGTCCTCACATCCATTAAGTAAGGTAAGTATCGGATCTATAGCCAATCTATTTTCCATCTCTATCAATATAATTCATACTTATTACATCCTACACCATTTATACATCCTTTAGAATTAATTAAAGCAACGATCTTTCATTTTTCAAGAATTCCTTAAAATTTCTTTCGTTAGCACTTGCCAACCCAAAAAAAAAATCACGAACACAATCCTAGTAAGATCTAGGGAACATCCAAGCTTAAGACTTTAGAAACCAAAATTTGGAATCCTCTCAAGCCAACTCACACTTGCTAAACTCTTCAAACCATGAATTCCTACTAAAGGCAAATCACACAACTCACAAATGATCCTCTCATAACTTTAAATAACCAAGAAGCTCATCAATCATAACTGCCGTAAAGCCGTCAAGATAAAGATTAAAATTCCGATTATCATACTTAGAATCAATACATGAGATACTTTGATGGAAACACATTTACCATCTACTCACAACTAGCACATAAACTTTTTGAAAGACTTCTTATGCAAGTCTAACACATAGCAAATATCCTTCACACTTTTAACCAAAACTTTCTACCTTTAATGCTTACATAACAAGAGTACCATATAAAGGTTTATTTATTTTAACTACCAATATAATCAATTTAGGCACAGAAAAGAAGACTCACTTCTTGGGATAGTCTACCAATGCACAACAACTACTTAACCCTCCAGGTCACGTATATCTAAAAAATCATAAATTGATAATAATACCAAATCAACTGGCAATACCTGCTCAGCCATAACCACATCACCATCGTGGTAACCAAAGGAGATTCGAGGTATTCTCTCATAAGAGCAGAATCCTCTAACAATAAAACAATTTCTCAAGTAATGTATGTCACATAGAAGTAACATGCTATGCCACACATAATGATATGAAACAAGATCTATAAAATGTGACCCCCTAACTTCTGAGACAGGGAATTTACCTCTAGTGACCTCTGAGGGATCTATCTCTCCTGGAACCGAAACACATACTCGACCATAGGCCTTCACTTTACAACACCATTTTACTCTAGACAATATTGCTATTACTAAATCTTTCTTCAAAACCTTTCATGATCATTATAACTTAACTAAATGGATACAGAATTCCCAATAACTTTGAATATCAACCTTACCACATTCATTCCAAAATCACTCTTTCTTGATTATTTCCAAAGCCCTATAAATTGACTAACCAGTACAACCACCATGTATATCACCTAATACATCAGATACCATATATGACCATAATTCAACAACAATTATACTATTGAGTCAACTTTATTTATAAGGTTCTCGAATGATACCACATACCTTTTCCAAACCATATAACCCTATTACTCTATCTTTCCACATTAAACCATATCTTATTATCACTATTCGCTATATTCATTCACCCACTACCTAAGTTATTTTCATTATTTTTACACATCATAAACCACCCAACAATACTCTCTCCACCATATATTAACCTTTATAATACTCTTTCAATTACCAACCTATATTTGATCAAACCATCACTCTACTCCTTTCCAAACCCCTTTCTCATTATTCCAATGACCCAAACAAATTGTCAAACTTATCAAAAATCATTTATACGGTAATAATAGCATTGTACAACACATATAACAACAACTTTATAACTTAACCAATTTCATGAAAAGGAACCCTAAATAATACCACATACTTAAATCATTTTTCTTAACATCAATACTATACCAAAACTTCACTATACCACATCTCAACTAATTTAACAAATTTCAACCCAAGTAAAATGCACCAACCCACTGTAACATTTCCCATATTCAACCCAAAACCATTTGAATTCATTACTAAAATACCATGACTGTGAGGCTACAATTTAAACATCCTTCATTTTCTAGAACCTTTCGCTGGTCATCATTGTTTCCAGCCATTAGAACAAACTCCTGCACTAAACACTCGGCGTCAATTACCACACATTCCCCCTTAGTTTAGACATCTACCCTTGACCTCTAAACTAAGCTTTGATACCGCTGTGAGCACCCCAACCCGAACCTAACGCGTGTCCCGAGCTTGAGAAGCTCAAACTAAGAAAACCCATCTTATATTTTTAAAACTTTTATTTGCCTTTACAAGAAAACCAATTCTAACTTTTTTCATAAACAAAATCAAATAATAATATCTCCACTTGGAGGAATTTAAACAAATACTTTAATAACCATACTTGATTAATTACATTGAAAATCCTAATTAACATTTTTTGACAAAAGAGTTTTCCTTACAACTTATAAAAGAGTAATACTTAAATATGACTCGACAACCCACTCATATACCTATCCCGATAAGTCCCAAAAGCAAGAGCCCAAACTCATTCCCCGGTCTCACTTGGTTCAGTCACTGTCTCAAGACAATCTAAAGCAAGAAGGGAAGGGGTGAGAATAAATCTCAATAAGCTATTATGAATGCGGCAAGATGCCAAACAAGATGCAACACATCAAAAGACATATCCACATAATCGAGAGGCTCCTGCCGCCAACCGTCCCATCTGGTTGGAAACAACGACCGCTCATCATGAATATATCACAACACATAAGTACGATAAAGTAACACTTAGAAGGATGCGAGCCAAGGTTTTATCTCCAAAAGGGTATACACATCCGAGCAAAGCAGTTGATGAAGCGGTTCCGGAACCATGAACAATAACAATGCACCATAGGGATTCGACACACGGTCATATCCCCGGTGAAACTAGACCATCTACCTCAAAAGGAGATGCTAGCCCACTAATCCCACACAAGGGGGACAAAACTGGGTTACCAATGTATGAATTATAATGAACTTGGCTCGGTGCCATTATAATTCCATAACATTGCCCAACAACAAATACCAGCTGGATTTTCATAACTAAGCACAGTAATAACATACTTGCTTAACCAAACATTGTATGATCCAAAGTAGGGATACATACCACAATAGCATATCATGAAGATAGCAATACTATAACAAGTATTCAACATATTAGCACAACGGCTATAAATCTCTGTTTCAACATGTACAGTTTAGGAATTCCAAAGTAGGGAATCCTACAACAATAGAATATCATAAAGATAGAAATACTATAACAAGTATTCAACATATTAGCACAACGGCTATCAATCCTTGAACAAATCCCAAACAATTTAGGAATTCCAAAGTAGGGAACCCTAGCATTTATATCGGAATACATCAATGAATATGAATCCAAGTAAGGAAACAATATAATCAATAAATCCACACTTGGGATAGACATATAACCATATGCTAGATCAATCCACACTTTGGATAACAAGGTAGCAATATAATAAATACACATTTCCAAACTAGCACAATAGCGTAACATACAGCTTCTACACTATTCAAACCCAATCACCAAGGCTATGGAGCACGTAAGGCCACTATGTATTATAAACCATTCCTACATAGTCATTACACAACCTCGGATAACCTTAATAAAAGTTCAAGATCTACTTCACAAGTTTGAACCACTTTGGTGGAGTACGAATCAAGCTTAACAACCAATTTCCGGACAATATTTAAACTACTCTCACAATTCCATTTTGACCACATAAGACATCATGGCCTAGCCAAAGTATTCTACTTTAACCTAGGTTAAAAAGGATTAATTCATATCCGGGGTAGATTAGGTTCCACTACCTTGAAAGGGTTAGGAATCATGTTAAGTGGTTGTTGGAGGAAATCAGCAAGAAGGGAAACTGAGGAAATTCTGGTGACATGGGCGACCGCCCAAGTCACTATGGGCGATCGCCCAAAAGGGTCTAATAAGGGTTACACTTTCTGGTGGGTTGGGCGGCCGCTCAAGAGCCTATGGGCGACCGCCCAAGGAAGATTTCAGCACTTCGAAATTTCTAACTCCTTTTCACATATTTTCTTTTCCTCCTTTAAAATCTTTCTTAAAAATACCCAAAAGGATTTTCTAACTTTACAAACCTCATTTTAAATCATTAAATCCCCAAATAACATAACCCTAAATCATTTACCCCTTGATTCTCCACCCATTTCACTACCACAATTCAAGTTTAACCTCCTTAATCTAACTTAATCCATTTTCTTGCACTATTGATCATCTTCCTTAAACAACCACATCATTCTATAACATAAACCCATTTCTTAACTACAAGAAGGTTTCCAAAGCATCTAATAACCATTTTAATAATAATAACAACACCAAATAATTCATGAACATTAATTAGAAGAGAAAATCATAATAACCCCATTCAAGTCATTAACATATTACTCCCATTATACCCTCATTCCTTCAACTTAACCCCCATATCATAACTAAAATCAATTAAATCTTGAATAATCATTTTACTCAAATAACCATATTAAAAATACAATATACTTTTTCTTTTCATAAAACATTCATTAACACATAAAATGTGCAATAATTAGAAAGAAGTCATAATAACTTACTTAGAAAATATGGGATGAAAATGAAGATTTTCTTAGCTTGATGTGCTCCCCTCTTCATCCCGAACACGAAAGTACACTCGGATCATCAAATGGAGAAGAATTGCTTGTTCTAGGAACTTGGAAAGAAAAGCTTCCATGGAAGAGTTTCCATGAAATTTTAGGAAGAAGGGAGGAAGAGGATATGATGAGGAGAATGTGGAGGAGGTGAATGAGAGGTGTAGGGGAAGTATGGGAGGTAGGGAAGAGTGTAAGGAAAAGTAAGGAAGTATGGGTGGCATTTGACTTTAGAGGGGGAAGGGGAGGAATTTAGGGAAAAATGGTCCCCCTCCACCCAAATATTAATCCAAGGCTTTCAACCAAAATAAATGAAAGCCCCTTTTTTTTCCATTATTTATTTTACCCAATTTAACCTCCTCTTACTCCTTATCCAATTTCTATTTTTTATATTTTCCTTTAGGACATTATTTTACTTCCCTATTATTTTATCCTAATATAAGGAACCAAGTATATAAAAATGAACACATAATATTAACAATAATATTAAAAGCATATAATATTATACTAAAATTGTGCCTAGGGTTAGGGTCGTTACACTCACTCCCCCTTAAAGAAAATTCGTCCCGAATTTTAAACCTGATTACCTTAATGATCAATAACAAAGGCTACTTTCCCAAGCATTTCAAATTACAACCTTCAAATAGTTTCTTTAATGTCATGATTCCTCTATACATTCTCACAACCCAAATATTCTAGAATTTAATCCCGAAATTGTAATTCTAACAACTCTTCAACGCTTTCCCCACATATGTCAAATCCGCCTAAACATCATTAATTGAAGAACTCCATACGTACGAAGGATCATACAAATAAATTTTCCATATCACGTTTTATACATTATCCCTTCAATGCCAAACCAAAACTGTTATTATACTCAACTCCGCTAAGATTAATAAAACCTTTCAAGTTGAAAAGAAATCTATCACTCCACACACCATCTATGCTTCAAGAGTTTGGATAGTCTTCTAATCTCTTCCTTTTAAGTAACTAAATCTTTCAACTCTTAGGATCGGTAACAAATTTCACAAGAGAGCTTCAAAAAAAGTAAGGTTCTCTCATAAAACAATTGCAGCCACTCTCGAGTAGAGGGTAAGAAAATTTCGGTTTATCTAAGCCAACTTCCTCGAAGCATACGCTATTACTTTCTCAATTCTCATAATATCACCATCTAATTCTCCTTTAATACGCACTAAAATTTCACAAAGTCCTCACATCCATTAAGTAAGGTAAGTATCGGATCTATAGCCAATCTATTTTCCATCTCTATCAATATAATTCATACTTATTACATCCTACACCATTTATACATCCTTTAGAATTAATTAAAGCAACGATCTTTCATTTTTCAAGAATTCCTTAAAATTTCTTTCGTTAGCACTTGCCAACCCAAAAAAAAATCACGAACACAATCCTAGTAAGATCTAGGGAACATCCAAGCTTAAGACTTTAGAACCCAAAATTTGGAATCCTCTCAAGCCAACTCACACTTGCTAAACTCTTCAAACCATGAATTCCTACTAAAGGCAAATCACACAACTCACAAATGATCCTCTCATAACTTTAAATAACCAAGAAGCTCATCAATCATAACTACCGTAAAGCCGTCAAGATAAAGATTAAAATTCCGATTATCATACTTAGAATCAATACATGAGATACTTTGATGGAAACACATTTACCATCTACTCACAACTAGCACATAAACTTTTTGAAAGACTTCTTATGCAAGTCTAACACATAGCAAATATCCTTCACACTTTTAACCAAAACTTTCTACCTTTAATGCTTACATAACAAGAGTACCATATAAAGGTTTATTTATTTTAACTACCAATATAATCAATTTAGGCACAGAAAAGAAGACTCACTTCTTGGGATAGTCTACCAATGCACAACAACTACTTAACCCTCCAGGTCACGTATATCTAAAAAATCATAAATTGATAATAATACCAAATCAACTGGCAATACCTGCTCAGCCATAACCACATCACCATCGTGGTAACCAAAGGAGATTCGAGGTATTCTCTCATAAGAGCAGAATCCTCTAACAATAAAACAATTTCTCAAGTAATGTATGTCACATAGAAGTAACATGCTATGCCACACATAATGATATGAAACAAGATCTATAAAATGTGACCCCCTAACTTCTGAGACAGGGAATTTACCTCTAGTGACCTCTGAGGGATCTATCTCTCCTGGAACCGAAACACATACTCGACCATAGGCCTTCACTTTACAACACAATTTTACTCTAGACAATATTGCTATTACTAAATCTTTCTTCAAAACCTTTCATGATCATTATAACTTAACTAAATAGATACAGAATTCCCAATAACTTTGAATATCAACCTTACCACATTCATTCCAAAATCACTCTTTCTTGATTATTTCCAAAGCCCTATAAATTGACTAACCAGTACAACCACCATGTATATCACCTAATACATCGTATACCATATATGACCATAATTCAACAACAATTATACTATTGAGTCAACTTTATTTATAAGGTTCTCGAATGATACCACATACCTTTTCCAAACCATATAACCCTATTACTCTATCTTTCCACATTAAACCATATCTTATTATCACTATTCGCTATATTCATTCACCCACTACCTAAGTTATTTTCATTATTTTTACACATCATAAACCACCCAACAATACTCTCTCCACCATATATTAACCTTTATAATACTCTTTCAATTACCAACCTATATTTGATCAAACCATCACTCTACTCCTTTCCAAACCCCTTTCTCATTATTCCAACAGCCAAACAAATTGTCAAACTTATCAAAAATCATTTATACGGTAATAATAGCATTGTACAACACATATAACAACAACTTTATAACTTAACCAATTTCATGAAAAGGAACCCTAAATAATACCACATACTTAAATCATTTTTCTTAACATCAATACTATACCAAAACTTCACTATACCACATCTCAACTGATTTAACAATTTTCAACCCAAGTAAAATGCACCAACCCACCTGTAACATTTCCCATATTCAACCCAAAACCATTTGAATTCATTACTAAAATACCATGACTGTGAGGCTACAATTTAAACATCCTTCATTTTCTAGAACCTTTCGCTGGTCATCATTGTTTCCAGCCATTAGAACAAACTCCTGCACTAAACACTCGGCGTCAATTACCACACATTTCCCCTTAGTTTAGACATCTACCCTTGACCTCTAAACTAAGCTCTGATACCAACTGTGAGCACCCCAACCCGGAACCTAACGCGTGTCCCGAGCTTGAGAAGCTCAAACTAAGAAAACCCATCTTATATTTTTAAAACTTTTATTTGCCTTTACAAGAAAACCAATTCTAACTTTTTTTCATAAACAAAATCAAATAATAATATCTCCACTTGGAGGAATTTAAACAAATACTTTAATAACCATACTTGATTAATTACATTGAAAATCCTAATTAACATTTTTTTGACAAAAGAGTTTTCCTTACAACTTATAAAAGAGTAATACTTAAATATGACTCCCGACAACCCACTCATATACCTATCCTGATAAGTCCCAAAAGCAAGAGCCCAAACTCATTCCCCGGTCTCACTGGTTCAGTCACTGTCTCAAAGACAATCTAAAGCAAGAAAGGGAAGGGGTGAGAATAAATCTCAATAAGCTATTATGAATGCAAGAAGATGCCAAACAAGATGCAACACATCAAAAGACATAACCACATAATCAGAGAGGCTCCCTGCCGCCAACCGTCCCATACCGGTTGGAAACAACGACCACTCATCATGAATATATCACAACACATAAGTACGATAAAGTAACACTTAGAAGGATACCGAGCCAAGGTTTTATCTCCAAAAGGGTATACACATCCGAGCAAAGAAGAATAGTTGATGAAGCGGTTCCGAAACCATGAACAATAACAGCACCATAGGGATTCGACACACGTCATATCCCCAGTGAAACTAGACCATCTACCTCAAAAGGAGATGCTAGCCCACTAATCCCACACAAGGGGGACAAAACTGGGTTACCAATGTATGAATTATAATGAACTTGGCTCGGTGCCATTATAATTCCATAACATTGCCCAACAACAAATACCAGCTGGATTTTCATAACTAAGCACAGTAATAACATACTTGCTTAACCAAACATTGTATGATCCAAAGTAGGGATACATACCACAATAGCATATCATGAAGATAGCAATACTATAACAAGTATTCAACATATTAGCACAACGGCTATAAATCTCTGTTTCAACATATACAGTTTAGGAATTCCAAAGTAGGGAATCCTACAACAATAGAATATCATAAAGATAGAAATACTATAACAAGTATTCAACATATTAGCACAACGGCTATCAATCCTTGAACAAATCCCAAACAATTTAGGAATTCCAAAGTAGGGAACCCTAGCATTTATATCGGAATACATCAATGAATATGAATCCAAGTAAGGCAACAATATAATCAATAAATCCACACTTGGGATAGACATATAACCATATGCTAGAATAATCCACACTTTGGATAACAAGGTAGCAATATAATAAATACACATTTCCAAACTAGCACAATAGCGTAACATACAGCTTCTACACTATTCAAACCCAATCACCAAGGATATGGAGCACGTAAGGCCACTATGTATTATAAACCATTCCTACATAGTCATTACACAACCTCGGATAACCTTAATAAAAGTTCAAGATCTACTTCCCAAGTTTGAACCACTTTGGTGGAGTACGAATCAAGCTTAACAACCAATTTCCGGACAATATTTAAACTACTCTCACAATTCCATTTTGACCACATAAGACATCATGGCCTAGCCAAAGTATTCTACTTTAACCTAGGTTAAAAAGGATTAATTCATATCCGGGGTAGATTAGGTTCCACTACCTTGAAAGGGTTAGGAATCATGTTAAGTGGTTGTTGGAGGAAATCAGCAAGAAGGGAAACTGAGGAAATTCTGGTGACATGGGCGACCGCCCAAGTCACTATGGGCGACCGCCCAAAAGGGTCTAATAAGGGTTACACTTTCTGGTGGGTTGGGCGGCCGCTCAAGAGCCTATGGGCGACCGCCCAAGGAAGATTTCAGCACTTCGAAATTTCTAACTCCTTTTCACATATTTTCTTTTCCTCCTTTAAAATCTTTCTTAAAAATACCCAAAAGGATTTTCTAACTTTACAAACCTCATTTTAAATCATTAAATCCCCAAATAACATAACCCTAAATCATTTACCCCTTGATTTTCCACCCATTTCACTACCACAATTCAAGTTTAACCTCCTTAATCTAACTTAATCCATTTTCTTGCACTATTGATCATCTTCCTTAAACAACCACATCATTCTATAACATAAACCCATTTCTTAAATACAAGAAGGTTTCCAAAGCATCTAATAACCATTTTAATAATAATAACAACACCAAATAATTCATGAACATTAATTAGAAGAGAAAATCATAATAACCCCATTCAAGTCATTAACATATTACTCCCATTATACCCTCATTCCTTCAACTTAACCCCCATATCATAACTAAAATCAATTAAATCTTGAATAATCATTTTACTCAAATAACCATATTAAAAATACAATATACTTTTTCTTTTCATAAAACATTCATTAACACATAAAATGTGCAATAATTAGAAAGAAGTCATAATAACTTACTTAGCAAATATGGGATGAAATGAAGATTTTCTTAGCTTGATGTGCTCCCCTCTTCACCCCGAACACGAAAGTACACTCGGATCATCAAATGGAGAAGAATTGCTTGTTCTAGGAACTTGGAAAGAAAAGCTTCCATGGAAGAGTTTCCATGAAATTTTAGGAAGAAGGGAGGAAGAGGATATGATGAGGAGAATGTGGAGGAGGTGAATGAGAGGTGTAGGGGAAGTATGGGAGGTAGGGGAAGAGTGTAAGGAAAAGTAAGGAAGTATGGGTGGCATTTGACTTTAGAGGGGGAAGGGGAGGAATTTAGGGAAAAATGGTCCCCCTCCACCCAAATATTAATCCAAGGCTTTCAACCAAAATAAATGAAAGCCCCTTTTTTTTTTCCATTATTTATTTTACCCAATTTAACCTCCTCTTACTCCTTATCCAATTTCTATTTTTTATATTTTCCTTTAGGACATTATTTTACTTCCCTATTATTTTATCCTAATATAAGGAACCAAGTATATAAAAATGAACACATAATATTAACAATAATATTAAAAGCATATAATATTATACTAAAATTGTGCCTAGGGTTAGGGTCGTTACATAGAGCAACTAGTCCAGTTAGCTCTTCTATGCACTCAGAGATTGCCAACCAAACGTCCTAGGATGTCAGAAGTTGTCAGAATGCTTCATGGTGATGGCTTGGCTGAGAGATGGGACGAGTGGCAGAATGAGGAGACAGAGTTCCTTAGCCATACTGATTGAAGAGTTCCTCAGCCATATTGATTGAAGAGTTCCTTAACCACACTGTTAGAAATATGACTCTTTTGAAGTCAATTTTTCTGAATACTTTTCCTGCCGGTGGTGATCCTTGAATCCCTTTTCTCTTATATATATGTGTGTGTGTGTGTTTTAAACCCTCTATGTACTTCCATTGATATTTATAAACTTCCAATGACAATTCTATGACAATAAGGAGAATCAGGAAATATACCCTTCTAGCTCCACTGTTTTTCAACGTAGTGAGTAAGAAAACGGATGTAATCAGACCTCATGATCGTCATTAAGCTGTAATTACCTTAATCACTCCTACGTATGCTTTTCCTGAATTTCCTATTATTTTTTTTTCATGTAAACGCTCTAGTTTTATCACTTAAATCAGTTTGTTGACAGAAATTTGAATTATCCAGCTTGTGAGTTGTTTTCCGCATTGATTTTCCCGGCTGTATATATTTGAAGTGGTTCGGCAATTTAATTCATCTGATTGCTTTTGAACACAGAGCAAAGACTACACAGATTGCCCCTTCACTCTCTTGCAATATGCAGAACTTCACCCAAGGATGTTGCCATCAAATCTAAGAACTGGTTAACCTGTTATACTGTTTGCATGATCAGATCCACAAACCATATTGAGATCCATGAAATAATATTATTTGTCTCTCTATTATGAGTTTTTAGACGGGTTAGTCCCATTTAATAGGTTTTTATATGGGTTTTCCGTACATTCTATTTGAAAGTTTCACACCCGAAAGAAAATATTATGTCAAAATCTTCATAGGCATCTTAAAATTTACACTTTACATAAATACTACTCCCTACGTCCCAAAATGAATGTCAAAAAACATTTCCAATTGGCTCTTGATCAAGAGCAATTTTGAAATTTTTTGGACATCCATTTTGGGAAGGAGGTAGTAATATTTTGGGCACTTTAATGATTTATCTAATTATGATAAACTCTATGGAAAATAATGTATCCCTTAGTCATTCTACTTTAACCAGATTCTTTGATTGAACAAAAAGAGCATATTCCAAAAATGAAGTAATACTCTGACTAGAAATGATGTAGATACTTCTTAGGTCTTTCTTGCTTCTTTCTGTGGCTGTGCTAAAAGTCCAAGTCAAGCGGGGGCCGCGTGCTAAAATTAATATCTCAGAAAGTAGAGTATATCTTAATTTGCATACACATTTGAACAACTCTGTTCCCTTTTTCTCTAGTCTCTCTCTGTTTCACCATACATCTGTTGGAAACATGTTATTTTTCACTGGCGTAATAATTTTTATAGCGTTACTGAATACAATTGTGTATTATTTGCGGCAGCATCTTGAGGAAAAGGACTATGGTGAGAGGACGATTTCATCCGCGGCATTGCTGCCGGATAATGGATGCCGACGCTTTTCACTCACAGAGATTCAATTTGCTACCCAGAATTTCAATGAAGCATTGGTTATTGGGAAGGGCGGATTTGGGAAGGTCTACAAAGGGATCATTGACAGTGGAGCTAGTACTGTTTCCATCAAGCGGTTGGATATCGGGTCGAGTCAAGGAGCTCCGGAATTCTGGACTGAGATTGAGATGCTTTCAAAGTTTAGACACAGCCACCTTGTCTCTCTCATCGGCTACTGTAATGATCAAAATGAGATGATCATTGTCTATGAGTATATGCCCAGTGGGTCTCTTGAGGACAATCTGTACAAAATTGGTAGATCAAATGGTCAAAATAGAAGATCTCTACCTTGGATACAACGCCTTAAGATATGTTTAGGCGCAGCTCGTGGACTGGATTACCTTCACACGGGTACAAGCACTGAACACAGAGTTATACACCGAGATGTGAAGAGTTCAAATATTTTGTTGGATGAGAATATGGAAGCCAAGATTTCAGACTTTGGGTTGTCAAAAATAGGCCCAATAAATCAACCGTGCACAGATGTTTGCACACATGTTAAAGGTACATTTGGCTATTTGGATCCCCAGTATTTCTTGACCCACAGGCTGACAAAGAAGTCTGATGTGTATGCTTTTGGAGTAGTGTTATTTGAAGTGTTGTGTGGTAGGCCTGCAGTTGATTCAAGATTGGATGAGGAGCAATGGGGTTTAGCTGGATGGGCTAAACAATGTGTAAATGAAGGTAAGATTAGCCAATTCGTTGATCCTAGTCTAAATGGAAGTATCTTGTCAAACTGCTTGGATGAATTTTCCAAAATTGCTTGCCAATGCTTACATAATAGTTCAAAAAGGCGACCTACTATGGGAGAGGTTGTCACCAAGCTTGAGTTTGCACTGGCAATGCAAGAGATGCCTGATACATCTTTACTGGAGGATGAGATCATTAAGCCTTTTGGTACTTATGACAACCAAGAGATTACTAATACGTCCACTGAACAGGGGATCAGTAATCCTGCTCCTGGGAGAGGCACTTCCACGGAGCAGGAGGTTGTGAATTCACGCAATACTGGTAGCAGTTTTGGACAGTTTGATAGCTTCTGGAGGCTGGGAGGTCCAAGCCTCGCTTATTCCTATGCTAGAACTGCCAAGAAAAGGACATTTGTAAAGAGATTGCACGCCTTCTTTTCATCAAAATTTCGTTCCACAACAGGTAAAACACAGACTCTCTAATTAGTGTCATTTAACATTTGCCTGTTTGGAATGAGAGATACTGAAATTTTGCCGTGTATTTATTTTCACCAAGAAAACATAAAAAAGGTCAATGACAATTACTCTCTCCGTCCCAAACTAAGAGTCCTACTTTGCTTTGTTCCCAAAATGGTAATGAATAATGTTTTGGACATTTATATCCTTTTTTTTTTTGTAGAATTTCAAAAAACCCAGTACTTTCTGCCCTACTTTTTACCCACTTGAATCATTAATAGTGTTATGGACAATTATGTCCTCAGCCCTCTTGCAATTGTTTACTTATTTCTTAATGTTTTCTTAATAAGTGTGCAAACTCTTGTTAGGACTCTTAGCCTGGGACGAAGGGAGTATGATTTTTCCAACCCGTTGTTTGTCCCCTCCATGCATGCATGAAAGAAAAGCTTATAAGATTGGTCATTATTTAGCTTATTTCTATTCTTTGCTTATTGCTTGCTGCAAGTAACTTCATACTTGCTCGAGTCCAGACAATCTTCTAGTTATTGCTTACTGAGGAAAAATTATTTAAACTTAGCATGAGCCCCATTGCAAGTGTTCCCTGATAAGTTTAATGGCACTGATATCGCTAACAATAATTCATCATATATAATTTTAGAGTATCTTGTTATGCCATTAGGTCCAGCTTTAGACTTTTACTGCTCCTAGGAATTAATCAAACCAAGTATTTTAAGCATTTTCATGACCGAAATCCTTCTCTTAATATGTTAAAGTGGATCTACAAACGTGACCAAACATTTATAAAAATCATTGGATTTTTCTCAATCACCCACATCTAATACCTTCTTTTTTTTAATCTGTGGATGGATTTTTAAGAAACTGAAGGTTTAGATGGATTGGAATCCTTTCAATTTGACTTTGGCACTCTAAGGACTGCGACTGATAACTTTGCTAAGGCTAACAAGCTTGGACGTGGTGGATTTGGTCCTGTTTTCAAGGTAATAGCCACTATCATTATGTATAAATGCATTATTTCATGTTCTTGAAATACCATATTAATTAGTATAACTCGTCAAAGTTGATTGTCCTCACATGCAGGGTAGGCTTCAGAATGGACAAGAAGTAGCTGTAAAGATGCTGTCTGTAGGTTCTTCACAAGGTGAATTTCAGTTTAAAAATGAAGTCATGTTGTTGCAAAAGGTTCGCCACAAGAATTTGATCAGGCTCCTTGGTTTCTGCGTGAAAGCAAAACAGAAGTTTCTCGTGTATGAATTTGCGCAAAACGGAAGCCTTGATCGCTTCCTATTCGGTATTGCTGTTAATTTTCTTGCTTGTCTGTAGATCGCTTTAATTGTTTCATTGAGGATGCATGTCACATGTGGTCATATTCAAGTGATAAGGAACATGTAAATATCAAGAGGGATGAAGGGTTGTGTTTGTCTTATATAACTGGAGAGCTTTTTGTACTTCAGGGTATCGTACTCCAATAATCACAATGTTCAAAGTCACATCGTATGAATATGCAGAACATTGTTTTGGGTTTATTCTACTCTAGGACTTCTCTTACTGAGCTCTGATAAAAGCACATACTTGGCTTTATATGCAGGTGCATTTGAGCGGCCATATTTGAATTGGGATCACCGCTATAAAATCATAAGAGGTGTTGCTCGTGGAGTTCTTTACCTTCATGAGGAATCTCCATTTCAGATTTTTCATCGTGATATCAAACCTAGCAACATTCTGTTAGGTTCAGAGTTTGACCCAAAAATTTCTGATTTTGGTTTGGCAAATTTGCAAAAGCAACGTGTATCTGAGTGCAGCACTGATAGAATTGCAGGGACATAGTAAGTTCTGATTTTTTAGATACATAACTTAGTTATGACCATGTGAATTTATGGACCGAAATTATTACTCCCTCCATCCCATAATGATAGTCCCAGTTGACTATTCAAACCATTAAACAACCTATTTCCTTTCCGTCACCCTTAATGCAGTTTAATTACCCTTTTCTTGCTTGGTTGTCTCTCATCCTCCCTTCTCCTCTTCTTGGCAATTTTGGAAGTTCAATGATTTTAACCTATTAGTTTTGGAAATGAGACTATCTTTTTGGGACAAACAAAAACTGTAATTGGACTATCATTTTTTGATGGGTGGAGTATTTATCAAGAGAATAGATGTTCTTAGATTCTTGGCAACATTTGTTATTAGGAAAGAATAAATAAACTTAGTTTTGTGTCTTGTTATGTACTTGAATTCGGCGTTCAATCGATCGCTAATAATGACTCACTACAATTTCAGTGGGTACATGGCCCCAGAATATGTGATGCATGGACAATTCTCTGTTAAGTCAGATGTCTTTAGTTTTGGTATGCTGCTTCTGGAAGTCATAAGGGGCCAAAAGATGATGAACCATTTTTTTGGAGACGATAACTCTGATAACAATTTACAGAATGTACGTATCTATTGGAGAATAGAGTACTTGCCTCCTTTCATGTTATCTAGTACCTTTATTTTGTTGTTTCACCGTTGAGTTTTTGCAGGCTTGGAGAAACTGGAGGGAAGGAACTCCCTTAAATTTTGCTGATCTTACATTGAGAGCTGATCTAAATGATGGAGCTGATGTGGTGAGATGCATCCAAATTGGGTTGCTATGCATCCAAGATAAAGCAGTTGAGAGACCAACCATGGGTTCAGTTCTTCTGATGCTTAGCAGTTCATCTACCACTCTGCCTAAACCTTCAGAGCCATCATTTTTATATCGCGGTAGAAACAATATATCTCAGGAGTCTATATGTGATGCAGAAACAGACATGTGGATTCCTTTTTCGGGCTTCGGAGAGGACTTGATTACAGATTTATATCCCGATAGTGTCAAAGAATGTTAGTGAATTGGAAACATGATGAATGCTTGGTTTCATTGTCGAAATCTCCTTTATTGGGCCTCCATTTTTGGCTTTTGAAATCCTTATTGTTGTTCATATGTACTTTTTTTTTATTCCAAGAAAATGCAGTTGACTGACCAACGATGGGTTGAGTTCTTCTCATGCTTAGCAGCTCATCTATATATATCTGGATTCTATATCTGATGCAGAAACAGACGTGTGGAATTAGACGAGAAGTCCATGGAATGATTATTCAGGCAGCGGAGAGGATTCAATATCAGATTTATATCCCCGATAGTGTTAAAGAATGCTAATACATAGGAACAAGTTAAGATCATTTGTTGCTGGTGCTTAGGGCAGTGGGGTGAACCGAGCTGCCCGAGCTCCAACTCATGTTCGGCTTGAGCCCAAGATGTCTGCAGGGATTGTTTGAGTAGAGCTCGACCACTGAACCTCATTCAATAAATTAGTGGCATTTTGTAACTTCGCATAGTAAGGAAAGAAGTGATAAAACCTAATTACTTCAGTTCATCAAGTCGAGCTTGGTATCATTGTTGAATCCGCTAACTCCATTTTATGCTTTTGCAATCTTTAATTTTGTTGACATGTTCAGATGTACTGTATATTGTTGACATGCTTGGATTTCTACAACTTTTAATTTCCAGGTACGCCCTTATGATAGCTTTTATTATGTTCTTAAAAGTGACCTTTTAAATTGATTAGAAGTTAAGGCTACTCTTGCAATTCCCCACCCAAGTTCACATCTTGTACTGAAAATTTTGCTCCTCACTAAGTTTCTTCAGCGGAATTGGATTTGGCCCAAGCATGGATAAAGCTTGGTTTGGTTCTCACACACAGGTGATTACATTAAACTTGTTCCTATCTACTGCATGTGATTTAGCCTTTCCTAGTACAATTTTCTGATATGCTTTAGCACTATTGTGTTCTGCTTCATCATGCTTTTTCTTGTGACCTAGGTCATATATAGGATTTGATAATGTGGTTGATTAAGTGTTAGTGTACCCTATTTGGTCACATGACCTGTTTGACAAAATGCCAAATAGAGACTCTTATTTCTGTGTCTCAGCATGCATCACTTGTATTAGAAGTTAATTTATTGTTTGGTATTAGCTTTTGCCTATCAATGATAATGATTAATTCGCGTGGTGGTTCACTAAAACTGAGTGATCATAATAGCAACTGAGGAGTTGAACCTTTCGTTTATGTGTTTTAGATGGATCTGTCTCCCTTTGTTGTTTTTATATGGGTTCTCCATACATTATAATTAAAATCTCCACTTCCAGAAAGAAGGTTTGTGTCAGAATCTTCATGCTGTTTAACTTTTATCCTCAACAGTTTACACAACGTTTACTACCTCCATACGTCCATTTTGGTTCTTGATCAATTACAAAAAGGACCTTCATCTTGGGATGGAGCAAGTAATTTCAGAACTAAACGACGATGCTAAGAAAAGGACACCATGTCTGCTAGATCTAGTGAAGCTCTCGCCATGTCCAACTTCCTCATCCACAAGCTCCTCACCTCCAACGACGCCATGTCTAGGACACCGCCCCCGAGCATGCCGCCTGTGGCGTCTCTGAAAATGGGTGCACGGAGCCTCGGTTCTTGCAGGAGGCAGATCCGGTTGTTGCCCAGCTCCAGTTCTAATGTATTGTTAAAGTGGTGGGTGTATTTAACAAGGTAGGTATACTTAGAATTTGGGTGGGTGTAAATAGCTCCTCCCTCATTCCAAAATTAAGTACTAAAACAAACTAGCTGGATGGGTCTTTCCTTTGAAATGGCCTTGCTATTGCCTGATGATCTGACCACCTATTTTAATAATGTAGATACTTCTTACTGCTCTCTTTGGATGGCCGAAAAGTTCAAGTCAAGTGGTCCCCGTGTACTTAGTATTTCAGAAACTAGTATGTATCTTCATTTGCATATACATTTGAATATCTCTGTTGCTGTTTCCACTTATCTTTTTTCTCTAGTCTCTCTGATACACAATACATTTGTTGGGTACATGTTTGTTTTCAGTGGTGTTATGATTTTCATAGCTTTATTGAATACCATTGTGTATTATTTGCGGCAGCATCTTGAAGAAGAAGAAGACTATGGTGAGAGGACAATCTCATCGGCGGCATTGCTGCCAGATCATGGATGCTGCCACTTTTCACTCACAGAGATTAAATCTGCTACCCAGAATTTTGATGAAGCATTGGTCATTGGGAAGGGTGGATTTGGGAAGGTCTACAAAGGGATCATCAGCAATGGGGCTAGTATTGTTGCTATCAAGCGGTTGGATTTTTAGGTCAAATCAAGGAGCTCCAGAGTTCTGGACTGAGATTGAGATGCTTTCAAAGGTTAGACACAGCCACCTTGTCTCTCTTATCGGTTACTGTAATGACCACCATGAGATGATTATTGTCTATGAGTATATGCCTAATGGGTCTCTTGAGGATAATGTGTGCAAAATTGGTAGATCAAATGGCAGAAATAGAAGTTCTCTATCTTGGGTACAACGTCTCAAGATATGTTTAGGCGCAGCTCGTGGACTGGACTACCTTCACACGGGTACAGGCACTGAACAGAGAGTTATACACCGAGATGTCAAGAGTTCAAATATTCTCTTGGATGAGAATATGGAAGCAAAGATCTCAGACTTTGGGCTGTCTAAAATAGGCCCAACAAATTAACCATGCACAGATGTTTGCACACATGTCAAAGGTACATTTGGCTATTTGGATCCTGAATATTTCTTGACCCACAGGTTGACAAATAAGTCTGATGTGTATGCTTTTGGAGTAGTGTTATTTGAAGTGTTATGTGGCAGGCCCGCAGTGGATTCAAGATTGGATGAGGAGCAATGGGGTTTAGCTGGATGGGCTAAACACTGTGTGAAAGAAGGAAAAATTGGTCAATTCATTGATCCTAGTCTAAATGGAAGTATTTTGTCAAACTGTTTGGAAGCGTTTTCCAAAATTGCTTGAGTTTGTACTTGCAATGCAAGAGATGCCTGATACATCTTTACTGGAGGATGAGATCATTAGGCCTCTTCATGCCGATGCCAACCAAGAGATTGCTTTTTCATCCATTGAACAGGGGATCGGTAACCCCATTTCTAGGAAAGACACTGCCACGGATCGGGACGTTGTCAGTGCGCGCAATACTGGGAGCAGTTTTTGACAGTATAATTGCTTCTGGAGGCGGGGAGGTCCAAACCGCGCCTTGTCCCATGCTAGGCCTGCCAAGAAAGGGACGTTTGTAAAGTGGGTGCAAGCCTTCTTTTTATCAAAATTTAATTCCCCAACAGGTAAAATGCAGACCCTAATTAATGTGATTTAACTTTTGCCTTTTGGAATTACAGGTTTATATTTAAATTCTGCAGTGCATTTATTTTCTTAGAGAAAACATAAAAAGGCCAATGACAATTTTTCCAACCCGTTGTTTGTCCCTTCTATGTATGAAAGAACAGCTGATATGATTAATCTTTCTTACCATCCCAGCAGTGTATTTATCCCGTCAAAGGTTTGCATGCATACTGATGTTTTATGCAATACAGGTCTTTATTAATAAAAGCCACAACTTTGACTTCACATGCTGTCAAACTATCTACAGGTGCATTTTTCATTTTTTTAACGAGTAACTTTCCTATGGAAAAGTCTCCATGCTACAAAATGTATCTCACCAACAGGCCCGTTTTAAGCATTTATCATCCCACAATGTCGCATATCACATCAAAAATTATATATTTCTTCGCAGCTTCCCTTAATACGCTTAATTGGATCTTCAAAAGTAATCAAACTTATACGATAAGCATTGGAGTTTTTTATCACCCACATCTAATACCTTGTCGTTTCAATATGTGGATGGCTCTTTAAGAAGTTGAAGGTCTAGATGGATTAAAATCCTTTCAGTTTGAATTTGGCACTGTAAGGACGGCAACTGATAAGTTTGCAATGCAAATAAGCTTGGAGAAGGCGGATTCGGTCCGTTTTCAAGGTAACAGCCACATTCAATTTGTATGATCTCATAATTTCATCTTCTTGAAATACCATATTAATTATTATAACTCATCAAAGTTGGTTGCCCTCTCATGCAGGGTAGGCTTCAGAATGGACAAGAAGTAAAGGTGTTGTCTGTAAACTCTGCACGTAAATCAGAGTTTAAAAATGAAGCCATGTTGTTGCAAAAGGTTCGGCACAAGAATCTGATCAGGCTCCTTGGTTTCTGTGTGAAAGGAAAGAAAAAGCTTCTCATATATGAATTTGCGCAAAACAGAAGCCTTGATCACTTTCTATCCGGTATTATTGTTCATTTTCTTGCTTGTTCCGCTTCATTTGTATCATGAGTGCTGCTATTCACATGCATAAAATCTCTAAATGCTCACGTAAAAAATGTGTGTTTCCCAAAACACCCCAATTTCTATGCACATCCATCCTTCCTCCATCTCTTCCGTTCCTCTCTTTAAACACGTCGGTGAGTACCCACGCCCACCCCTTCTCCATAAAAATCTGGAAAAAAAAATCAAAGAAAGAACAGAGTTTTAAGGTGCTCGTCCGTGGTGGACCAAAACTCCGTGAGGGGTATTAGGTAGATGTCTAACTCTTCCTTATTTGATGCAATCCAACTCCTTCAAGGAAACATAAGATTGACACTCACAAGGAAAGAGATTTGTTAGAATATTAGTCCTAGTCTAAATATATTTACATAAATAAAAGCTATGTACATATTTACCAATGTCCTTTTCTAAATAGGAATATAAATCTTTGCTAAGAAAGTCATAAAATTCACTTACCAAACTTACCAATTATATTTGAATTAGGGAAGTCAATATTCCCTAAAATCTCACTCTTTCAATCTCCCCTTATTTTGAACTTTCTTGTCAAAAACAAAGATTTAGCAAATATAGATCACATAACCAAGTTTGTCATATTTAAAACCTCCCTCTGAAATGGATGTGTGTGAGGATGTGTAAACACATTCACACAAAAACTGCATAGACATCAGTTAGACAAAAATTGCAGTTCAACAAACCAAAGTAAAGTAACACCCAGCAAATGTTGATAGGAGGTTACAGACCAACTTGGTTTTAACAGAATCAAATCCTAACAATTAAACATAGCAAAACATTTTAAGAGATTATCCAAAAACATAAAACAAAAAAATTAACTCCCCATGAGTTTAAGCATCTTCCCAACTTTCCCATCCAACAGTATTATCACCAGCAGCATAAACAGCATCAACATTCTTATCTTTTTCTTCTTCTCCCCATTTTTTGTCTAGAAAGTGTAGTCTTCCATTTCTGGAGATCCACCTTCAAAGCCTTAAGATTCTTTGCATGAGTCTGGGAGGCAAGCAATTGAGCTGCAGAGAGGGCTTCAGCTGCAACAATTTCTGTATCTAGGGCTTCCAGTTGAGCATTACAAGAAACTGCAGATGTGGCCACATCCTGACTCACATCTTCAGGTTCAGCCCCCATTGACAGATCAACAAACCTCTATTTTGGGTCTATAAGGGTCTTGGATTCCTTAAGCAATTCAAACTCACTCACTCTAGCCTCACCCTTTTCAGTCTTGACTCCTTGAGCAATTAGGATTTGAGAGATGAGAGAGGGATAAGGCAGGGACCATTTCATGGAACGGGATTCACAAAACCCACAAATCTTCTTAAAGATAAATGCCCCAAAATTTATAGCCTTCTTGGCACCCAATCTATACATCAAGTTAGCTTGAACCCTAGTAACAGAAGTTTTATTGTTTGAGGGGCAAAGGTTTGCAGTAATGATGAGGTGGAGAAAGCAATAAAAGGAGGTGAGAGAGCCACTACCCAGATCCTTAGGTTTAGAGGGCCAAGCATTTAGCTTCCCATGAGTAAGGGTGGACACTATATCATCCTCAGAAACCTCACACTCTTCATCATCCACTTCATCTAGTCCTAGAAAAGTATTAATGATAGAGGGGGGAAAAGGAAATGAACTTCCCTCTGACATACATAGTGCAAAACATTGGAGAAGCAGGGTTGTTTAGGCCTTTGGTCAAGTTGGCATAGAATTCATGCACAACTTTGGGAAAGAAGGTCTTGGGGTGATCAACTGTCATCAACATACCCTTATCCTAAAAAAATCACCAAACCTAACTTTGAAAAACTCTTTCTCTCTTCATTTCTTTAATCAATACCTTGTTCACTATTTGCTCATGCCTTTCAGAGGCATCTAGAGATAAAAATGTTGGGGAGATTGGGGTTAAAGCAGTAGAGGAGGAGAGAGAAACATGTTTACCCTTTTTGGAAGTTATTCTTGAGGATGTGCGCTTAGATGTGGGCACATCTGAAGTCACATCTTTTGAGGGAGAGGGCTCCATTCCTTCTTCAGCAACTAGCTCATCAGCAGCTTGTTGTTCCACGGCTTGGTCCTCTTTTTCTTGTTGAAGTTCCTCAGGCCCAAGTTTAAAATTTTCATCACTAGTTGTATCATCACTCTCTTCACTTGATTCCTCTTCTTCCATAGTCTGAACAGGCTCAGATTCTACATCCTTCTTTTTCCCTTTTAGTTCCATTGGTAGATTGGCTAGGGGCTCCTCTTCTTTGTCAGTTTGAGGAGGATTCTCCTTCTGAGCCTTAGTCCTTCTGACTAATTTGAACTGAGGTTCTTCCTCCTATTCTTCTTCATCATCAAGAGAGATGGTTGTTGAGAGTTTACCACCAGGCAGCTTCTGGTGTTTGGCTTTGTCAGCTTCGGACAACTTTCTGATTCTGTATGATTTTCTCACCTTCTTGGGAGGTGAGGATTTGGCAGCTTTCCCTTTAGGGTTGGAAGATGATACATTCCTCTTCTTTATAGTTGGGGAGGTCACAGAGGGAATAGTGACCAAAGGAGGAGTAGACTCACCAGTTGGTGAAATAGAGGATGGTGGAGGAGTTTAAGCCTTTGGTGACGAGGGAACAACAGTAGGTTCCTCAATTGTTGGTTCAGGTGGAGGAGGCACCTCCATTAATGGAGCTTCAGTTGGTGACTGTTCCGATGGTATTGAAACAAAGAAAGGAGTGGGAGGTTGAGTTAATTCAGGCAATGCCAGGCTGCATATCCAGAATGTCTTCCTCACGAAAGGTGTTTGATGGCTCCATTGATTCTGCAATAAGGGGTTGAGAGAGAGAGAGAGAGAGAGAGCAACAAATATGGTATGTGTGTGAGAGAGAAAAATTGGGGCAAAGGGGAGAAAACTCAATGAGCAATTAAGGATGATGTGACGGATGCGAGTCACATTTATACCCACAACTCCCCTTTTCCTACTCAATTAAGGATTTCTTACCTCTCTAGGACTCTAGACTGCGGCTTGATGATTGAGTCCATAATGGATAGAAACCCTTGGCCTTTCACACGGATCACCACCAAGAAAATAGAGATTAAATTCAATCAAAATTATGTTTACCTTTTTAAGATAACATTGGATCTTTTCAGACATATCTCTTCCACAAATACCCTTTTGAACTTGTCCTTCCTTTTCCATGAGGATCTTGGTATACAACTTTCCTTTTCATAAGAGATATCGGAAATCAAGAACATGTTAAATCAAAGAATAAATTAAGAATGGAAATAAACTAGAGAATATTTACAAAGCACCCTATATGACCCAAGATGCTGAATGACTAGAATGATGCATCACACATGTGAAGAAAATAATCTTAGTTTCAGATGTGGCATAGGATATGAGTCACATTTGGGGACACATCTTGATCACAAAAAGTCAATGGGCAATAAACTAATCTGCACAGCCTCTAAGATACATCCACCCATTTTTTATTGTGGATAAATTGCATATTGAGTAGCTTTTACTTTTCTTATTACCCAAAGATAGCCCTTTGTTCAGTGATCTTTTCAAGTTTGATTTCAAACTATTATCTTGAGGATCACACTGGACTGGCTTCATTCAAATGGGAGAAGCAGCTGTTTCTCTTGATTAAGGCACCCACTGTGAGATATCTAGGAAGATTGTATCAAGTTATCAAAAGACAACATGAACAAGAAATGCCCACAATTAGGTAACCAGACATGTCAATAATGTAGGACAAACAAGTGACCATACTGAGATATTTTGTGCTAATGCATGTTTTTTTTTAGTTAGTAAATATACATGCGTGTCAACAGATGTGTGCACATTTATGCTCACAATTAGTCCAATGATGTATCTTCAGATATGTCCAATGATGTGTCCACATCTGAGACATTCACCTCAGATTCTCTTTCTCATATTCCTACAAAGTGAGCATTAAAATAAGAATGGCAGTTTATCACAGACATGTTAGCAACTTCCTCTTCATCCTCACTATCACCCAGGGAAGCATTTATGCTCATTCCCTTCTTTTTAAGTGTGTTAGCACACTCATTAGCATAGTGACCAAAGCCACGACATGCTCTATACTGCACAGATTCAGAGGATTTCTTATTTTCTAGGTTTGGCCTTTTGAAGCCATTCTCAATGCTAACTCTAGGTTTCTCAACACTTGGAGCAGGTATGTTGGGAAACTTGCTCATCCTTTTGTTTTTCAGCATAGAACTGAAATTTTTTATATATGAGGGCCAAATCCTCATCCTCAAGGCTTGACTTATCAATTTATGAGGAGAGCTCAACCAGCTCTTTTGGAACAGCTGCATTAGAAATAGACTCACCAAGACTGGTGCATTCATTAGAGATCTCATGAATTTTAGCAACACAGGAGACAATGTCTTATGTCTCCTCCATTCTAAGGATTTCAAATCTATCCATTAAGATCCTAAGTCTGGTGGATTTAACACACGGAATCCCCTCACATTGCATCTGTAAGGTATCCCAAGCATTCTTAGCTATACATTCATTGGTGATAATCTTGTACATATTTCCAGAAATATGGCTGGAAATAACACCCATGACTTTAGAATTGTAATTTGCAGAGGTGATTTCATCAAGAGTCCATATTTCTCTGGTTTTCTTTCAAAAATAGATTCTCCAACACCAGATGCACGCTTCTTCTCCACAGTGGGAGGTTGCCAAGCAACAAGTATACACATCCACGCCCTTTCATCAATTGATTTGATATAGTTACGTATTTTAGACTTTCAAAAAGAATAATTGGTGCCATCCAAGACTGGAGGCTTGTTTTGATGATTTTGACATTCCATTATAACTACACTTTCTGGATCAACACTCAGTAATATGTCGAGAGTTGGCTCTGATACCAATTGAAAGTTTAGTGTAGCTAGGAAATCAATTCAACACAACAGAACACGGATGTGAGTACAGATGTGAGTTACAACTGTTCACACATCCACCAATAAGCAGCGGAATAAAATAAAAGAACACAAAGAAATAAACGTTTACTGGTTCTATCCCAACAAACTAGACTTTAAGCCCAAAAAGATTTTCAATATTAAAATCAGTTTTACAGAAGAAAATACGAATAAGTGAAAAAAAAAAGATTAAAATACTAAAACAAGTTCTAGCCAACTTCTAAACCAAGAATAATCTTCATTTCCCAAGGAGAGCCTATTCTAAACAGAAGTAGAACAAAAGAACTTGATAGAAATCTAAATGTGAATTCGGATGTAAGTCACAACCTCACTAACAACCTAAAAAGATGTCTTGAATCCATGAAGAACAAATTACTTTCTCTTCCAAAGAATTCTCAATTCCCGTCTTCTCAATGTGTCGAGGTCTAGTATTCATATGTATCTTTGAGAAATTCTTCAATCAGTTAAACTCTTATTTGATGCAATCCAACTCCTACAAGGAAACATAAGGTTGACACTCACAAGGAAAGAGATTTGTTAGAATATTAGTCCTAGTCTAAATATATTTACATAAATAAAAGCTATGTACATATTTACCAATGTCCTTTTCCAAATAGGAATATAAATCTTTGCTAAGAAAGTCATAAAATTCACTTACCAAACTTACCAATTGAATTCGAATTAGGGAAGTCAATATTCCCTAAAATTTCACTCTTTGATTTTCTAAATAGGCATACGTCGCCTTTATTTTGGTAATATTCTGGTAATCTTTAGTTGAATTTGGCATGCAGGTGATTATGCATGGGATGAAGAGTGATGTGTTTGTGTTTGGAGTGGTGATACTGGAATCACTAATAGGCTTGCCAAAGAGCAGACTAGGTTGGAAACGGAAGAAGGAAAATCTGGCACTGTTTGCCTTTCCTTCTCGTTATAAAAGAGTAGATACAAAATATGCCTTGAACATGGTGGATCCCCGACTGGGTCACAACTACCCTCGGGAAGGTGCAGTCCTGTTAGCTCAACTTGCACACAAGTGTCTTGTAGATAATCCCGAAGACCGGCCATCCATGGAACAGTCTTGAGAGACTTGGAACAAGTCTGTGAAGTCAAGATGCAACCAAGGGATCATGCATTCGATGCTTAGCGGCAGGCTTCTACACCTAATGGTGGAGGCTAGAATTATTTTTAGACGGGATTGAAGATCTTCTAGACGGAATTTTTTTTTAATTAAAAAGGGAGCAGTATTGAGTAGGTCTTATAAAAAACCAGTTTTTCCTAAGGAAATATGGGGTTTTTAAACACATCGTTAGCGCTAGATAGTTCCATAGGCATAAATCTATTGCCAGCAGCTTTAATCTGGACAATTTTAGCGCTTGAACTTTCTCTCTCTCAGATCAAGTTTGAAATTGGAGGGTTTGGGTGCAAGGTGAAACCCACCAAAAGTAAGTCAGCACGAAAATCTGAAGGTCGGCACAATTATGGGCTTTGGCTAGGAGTTGTTGGTTGCCATGACAAGAATGGGATTTTTATGCATTTGTGGGAGAATACGTGGTTTGGCGCAGGGAGGCCATTATGGTTATGCTTATGCGGCTGTTATACAAGAAAACAGAATTGATTTTGCTCCGATCCAAGTGTAATTTAGCGTCAATGCAAGTGTAATTTGATGCCAGTTCATGTGTAATTGATTAATATGTATTTGAAATTAAGTAATTTAGATGATAGTGCATGTTTTAAATAGTGTTCAGGGCATGTGTTAAATATTGAGCCAAGGACCCTAAGACCCCTAAGTGAGATCACAAACCCATAAATACCCAATCGAGATCAGAAATTCCTGTAATTAATATACCTAGAATACCCCTCCTTCCCGTCCAGTTCCTAAATAGCCCGCTTAGCCCACCCCGTCCTTTTCTATGTTATTTTAGAAAAATTGAATCAAAATATAAAGTGTGGGATTCGAACTCTAGATCCTCCACTATAAACCAAGGTCTTAACCGCTTGGCCAATGCTTTGTTTACATTTAATTCGGCAATATATTTTATTAGTATAAACTGTGGAGGAAAATTAATTTAAAAAAAATGAGATTTCACAATCAATTAATGAGATTCAAATTTCAATATTCAAAATTTAATTAAGTATAGTATTTGGGTATAAGACTAGAATTACTCTTATATCTTAAAATTTAAGAGTAAAAAAAAAATCACAAATTTTTACATTTTCTTTAAAATGTAAAAATTTGTCTTATACAGTACCTCCACTCTGTCGGTCTTATACACTCTCCCCGTCGGTCTTACACCTAAATGTATAAAACTAAAATTAGTCTTATACCTTAAAAAATAAGACTAAAATTAGTCTTATAACTAAAGGTATTTGACTATAATTACTCTTATATTTTATTACTCTTATATCTTAAGGTATAAGACCTTTGAATGATCCTATAGCAAATGGTATAGGACCTGAGAACATAATATAGACAGCTATAAGACCTTTGAATGGTCCTATAGCAAATGGTATAGAACCTGGGAACATAATATACACAGCTATAAGACCTTTGAATGGTCCTATAGCAAATGGTATATGACCTGGCAACATCATATACAAAGCTATAAGACCATTGAATAGTCCTATAGCAAGTAGTATAGGACCTCACACAATCTTATACCAACGCATTAAGACCTTTGAATGGTCCTATAGCAACTGGTATAGGACTTAACAACATCATATACGAAGCTATAAGACCTTTGAATGGTCCTATATCAAGTGATATAGGACCTCAAAAAATCATATACCTATGCTATAAGACATTGAATAGTCCTATAGCAACTGGTATAGGACATGACAACACTATGAATAGTCCTATAGCAACTCGAAAATTTTATAAAAAATATTAAAATTGCAAGTTGGATCTCCTCAGCAAATGATCCTATAGCAACTCGAAAATTTTATAAAAAATATTAAAATATTAAAATTGCAAGTTGGATCTCCTCAGTAAATGGTGCCTCAGCATAGGCCATGGCAGCTTCAACAGCAGAGCCAAAAGTGCCAAGCCACAGACGGCTACCTCTATTTGGCTCCCGAATCTCAGATACCCATTTACCCCATGTTCTTTGCCTTACACCTCTGTAGTTACACCGAGAATTCTCAGGCCCGCCTTTGCCCTTCATACACCCTTTCTTTGATCCCTTGGCGGGAACCTTTCGCACATATTTTTCACCTGTACTAAGAGCCTCAAGTTTGTTGTTATAGTCTTTCCATTTGGCAAGAGTAGTGGCTACATCAGGGCCATCCCGATTACTTCTTGACTTCCTCTTCCTGGGGCAATCCATAGATAAGGACGCCATGTTTAAAGACTGACCTCGCAAGCCCATCCTACATAAAGAAAAACAGAAATTAAGTATGACAAACTACAGCATTCTAAACAACAACATTAAAGAGTAATCAGATATTCCGAATTCTAACAGAAACATGGGAGCTTGTTATTAGCTTTTAACTTCAGAAACAACAGGAAGCAGTTATTCTAACACCTCCACCCCCCACAAAAAAAAAATAAAAAAAATCCACATGTTCCAAAATGAATAACCAATTTTTATTTTTATTTTTGAAATTTGCTATTCATCAAGAGAAAATTGAAATTTTTTGGTATTCATTTTGGGACAGTGATAATAAAATAAACTACAATCAAATCAAAGCATTTGATAAACATAAAATGGAAAATTTGAAGATCTCCCACTACCATAATCACTCCCAACATCCAGCTACTCCAAACCTTAACAATCAAAGAATTTTTCTCAAATAAGTACAATTTCTACAAATCCTAAAGAACAACTACAAAAGATCCACCAAACTATGCCCGGAAACCCTAATTAGCGTAACGCAGAAAATACCAAACCCTAAGACCAAAAAACTAAATTTCCATATCCCACCAAGCGTTTTCCTTTCCATCAAATTTCAAAGAATTACAATCAAACACAACAATAAGAAAACACAGAAATCAAAGGTTCAGAAAAACCTACCTTTGAATCATACGGGAAGCCATACGCCCAACAATCCCCAAATGATAATCAGAACCGCTCGTAATCAACAACTGATTTTTTCCCCCACAAAAACAGAGAATTCTAGCGTTTGTAATTTCTCGAAATCCTTTCTCGGCGAGTTGAGATTGGCGAGAGAGGGAGATAGTATGTTGGGTGAACGAGGGAGGGTTAAAATTGGCATTTAGAAATTATATTTGATCGGGTCAAAAGGAGTTTTGGGTTTATACGATATTTTGATCTGAACTTTTTAATGAGTTTGGAATTTTGAATCTGGGATAAATTTTTATGGGTTAAAATCTGGACTAGAGGACTAGAGGGGTAAGAAGGAATTAATCCTTAAATATTGCCAGTTTGTTAATAAGTGTGAGTAATAGTGTTACAAGAGTTTTAGGCATGTGTAAAATGGTGTTAGTGTAAAAAAAAATTAGTGTATATGTGTTTGAGAATGAGCATGAATATCTAGGTTTTAAAAATCTGAAAATGATTAAAATTAAATATTATCATTTTTGTATGAGTTGGTCTTATAAAAAACTAGTTTTTCCTTAAGATAAGGAAAAACGTGTTTTCAAAACAAACGGTGACATTTTTGTAATTACTAACAACCATGATAAATGCCAGTGTTAATATTACAAATTCGTGCCATCCCAAGCTCCGATCATCTTCTCTGGCCATCCCAAACTCCGATCGTTCTCCGGCGTTCACTCAGTTTGAGTATTTTGTAACCTACAATTCGTGCCCTAGTTCCGCCATTAATGTCCATTGTCAACTATGCTTTGTTACATAATTGATTGGTACATAATTAATTGGAGATAACTATGTGATTTGATTCCATAGCTCTTCGTTTTTCGTTGGATAAACAGAATGTCCTTCAATGGTGTGGATAAAGGGTTTAATTTGCTGAAGTTTGGGTCAATTCAATTGAGAATTATGTGAATTTGTTCTAAATAATTGTCAGTAGTTGTATAAATAATTGCCAGGGTTATGGTAAAAATGTACCAGTGCACGTCTAAAAAAGTGCCAGTTAAAAGCTCTCTTTGTCCAGAAACTTAGTGCCAGTGCATGTGTAACAAAGTGCCAGTGCCAGTGTAAAAAAGTGCCAGTGTTAGTGTAATAAAGTGCCAGTGTTAGTGTATCAAAGTGCTGGTGTTAGTGTAAAACAAGTGCCAGTGTTAGTTTAACAAAGTGCCAGTGTTAGTGTAACAAAGTGCCAGTGTTAGTGTAACCAAGTGCCAGTGTTAGTTTATAAAGTCACTTAATATACATGCACTAGCACTTTTTTACACTGACACTTATTGATACTACAACGGGCACTTTGTTACACTAACATTTTTGCTGACTCTCAAAAACATAAGCACTGGCATTCAAAAACACATGCACTGGCATTCAAAAACACATGCACTGGCACTCAAAAACACATACACTGGCACTCAAAAACACTGATAATAATTTTTGTTGGCTCTCAAAAACACAAGCACTGGCATTCAAAACACACATGGACTGACATTTGAAAACACATAAACTGGCACTCAAAAACACATACACTGGCACTCAAATTCCCACATGCACTGACACTCAAAATACATGCACTAGCACTCAAAAACACATACACTGGCACATCAAATCCCTATCACTGGCACATCAAATCCCTAACACTGGCACATCAAATCCCCACCAACAAAGAAACAAAGCAAATCCTTCCCAACATTCATAAATTCACAACAAGCAGCAATACACCCCTTCTTCACTCTCTCCCTCTCCAACAAAATCAATCAATCAATCGATTACCATTCTTGACAAATTCACAATGAATCCATCCAATCAAAGCCAACAGCAAATCCTTCCCAACGTTCATAAATTCGTAAAAATCAACAAACAAAAACCCTAATTAACTCCCAATAAGCAAATTCGAACCTTGAGATAACACTAATTGAGATCGAATTTATGATCTGAATTCATAATTGCGATTTCTTCAATGGCGATTGTTGACAGTGACGGGGCGGGAGAGACGGTATGAATAAAGTGGAAGAGTCGACGACGTAGTCTAAAAACACGTTTTTTGTTAAGCTTCAAAAAAACGCATTTTTTTATAAGTTTTTGGCTTTTTGTATTTGATCTTTACTTATATCTAAGTTAAAAATTATGTTAGACTATCATTCATACGATAATGCAAAACATCACTTACACTTTTTTTTCTTAATTCTGAATGTGCTTATTTTTTAAAATTTAAATTGAAGCGGAGCATAGTTGTACCGTACAATAATCCAATTTTTTTTTTCAATAATTTTAACCGTTTAATCATTCAATTAGTTGGCCTTTATTCCCTTTCGAGTAATCCGTCCATATGAATTTTTTTAACCGCTTTCATTGGTCAAAAGGTAAAATTTCATTAGTTATCGTTCAAGAAAAAATATGGGCTTTTAGACGTGCACTGGTACATCTTCCTAACCAGGAAAGACCTTCAATTAGGAAGCATTACCGCCGGAAAATCGTCGGCGGCCATGAGACTACCGCGACCTTATCCTGCCTCCGACCTTCATTTCATATGAAGAAGACGATAAGAGAGCCACAAGTACCGCTACTCTGCCATTACCTAAATATATGAGGTAACTTTCGATTTATTTCCTTCTTAATCCGAATTCTACGATTTTATTTAATTTATTTCATCTAAAATAAAGTACTGTAGAACCCTAATATTTCTACTGTACTTTTGTTGTCAGTTGGATTCATTAGAATATCTGTATCTACTAAATGCGCGTTGAATAAATGATACGTTGACCTTGATCAGTTAACTAGCTGCGTCCACTCTTTCTAATCAAACTATCCCATAAATAAATGATTTTCTTTTTTCAAGAAAGCTACACCATTATTAATTAAAATCAAATTCAAGCACCCTAGAATTGAATTATGCTCTCTGCAAGTGGTGAAAAGAACAAATCTATGTTGTTGTCATGGGAGCAACAATTATGTCGTCGATTTTCGCTTCCTGATATACAATCAGCCACTCAAAACTTCGATGATGCTTTGATCATTGGGCGGGGTGGATTTGGCAAGGTGTACAAAGGGGCAATTGGAAATGGAGTTGGGGGAATTACTATTGCTGCCATAAAGCGGTTAGATTCCGGGTCTAATCAAGGTGCACCTGAGTTTTGGGCTGAAATTGAGATGCTTTCTAAGTTAAGGCACTGCAATTTGGTCTCCCTGATTGGTTATTGCAATGATAGTGATGAGATGATTCTAGTGTATGAGTATATGCCCCTTGGAACACTTGATAATCATTTGCACAAAGTTGATAGTCCTTTATCTTGGGTTCAGCGACTCAAGATATGCATAGGTGCTGCACGGGGACTGGACTATCTCCATACGGGTACTGGCACCTTGCATGGGGTCATACATCGTGATGTCAAGAGCTCTAACATCTTGCTAGATGAGAATTGGGCGGCCAAGATTTCTGATTTCGGGTTGTCCAAAATTGGCCCGGCTAATCAGCAGAACACTTATGTCAGCACTGCTGTTAAAGGCACATTTGGGTATTTGGATCCCGAGTATTTTTATACTGGCAGACTGACGAGAAAATCTGACGTGTATGCCTTTGGGGTGGTCCTGCTGGAGGTGCTTTGCGGAAGACGTGCAGTGGATACAAGTCTTGAAGAAGAGCAATGGGGTTTAGCTTGTTGGGCTCAAGACTATATCAAAGAAGGTAAACTGGATCAGCTTATTGATACTAGTCTTAAGGGGCATATTTTGCCCAAATGTTTGAAGGAGTTTGTACGAATTGCCGACCGTTGCTTGCACAGCCGTTCAAAGCAACGACCTATGATGGGTGAAGTTGTTGTTGGACTTCAGTTAGCACTGTCATTACAAGAAATTTCCAGCGAACCAGTCAGCATAAATAAACTGACTAGGAAGATGCAGAAGTTTTTCTTTCCATCGTTGGGGCTTAACTATGGTACGCGAAACTCTTTATGAACTTTCTGCAATGATGTATTCTTAGGTGCCTAAGTGGGTCTACGCATACTTTAGTCCAAGTGTAGTTGCAATATAGAATTGTGTTCTAACTTCTAAGTAGACAAGGGAGGAACAAAAAGTACCAACAGACAAATAAAGTAAGTAGATAATACACTAGAATTAAGAAATTGAAGAGTAACAAAGATAATATTCAAGTTACACAAAATAGAGTCTACTTGATCTGATCATGTGAATTCAAGCACTTAATTCATTGGTCTCATAGTTGAGCTCTGGAAATTGTTAAAGCTTGAAAAATACCTGCTCAACGTTGTATCTTCGTCTGCTAAGAGGGAGCTAAAGCTATCTTTCTCTCCTACTCTTGCGAGACACCATGGCCAGTAGAAGACCTTGAGCATAAGGACCATCCACGGTGTGGGATAAGATAGGTTCTTGTCCAGTATTCTCACCTCGCCATATTCCTCCTTCTCTTAGAGCGCTGCTTTTACCATTCGCATCAGGATTGCTTGGACAGTTTAAGAAGTATAAGTCCGTTTCTTCTATCATCTCTGGAACAACCAACCAGTACCACTCGACTTAGCTTTAGTCCCAATCATTTTGGGTTGGCTATATGAACCCTTTCCTGCTATTCAATCCAATCCAAAGCAAGGTCATCAACACATCTTTCTGCTTCATATCTTTCATTATTTCTTACAGTTGTCCATGTTTGTTTTGGTCTTTCTGTTCCCCACTTCCATCCTAGTTGATGTGATTAGATTTAGTTTATCCCACTACTGAGCAAAAAAAAAGTTAGTAAACTGCAACAGCATAATAACATATTTCAAGATGATTTATTGCTATTGAAAAAGAGTCTACAACTATGTTTTTCCATTCTCTGGAACGGGTATGTAAGGTGGTAGTTCACTGTTTCTTCTTTCACTTTTGGCAGACCATCTTCAAGAAAAGTCATCAAGGAATAGAAAAGACAGCAGTAGCAGCATCTTGAGTGAAGATGGAAGCATCCTCCAGGGTACTCCACATCCAAGGATTTTTACACGTGATGAATTGATAAGTGCAACAATGAACTTCAAGTTCAAAGTCAGTTTGTCTGGGGAGGGAGGTGTTGGAGATGTCTACAAAGGTTGGATAGATGAGAGGACATTTGCCCCAACAGAGGTTGGTGTTGGACTGGCTGTTGCTGTTAAGAAGGATAAAAATTGCTCTAAAGTACTTAAAAATGGAAAGGTAAAGGACCCTGTGTACTTGCCACTTGCTTCAGTTCTGAGATATCATAAGGACGGAAAAGTACTACTCTGCATATCAGAATCAATGTTAATTCTTATTAAGCTACACTTTTGCTCTTATGCTCTTTGCATCAATAAAAAAATTATCATAATATTATGATCATAGTTGTTAAAGGCGACCGCCCGCCTCGCCTTTTTGGCGCCTTGGGGGGTCGGTCGCCTCTTTGTAGCCAGGCAGGCGGATGCACGCCTTTGTTCACAAGGCGTTCGCCTTGCTCGCCTTTTTGTTGCCCGCCTCTCGCCTTTTTGCATTTTTTCTTTTTTTCTAGTCCCTTGTTCTTCAAATTTTTATTTACTTTTGCATGATTTTGGAACTTGATTTCTTTTCTCAATAATCTTTAAGGATTTAAGTTTATTTAACTTGCTTAAACTAGTACTTGTTTTGTTGATTTGAACTTCGTAATTTTGATTCATGCTTATTTTTTCTTAGAATTCTTACTTTTGAGGTTTGAATTATATTACGATACTATTATATGCAGAATTGTGAAATTTATTTCATGCTTTATTATTGTTCATAATACGTTTTATGCTTTGTTTATGCTTCGCATGTGTGTGTGTGTATATATATTCTATTTTTACTAAATTTTTGTTCGATTTTCCTCCTTGCTCGCCTTTTTGCCGGCCGCCTCTCGCCTCGCCTTTCGCCTTTTCCAAGTACATGTCGCCCACCTCTCGCCTTTCGCCTTTGACAACTATGATTATGATATAGCATGCAGTTATCTGTTATAGGGTGAATGTGCTAATTAAAAATTAAAAATTGTATATAACAGTTTAGATTGACGAGTGTTAACTTGTAATTTTTGATGCAGCTGGATCTGAATCTTCTTGGAGAACATAGTCATCCCAATCTTGTCAAGTTCTTGGGGTACTGCTTGGAAGATGATTTCTGTGTTTATGAATTCATGCAGAATGGAAGCTTAGAAAGACATCTTTTGAGGAGTAAGCAATGCAGTAAGAACCTCTAAAGGTGATTTAAAATGTGAAGGGTATTCACGAGCTCATTGTTGTGTTTGCAGGGTTAGTTGCCGAACCGCTTGCATGGGTTAGGCGTCTTGAAATTGCAATGGGTGTAGCGCGAGGTCTTGCGTTCTTGCACACTAGGAAGCAAGTTACTTTTACTCAGTTTAAGACCTCTCTTATCTGGTTGGATGGGGTAAATTGAGCAAGTCTGGATCAATTATGATGGTTTTGCTGCAATAAATGTTGCGACGCCCTTCTAATCAGCTACATGTTCGTTTTTACTGACATTTTTCAGGACTTCAATGCAAAGCTTGACCCAGAACTGGAAAAGTTGGACTTAGCAGATAATTCATACCCTTTCAGCACTGATTCTTATTATGCAGCGCCCGAGTGGTATTCATTTCAGGTAGCTAAGCTTGATGGCTTTCTTGCGATGCCTGATTACAGTGCAGGTAAATTACACTCATTTCTTCATTTATCGTCTGGTAGCAGTATAGTCACATCTGATTGTGCAAGTGCAAGCTGTTGTGCAGTTACTATTAAGCAAGTTGAAAGCTTAAGCCTTTAGTCCAAGCTAGTCAATATGAGCATGAGCATCCATGTATGCAACATGAACCATCTCATGTGGATAATAATTTGATTTTACTATAGGAGTGCTAGGGACACATCATGAAGACCTCACAAAGTCACACAGTTTGTGCATTTCTTTTAAATGATATATATTAGTCTTATATAGTTGTTTTATGAGTTAGATAATGGAGAAATATTAGGATAAAAAAGAAGAATTTACATATGGTCTAAGGTGCTCGTACTCTTTGATTTACGCTGCCGGACTCGTGTCGACAAGACTATAATACGAGTGTCCGACATGGGTACGGCAAGGTAAACCAAAGAGTCTGAGTATCAGAGTATATGATTTCTATTGATTTGGAGAAGGTGTATGATAAATGTTGGGATAGAAAGAAACCAGGGAAAACTAGGAGGTAAAGGAAGAAAATGGCTGAAAAGGGGTTGCACGGCCGCGGGTGAGATTATAGTGTATAATCCTGGCTTGTTAGTGCCCCCAGACGTACTTCTTGATTAGAAGGAACTGGGTAAACAATTCTTGTGTTCTCGTGAGTTCTCGTGCAATTTTTTGTTCTTTATTGTTCCTCTATTGCTTGTGGGTTTGTTGTGTTCCGCTTTATTTTCCAAAAACTGGTACCAAAGATTTGGTTCTTGATTCAAGGATAGGGTTTTGTTATCATGCACATGAAAGATCTTGTAGGGGCTTTGGAGGATGGCAAAAAGGTGTTGATCAAAAAGTTTGACGAAAAAGATTACAACTTATGGCGGATACAAATTGAGGATGTGTCATGGAACAAGGATCTGTATCCGATTTTGGAAGAGAAAACTGCATATATTGATACCAAGAAGTGGGAGGTTATGGATAGGAAGATGTTGGGTCATGTAAGACAGACGTTGACTAAGAATGTGTCCAAGAACATACTTGAAGCCAAGATGACATTGGAGATGTTAGAGATGTGGCGAACAGGTATGAGATGCGCAGCAAACAAGGCTCATCTGATGAGGAGATTGCTGAACTTGAGGATGACGGAGGGTATGTCGGAAACGAAACACATAATTGAATTTAAATCTATTGCGACCCAGTTATCTTCGGTAAGTGTTACTCTTGATGACAAAGTGAAAGCTTTGAACCTTTCTTTGCCAGACATTTGTGATACAACTGCAATAGGCGTTAATGTATCAACAGGGAAGACAAAGTTGAAGTTTAGTAATGTTGTAGATGTGATTTGCGGCGAAGAAGTTCGTAGGAAAAGCAACGGGCAAACATCGGAGCTTGCACTGACGGTTAAGGAAAAGAGTAGGGTGGTTGGAAAATCAAAGACGATTAAGTGGCACAACTATGGGAAGAGGGGTCATGTTAGGAGGACTTGTCCAGAGGGGTTGGGCGATGAGAGGAGATTGAATGTTGCAGAGGAGATCGGGGATGCATTAATAGCAGACGGATTCGTGGGTTTTATATTCGGGCGCTACGTTTCATTCTTGCACTAGTGCAGAAGGGATGGAGTGGTATGCCTCCGGCGATTTTGAGGTTGTTCATCTAAAAGATAATAATTCGGTTTATATTGTATGGAAGGGTGACGTTCGAGTAAAGGCAACGGACGAAACTGTGTTGCTAGGGCTGTTAAACGAAACGAGCAGGCTCGAGCTCGACTCATAAAAGTTCGAGTTCGAGTGGGCTCGAGATGAACTCGGGCTCGAATAGACTTTTTAAGCTCGTTTTGTTATCAAGCCGGCTCGAGTTTGGCTCGTTTGTTCGACTATCTTTAATAGAGATCGACTCGTTTGAGCTCGAATGATTTTTGTTCGCGAATAACTTGAGCTCAAGTTCGGCTCGATAAGCTCGTTAACACGTAAATTTATTGTTCGAACTCGACTCGTACTTGGCTCGTTAAGCTCGAATCATTATTATTTTTGTAATAAATACACATATAATATAGGTGTACAAAATAATATATTTAATTTTCAACTCGGCTCGTACTCGACTCGTTAAGCTTGTAATCGACTGTTAAGCTCGAGTTTGGCTCGTTAAAACTCGAATTCGAGCAGCTCGCGAACAGCTCGAAACTCGATTCGAGTCGAGCTCGAACGATCAAATGGGCTAGAGCTCGAGAAAAGCTCGAGCTCGAAACTTTAAAGCTCGACTTGTTTACAGCCCCATGTGTTTCGACTTCGTGATATGCGACATATATCAGATTTAAAGAGAAACTTAATTTCCATTAGGCAACTTGACAAGGAAGGTTATGTGGTCGCCTTCGGTTGTCGATCATGAAGGGTTACCAAGGGAGCTAACCTGATAGCTCAGGGTAGGGTGATAGGAAGAAGATGTTGTACGCAACATACAACATGGTCCGATTGGGAAAAGAAAGAGTGCATCACAATGGAGAACAGCGAGGTTGTGGTGATCGTCGGGATGGGAGAAAATCCACGAAACGGTATGTTGGAAAGAGTTTGATGGGCGTTTAAGCCGGCCGATAAAGGGAATGGGGATTCAACGACACCAATATGGGAGCAGTTGCTGGGAGAATTGTGATGCAATGAGTTGCTAGGGCGACTGGAAAGGTCAGGATAGTTTCGAGAATGAATGATTGCGCAGTTCAAGGTTGGATAAACGGCAAGTAGAGGAAGAGGTTGTCCACTATCAATTGTTTTAGTTTGGCAACTGACGTGTGTTTGGAGAAGTTATACTCGGGTGGGAGTTTGACGGCGGTAGTCACATGGACTTAGTTTATGTATAAGTGGAAAATTGTTGGGAATATAAACTAATTTGGGAAAACTAGGAGGAAAGAAAGAAAATGGCCAAAAGGAGTTGCACGGCTGCACGCCCAAAGTTGGCACGGTCTTCCTGCTGTGGGTGATATTTTGGCCGCTGCCGACACGGTTGTGCAGCATTGCACGCGCGTTTGTGCTTGGCGGAAAATCACGGGCCGGGCTGAATTTAACCTATTTTCTGATTTTTTTTTTTATTACACCTAGGGTTAGGGTTATTTCTTGTATCATATATATAGTCACTTGATAGCCATTAACACATTGTAAGATCAAATTGTAAGATTATATTTCATATTCTGGCTTGATAGTGCCTCCGAGGCCCGGACGTACTTATTGATTAGAAGGAACTGGGCGAACAATTCTTGTGTTCTCGTGTGAGTTCTTATGCAATTTTCTCGTTCTTTATTATTCCTTTATTGATTGTGGGCTTGTTGTATTCCGCTTTATTTTCCAACAATAAAGTACCTAGAGATGTACTTTATGATCTCGGCATGCCTCATAGTTAAAGAGAAAATTCTACCGTGCGGCAATTAGGTCTGCACTGTTGACACTTAGTATTTGTTGACACTTAGTGTTGGGTTGTAAAACAACGTCACGTTGATTAGATGAATGTAACGTAGATGCGTATGTTACGGTAGATGTGTGGATATACAAGGAATGATCGGTCGAGGAATAGGGTGATTAGGGAAAGAGTAGAAGGCTATGTGATGCACCACAAGTTAGGAGGCCTGAAAAATGGAAAAGTTATAATATGGTGAGGGTCGGGGGGAAGGCTAAAGAAAACATGGATAAAAGATTGAAAGCGATGAGTCAACATGGAATTGAAGAAAATATGGAATGGAGAGGGCGGAGTGGATAGAAAAAATTTGTGTGTAGATGGGATTTAGTTTGATTTGATTTGATTTTATTTTTATTTTTATTTATTTATAATTTATAATTTACTATTTACTATTTATTTTATCTTCATTTGTTTATCTTTCAAATACCTTTTGTATTCATGTTTCTCTTGATTTTCTTCATACTTTTTTCTTCTTTAAATATATTACTCCTTCCGTCCCAAAATGAATGACCTATTTTTTTTTAAATTGCTCCTGATCAACAGCAATTTTGATTTTTTGTTTTTTTTTTTGTCATTCATTTAGGGACGGGTAGGATTAGATTTCACATTTTTTATTATTTATTTTATTTTGCCATCCCTTCACTTATTTATTGTTTTCTCATTTATTTATTGACGAACCCATACAACTATTAATGTTAGCTGACCCGAAATCATTTAGAGACTAACGTTTTGTTATTGTTGTTGATAGTTTGTGTGATATATTTTATGTAAAAGATCATCTCCTAATCCAGCTGATGTGCCTCTTACTCTTCTTTAGTTTGCAATACTACTAATGTTTGTATCACGTGAAATGATATGGAGAACTACGATGATTATTAATGTTTCAGTTTTTCAGGATGTTTTAGTGTGAAAAGTGAAGTCTATTCATTTGGAGTGGTGTTACTGGAAATTTTGACTGGCCAGAAGGTGTATGATGTGAGTCGACCCGGAGGAAAGCAAAATCTGGTGAAATGGGCTATACCTTTACTACCTTTTAGAACAAATCTGGAGATGCTGATAGATCCATATCTTAACAATCGCTACCCTCCAGAAGGTGCATTCCAATTAGGCCTAGTTATACTCAAGTGTCTTGAGTCCACAGAAAAAAAGCGGCCATCAATGGAAGAAGTCTTGAAGGATTTGGAATTAATCACAGCCATAAAGATGGAAACTAAATAAGAAATCAAATGCCAGTACAATCCCTACCCTCCAGAAGGTGCATTCCAATTTGCAGGATGATATTCTTAGGACTCCTCCGGGGATATCTATTGCCAACTTCAGACGGTCTATACTTGTTTGCTTGTTTTGAAGTAATTATTTGTGGAAGCACACATTAAAATCTTTTGTACCACAAGCTATATTTTGAAGGCGTAATGTAATCATGCCAGTCTGTGATTGTATAAATAGATTGACCAATATTTGGCCAAAAATTAAATGTAATTTTATTTTATTTAAATGAAAATAGATTGCATATTTGTAATCTACATTATTTGGAGTTGATTAATGTGATTTATTTATTTTCTCAAAACCAAATTGTGGTGAATGGGAAATTAATGCTCAAACTATGCAATTTATAATGGGTTTATTAAAAGTTTTGTAAATATGGAAAGACATATCCCACATTTCCTTGTGAAAGAGTACGATTAGTACTCTATGATTTTGTCAAAATATATTTTTCAAAATTTATGTTTTATCATACGACGAGAGGATTGCCGCTAATTCGTCAGCATTAGTGCGGGGCTAATTATTCTTACGAAGACTGTGTTTCCCAATACTCGACTTCTGTCCCGGTTAATAAATTTTATTTTTGCTTTATTTTCCGTTTCTTCATCTCCTTTTATTTTCTAATTTTCCCATTTTAAAGAAATAATTTATTTTAAATTTATTTCTAATTTTTAAATATTTTCACTAACACAACAGAAGTGGTGGCCATAGCGAATGCAGGGGCTTGTTGCTTCCTTTTGGTAGCATGAATGAATGATTAATGTTCCTTAAAACACTTGTTTGCAAGGCCAAGGCCCAAGTGTGAACGTAGTAAACCACAAAGGCACCTGCGAGAATCATGAAACCTTATGTTTTTCATTACGGACCTGATTCTTGATCCCTTAATCTGATGAGTGCGTCTGCTCAGAAACGCGTTTCTCCATAACTATGGAGAAACGTGTTTTTCATAGCCAGAAGCTTTACATTTGATAACCAGAAAAAAAAAACCCAAGGCCAAGACCAAAAGCTTTTGGATATCCAGAAGCTTTGCATTTGATAGCCAGAAGCTTTGCAGTTGATATCCAGAAGCTTTGTATTTGATAGCCAGAAGGATGTGAAATGTATATCCAGAAACTGTTAGGTGCATATCCAGAAATGTGTTAGGGCATATCCAGAAATTGCTATTGAAGGTTTCTGGATATCCAGAAACCTTCAAATGTATATCCAGAAACATTTTGAAGGTTTCTGGATATTCATTTGAAGGTTTCTGGATATCACTTTCATAGGTTTCTGGCTATCTAGCTCATTGTCGCGCGACATGTCGGGACCCGTTTCTCCATAACTTATGGAGAAACGCGTTTCTCCCTAGATTTTGTGTAATCTGATCATCTACTGTTGTAATACTTTCTAATAAAAGTGACGGGCTAGGCCCAACGAACGAAGCCCAACTATTCAACATTATTGCCACCACATCCTAAGAATACAAACAAAAGAAATTCTATCTCTATATAGAATACAACTTGAGAATCTCCTATTCACTTCTTCTATCTATTCTTCTCTTTCTTCAAACTTGATGTCGTGCACGTGGGGTTGTCTCAAGGCGGATCGGGACGGGACAGTAGCCAAGAGATGAAGCTGGAAAACGTGCAGCTGAATTGGAAGGGGCACGACTCGTGCTTGGGAGCACGACTCGTGCCAGAAGCAGCACGAGTGATTTTTTTATTTAAATCCTACCATCATAACTTCTTCTTACTAGCCAAGAAAAAAAGACAACAACAAATATATGCAAAATATGTAGGGAACTTAGAATTAATTGGCATTAACCGTGTATAATTAAGCTCAACATTAAGATTTGTGTAGTTACATATTCTCTAACTTAATTAGAGAAATCAATCCATGAATAAAAGAGCAACATGATAATTAACTCATATTTGTTCTTATAACAACCCAAACATAAAAGCCCCATAATTCCTTAAAAAGGAATTCAATTTTAGGTTAATTATCAACAAACCCAAAGGTCACACCTTGGATTCCACTTTAACAAGAGAAAATCAATTTCTCATTCACATTAATGCACAATTTTTCCAACAATCCCCTACATGAATAGAAATTGACTCGAGAAAAGTTGGTGATAAAGTCAGCACACGAAAACTTGCATACGATAGGTAGGGGTTTGCCCTTTGAACCTTCGCTCGTACACTCATATTTACTATACTTTCAATTCGGTAAACGCGATGTCCTTAAACCGTTATGCTTTTTGTGTAGCCGATCATATACTTGACACAAGTATCCTCCTAACATAGTTCAATTCTCATAGTTATGTTCATTCCTGGCCATGAACATAATGTCTGGTTCTGTGAGAGGGTCTGAGAATTGAGCCTCACACAATTCTCCTCGAAGCGGCCCCTACTTCTCTCTCACATAGGTGATTTTTAAAAGTAACCCGTATTAACCCGCTCGACAATTTCGAAGCACAAGAATCATTAAAAGCTATAAGCTTAACCTTTTCTTTCGGGATGTCACTTTAGGAATGGACTTGGGGTTGACCCCCACAGTGACACTACAAGTCTTTTAACAGTTAGGTTGTTCCTTTGAAAACCTAGATCTTGAGATCTTCAGTCAACTATGTTGGGTTTTCCGCTGTGTTTAACTTCTAAGAGGCTAATGTCACATTCCTTTCAAAATTTACAAACTAACTCTCGGTCTAACCATTTGGTTTACGGATCCGATTATTATTTGACTTCACATAGTCAATTTAGTTGAGAGTAGTTGTTTAATGGTAGTATGTTTTAGACATATATGTCTAGACTACCATTACATACATTGTTATATGTCTTTTTAATCATAAATTGACTTTAGCAATATATCATCTTGTTAAAACAAGCTTTATCCATTTGATAAGTGTTAATTCAAATTCAATTCAATTCTAGCTATTCCATATTGATAATTCCAAAATTTATCAAGAATATCCACCTAATGACTTGTTTAACAATGAGTCCATTAGTTTTCCTTGAATTTGAATCAACAGAACAAATTTACTAGAATTTTTTCTCGGCTTAACATATCGTTTTTGGATGTAATAACAAATTAACGTAGTTACTTTTGTTTAAATTCACACAATCAAACTTTTGATTTCCTTATATTTGTACTTGTCTCAAGTCATACAATGACTTTACAAACTAACACACCTTCTTATAGGTTCCACTTCTTGAACCGTTTCAACACTTTGATCTATTTCATCCAAAGTATCATTTCTTCATTTTCATGAATTTGACATCAATATTTGATTTCCATTGACTTTGTTTTCCTTTGATTTTTATGTATATTCAAACTTATTGAATCATACATAACAAACCAATATACACACTTGTTATAACATATACTCCCTCCGTCCCAACTCAAAAGCCACAAATTTCCTTTTTGGGCGTCCCATTTAAAAAGGCACTTTCTCAAAAAGGAAATCTTAAATCACTATTCTCTCCACTCATTCTCTCTCCTACTTTACTTTTACACTCACAACATTCTCTTTCTTACATCACCTCCCACTCATTCTCTCTCCTATTTAATTTTTCATACTCACAACATTTAAACTTTTTCTCTTTCCTACATCACATTTCTTATTTTGCGTGCCCTCTCCATTTTGTGCATTTTGAGTTGGGACGGAGGGAGTATAACTTTTGAAACATAATACACCATTTAGTAACCAATTTCAATTTCTTTGATAATTGAACTTGCTACTTTGTGAAACAGCCCCACATTTACAAGTGTACGTAGGCATACGTTTCCATACTTCATATGAACATTTCATTGTATTCTTGGGGTAACCTTTCCAAAGGTAATTATTTTTCCAAAGTAGACTCACCCCCACATTTCCGGATAGTCCAGAAATTAGCAAAAATGTCAATATTCATTATCAACATCATTTGATTATGGTGTATGAAAGAGTATAAATACTCTTGATATTTCTTTTTTATTTTTGTAATTATGGTTTGTATATTTTACATAATTAAATTAGGAAATTAATTGTAAATATAGATTTAGTTGTTACTAATATTTGACTTTTATTTCTAGTTAGTGTTTATTTTATTTAGGTAACATCTCAAGGGAGGAAAGCTTGTGGAGATAAGGAATGTTGATGTGATTTTCGGATTTCAAGGAGATTGACTCCTTGTCAAATAAGGAGTCAATCGGTTATAAAAAGCAAGCTTCATCTCCTTCATTCTTATGCATTCAAAGAGAGTTACACCGAGCAATTGAGAAAAATCCTTGAGTGTTTTTATCCTTGTATCTTGAAAGATCAGAGATTGTATCTTCAAGATTGTTTCGTGGTTAGTAGTTCTAGCCTTAGAATTCTTTTGGCCTTTTGTAATTTGTTTTATTTCATTGTAAGTTTTGTTACAACTTGTTCTCTACAAGGTTGTGTTTTATGAAAGGTTTCCAGCAAGCATAGTCTTGCTGAAGTGTTTAATTCGTTATTATTCCGCTGCATTTAAATTATGTTATTTATTTTATTTTCTGGAAAATTTTGTTCTGTAAGTTGTGCGGCAGGTTGTGCGAACAAGCTGCACGGGCAGCCATCGCACAACTGGTTACAGTCCTAGCTACAAATATTTCAATTGGTATCAGAGCCTGCTCTCGACTCAACTGAGATCGATCATTGAAAGTAGCCAAGATGGACTGTCAACATAATCGTAATAAACCGCCAACTCTAAATGGTTCTAACTATACCATTTGGAAATCGAAAATGATTATGCATATAAAGTATATTGATCATCGTGTGTGGGTAAGTCTTGTTAATGGCTATACTGAACCCGTAATTGAACTTACCCCATCCACATCTGATGGCAAGGAAGAGAAAAACTATGGTCCCAAACCCATAGATTCTTGGACTCTTGAGGAAATTGCATTGACCAATTATAATGCTAAGGCAATGGGAGCAATCTCAGACCGTGTGGATCCTCATATGTACAGTTTGTTCTCAACTCAAACGGTTGCCAAAACCGCATGGGACATACTTCAACTTCATTGTGAAGGACCGGCTAGTGTTAGGAAAACTAAGTTAAGAACATTGATGTCTAAATTTGAAACTTTAAGGATGGGAGAAAATGAAACAATAAAAGAGTACTCTGCTAAGCTATTGTACATCTCTAACGAATCTTTTTCATTTGGTGAATCTATATCCAATTCGAGACTTGTTAGCAAAGTACTTAGAACCCTCCCTGAAAAGTTTAACATGAAAATCTCTGTGATTGAGGAGACTCAGGATGTCCAAACTGTTAGACTTGATATCATCCTGGGTATTTTAACAAATTTTGAATTAAACCTTGGGGTACAAGACGCTAGAAGAGCAAATTCAATGGCTCTTGCAAGTGCTCTCAAAGTATCTCAGGATCTTGTTCAACTGTCTAATGATATAGATGAGTCTAACTTGGGAGAAGATGAGTGTGAATTGATAACACAAAAATTCAACAACATGTTGAAAAAGAAATGATCAACAAAGTTTTCTATTTCTTCATACTCTCCTTCTTCCACGGTTGAATCAACAACATGTTAAAAAGCCCATAGAGTCAATTCAGTGTAGGGCTTGTAAAGGTTTTGGACATTTTGCTAATGAATGTGCCAATACCTTAAGAAAAAGGGGAATGAGTTTTTCTGCGTCCTTAAGTGATTCTGATGATGATGAACAGACTGCAAATATGTCTATATGGCATTCATCTCAGATCACAATGTCCGATAGTGATTCGGAGGTGGAAGTTGTGCAATATTCTGATCGCACAACTTACCACACAACTGACTACACAACTGATGACAGTGTGTATACCTGCTTGAATTCTTCAACTGCTGGTGAAACTAATAATGATCCAGAAGACGAAGAGTGTGCTACCTATGAGGACTTGCACAATACCTATGTTGAACTCCACGCTGAATGGGCTAAACGTATGGAGCAACTCAAGGTATTTAAACAGTTAAATGAGAAACTAACTGCTGAAAATCTCAACCTAAAATCTGAGGTTGAGTGTTTATCTAAGGAGAGTGATTCTCAAAAGGACTCCATAGCCAAGTTGGATGTTTTACTCACAAAGAATGATATTGAGTGTGAAAAGTTCAAAACTGAGCTTAAAAGAGAAACTGAAATTCAAACTAATCTTAACAATGGTAAGACTGTGCTGGAAAAAGTTTTGAATTTGGGTAATCAAGGAAAATCTGAACTTGGCTATGGACGTCACAATTTTGTCAAAGAGGGTGAGAGTTCTTCCAAAGTTGAAAAGAAAAATGTTTTAAAAAACAAAAGGAAAGGTCACAGGCGAAGACAATTTGTTTGCCATCATTGTTTTGTTCCTGGTCACATTCGACCATATTGCTATAAGTTGAAACAGGAACTTGAACTTATGAAGAATGGTGAACACTTGGGCGACAGGTTATTGTGCCTGGCCAGAACACACAACTGTACACATAACCCAAAGCTGGAAGAAAAACTGGCTGGGTAAGAAAGGAAATCGTGAACTGTCACTACAAGAAAACTGACAGACACCGACGGAAATAAATCCGTCACTAATACTGACGAATTAGCGACGAAATAGCAACGACCTAGGGTGAAAAATAAAAATCGAAATTAGGACGAGATTACCGACGGATTTATGACGGATATGCCGACGGATTCCATTCCGTCTCTAATTCGTCACCATTTTGGCGCCAAAAAATTGCGCACTTTTTACCGACGAATTTATGACGGAATGGCGACAGATATTTTTACCGACGGATTTAAGTCGTTGCTAAATTATTTAAAATAATTATTAAATTTATATTTTAGGTTAGTGACGGATTAGTGACGGATTTAATTACCGACGGATTAAAATCTGTCGGTAAATTAATTACATATTATTACCGACGGATTTGAGTCGTTGCTAAATTATTTAAAATAATTATTAAATTTATATTTTAGGTTAGTGACGGATTTAATTATCGACGGATTAAAATCCGTCGGTAAATTAATTACATATTATTACCGACTGATTTGAGTCGTTGCTAAATTATTTAAAATAATTATTAAATTTATATTTTAGGTTAGTGACGGATTAGTGACAGATTTAATTACCAACGGATTATAATCCGTCGGTAATTTATTTTTCTAAGTTTTTGAAAAAAACTTCAATACAAAAAAATGTCCAAAATATTTATTTATATTCATAAAAAATAAAAAACTATATATTTATAAATAAAAATTAAAGAATTTTAACCGTCTCTGATTTCTTTATTATACTTTCATTTGTTATTTTTTTTCTAACTTTTTTATATAACTTTTTGAAAAAAACTTCAATACTAAAAAGTGTCCAAAATATTTATTTATATTCATAAAAAATAAAAAAAACATACATTTATAAATAAAAATTAAAGAATTTTACCCGTCCCTGATTTCTTTATTATACTTTCATTTGTTTATTTTTTTTCTAACTATTTTTATATAACTTTTTGAAAAAAACTTCAATACTGAAAAATGTCCAAAATATTTATTTATATTCATAAAAAATTAAAAAAACTATACATTTATAAATAAAAATTAAAGAATTTTAACCGTCCCTGATTTCTTTATTATACTTTCATTTGTTTATTTTTTTTCTAACTATTTTTATATAACTTTTTGAAAAAAACTCCAGTACTAAAAAATATCCAAAATATTTATTTATATTCATAAAAAATAAAAAAAAACTATACATTTATAAATAAAAATTAAATAATTTTAACCGTCCCTGATTTCTTTATTATACTTTCATTTGTTTATTTTTTGTCTAACTTTTTTATATAACTTTTTGAAAAAAAAAACCTTCAGTACTAAAAAATTTCCAAAATACTTATTTATATTCATAAAAAATAAAAAAACTATACATTTACAAATAAAAATTAAAGAATTTTACTCGTCTCTATACTCTATATCCTATACCCTAAATCCTAAACTCTAAACCCTATACCCTATACTTTATACACTATACCCTATAGGGTATAGGGTATAGGGTATACCCTATAGGGTATAGGGTATACCCTATACCCTATAGGGTATACCCACCCTAAACCCTAAAACCTATAGGGTATAGGGTATACTCTATACCCTATAGGTTATACCCTATAGGGTATAGGGTATATCCTATAGGATATACCCTATAGGCTATATTCTATAGGGTATACCCTATAGGGTATAGGGCATAGGGTATATCCTATAGGGTATACCCTATAAAGTATAGGGTATACCCTATACCCTATACCCTATAGGGTATATGGTATACCCTATAGTGTAGTATTAAGTATTATTATTAATTATATAATATTATTATTAAGTATTATTATTAATTATATAATAATAATTATTAATATATTCAATTATTTAATTGAATAATTAACAATAGCTTCATTATTATTACTAGTTATTATTAATATTATTATTAAGCATTATTATTAATTATATAATAATAATTATTAATATATTCAATTATTTAATTGAATAATTAACAATAGCATTATTATTACTAGTTATTATTAATATTATTATTAATTATATAATAATAATTATTAATATATTCAATTATTTAATTGAATAATTAACAATAGCATCATTATTATTACTTGTTATTATTAATATTATTGTTAAGTATTATTATTAATTATATAATATTATTTTTATTAATTGTATAATATTATTATTAATTAAATAATAATAATAATTATTAATATATTCAATTATTTAATTGAATAATTAACAATATCATCATTATTATTACTAGTTATTATAAATATTATTATTAAGTATTATTATTAATTATATAATAATAATTATTAATATATTCAATTATTTACTTTTTTGATATTATGTATTATTACTAATTATTATTAATATTATTATTAAGTATTATTATTAATTATATAATAATAATTATATATTCAATTATTTAATTGAATAATTAACAATAGCATCATTATTAGTATTATTATTAAGTATTATTACTAATAATTTTTAAAGAAATAAAACTATATAATTTTATATTTTTTTTTTTTGTAAGATAAATTATAATTTTTTTTATTTATTATTTTTGCTAATTATTATAAACGTAAAGAGAATTTTGATGATAAATAAATAAAAATAAGAGGTGGCAATAAGTCATTGAACCCAAGCATTCACATGGATCATTAGGTTTAGTAAAATCTTAACCATTAAATACATAACAAATAATTAGATCTAATGGTCCAAATTCATCCAAGGAAACACAAACACATTTTCACGTGATTGGTTGTTTTATGTTCACATCATTTTAATCAATCTGAACCATTAATCACACACAATCCTAAGATCTAAATTCATCATAGCAAAACCTATTTTTTTCTTTCTTTCTCTCCTACTGCGCCTCCCTCTCTCCTACTGCGCCTCCCTCCCTCCCTCCCTCATTTGTTTCCCTGTATTTGCGGAGCAATCGTCGTAGAACACACATTCTCCTCATCCAAAGGATCTTGGTCGGCAATCTTGCTTCCCTTGTACCCTTGCGCTTACCGTATCCTGAGTGTCGCCCTTTTCTTTTGGCTTCCTTCATTCTGCGAGCACGAGATCTAGAGTGAATCTTTGTTGGTTTTCGGATGATGAAACCATCCTTTATCAACTTCCTTACATTTTGTCGGGAGTTGGCCATGGAGATTTCGCTGACCTCATTTGGGTCGAGCCAGACTTTGCCTTTACCACACTTGAGAACGCTCGCGGCGAGCCGTTTCTGGATCTTCAACGACACCATTGTTTCACCGTTCACCGATTTCTATACCGATCGGCGGCAACCAGAGTCCCTCCCTCCCTCAAATCACAACAACTGAAACACAATGAAACTTCATCTCAAAACCCATTCATTCTTCCTCTTACAATAATGCCCATTTCCCATATCCTCTCCCTCACTCTCGTTCTCTCTCTCGCCGTCTCTATTTCCGCCGGGGACCCTTCAACCTTTCTGGGCACTGAGCAAGGTGGTTCAGTCGAGAGGAACGGTGCATTTAGAAAATGCGTGCAAGATTGCGTTGTTAGTCAGTTTATGCTCAAGTGGCCCAAACCTTTTCACTTCATAGTAACAATTTGATATTTTTACTTTTATAATTGGTTGCCTTAAAGTTTACCATCTAATTAGTTGTTTTCTTATGCTAGGAAATGCTTGAGCTTCTTGGTATGCATGTCCTGAAAGCAAAGGGAGAGGCCAAAGGACTTTGTGCACAATTAAATAAGGAAGGTGATGTGGATGCTTGTATTACCTCTGACAGTGATGCATTCCTCTTTGGTGGTGGTGGTGATGATGACGGATGGTGGTGGTGGATGGATGGTGGTGATGGGCAAAGTGTAACTATTGAAATATGTGAGGACTGGTTTCAGTATAATACATGTTTAGGGAACAAAGTGTAACTTTTAAAATATATTAGACTAATTTGAGCATAAGAGAAATTCAAGGAGCAAAGTGTAACTTCTGAAACATGGAGGACTTGTTCGAGAATAATAAAAGTTATGGGACTGAATCAAAATATATATTTAAAAATATATTAATATATTTTTAAATATATATATATATATATATATATATATATTAATTTAAATTAATAATTTAGCGACGGAAAATATCCGTCGGTAATTTGGTGTGTTAAAAAACAAAAAATATAATAATGATTTTTTTAGCAAAATAAAATAAAATAATGTTTAGTGACGGACATTTTAATATATATATATATATATATATATATATATATATATATATATTTAAAATATATTAATATATATTTTTAAATTTATATATATAATATTGTTAATATAAAATGCAAATTTAGTGACGGAAATATTCGTCGGGAAAGCCCTCAATAATTTGGCATATAAAAAAAATATTGATTTTTTTAATAAATAATAGCAACGGAATGATCCGTCGATAATCCGTCACTAAATTGGTCCAAAAAATAAAACGACCATTTAAATAGCGACGAAATTTTCCGTCACTAATCCGTCAGCATAATGCTTTAAATTGGTCGTTTATTTTACCAAATTACCAACGGATTTTAAAACAATAGCGACAGAAAAATCCGTCGCTAAAGCTGATTGAGATCCGTCAGTAATCCGTCGAAAGATTTACCGACGAGCGTTTTACCAACGGAATTTTTCCGTCGGGAATCCGTCGCTAAATCAATTTAGTGACCGATTTTTGGCATTTAGTGACGGATTTTTCCGTCGGTAACTGCCGTTTTTCTTGTAGTGTGTTAGGTGGCCTTCACTTCTCTTAAGAGTAGTGTTGAAGGGTCCTGGTATTTTGACAGTGACTGCTCTCGCCACATGACCGGGGCACGTGAAAATTTCAATGACTACGCACCATTCAAAGGTGGGAAAGTCAACTTCGGTGGAGGAACTCAAGGTAAGATCATTGGCAAAGGTACGTTGCATGTAGAAGGTTTACCTAGGTTGCATAATTTGTTGCATGTTGATGGGCTAAAGGCTAATTTGATAAGCATAAGCCAATTGTGTGATAATGATCTACATGTCAAATTTGATAAGAAGATGTGTGAGGTCTTTGATGATTCAAGTAGATGTGTTTTTACTGGAGTAAGATCCTCAGATCATTGTTACAAGTTGGTTGAAAATCTTCCGTACCTTAAATCGATTTTTGATGATGCTACTGATCTTATTGTCAAAACTGTTGAGGATGATGTTACAGGGTGCACTTCGGAACCAGAATCAGTTAATGACGAATCTGAACCAGAAAAGGTAAAAGAAACTGCTGAACAGCCAGTTGTGCTGAGAGTTGTTCAACCAGTTGTTCGCACAACTGACAACACAAGTGTTCAGTCAACTGAAAGCCAAGGTTCAGATTCTGAAACTGATGAAAGTGAAGTAAGCAGAGAGAAGGACACTCCTTCCAGAATACAAGAAAATCATCCTACCTCCCAGATCATTGGGGAAGTGGATGAAGGCATGAAAACACGAGGAAGAAGGGTCAATTATCGTGACCTTGCAGGTTTGTTAAGTGTACAATCTGTGTACACTCAGGTACGTTCATGTTGTTGTGTTGCCAATGACGAATCTAATTCAGAGGCATGTTTTAAGACATTTGAGGGGGAGATAATCATTGATTTCAAAAGCACCAATGTTGGATTTTTATGTCTTGAAAATAGGTTGTATTCATGGGATAATGGGGAACAAACTTTTGTTTTTCTATCAGCTGCTGAATCAAAATCTGTGGCAGTTGATAATAAGTGCATCAAACTGTTTTGGATGAACATGATGGAGAAAATCCCACTGTGTAATAAAACCTTGCAAGTGCACAAGTTACCGAAGTAGCAATGTACAAATAGTAAGGGTCGAACCACAGAGACTCGTGTGATTTAACAAGTAAATTTAATTAATGCTAAAAGTAACAAAATGGGTTTTTGATTTGGATTTATTAAAAACTAAATTAATAAAGCAAGAAATTAAACTAATGAATTCAAGAAAACAAGAAAGTAATAAACTAAGATTTAATCAGATCAGGGAAATTCACGGATTGGATTTCATAATTGTCTCCTCTCTATGCTAAGATTTATTACATAAAAATGACAATCTCGTTCAAAGATTCTTTCACTAAAACAAGGGTTGGGACGTTCGATGTTCGGATTGCAACCCTAATATTTCCTTCGTATTGTAAATTCCGCTAGGTCAAAACGATACTCAAGAAATTCATTAAGCACTTTAGAAATAAACGAATCTAGGTTTTCTTGTATTCCGCTAGGTCAACAAGCAAACCTAATTGATGAAATAGTGAACTTTAAATAAACTATCCACGCTAGTGCAATGCTTCAAACCAAATAAATAAATTATGTATATTTCATCAAATATGAACGAGAAGGTTTGAATCAATTAAAATCGTACTAGCATAGAGATTCGACAATTACTACATCCAATCCATGAAAAGAGAATTTAGCTACTCATATTCATGATTGACATCACAAAATATGAATAATAACAATAAAACATCAAACCTCAAATCCTTGCAAAAACCTTCAAAAACAAACTCTTCAATCCTTCAAACCCTAGGCAAGAAAAATAAAATCCAAAGTATCTAATAATAATCATAGTAGGAATATATATAATCCTAAAAACAATCCTTCCATGACTAGGAAAAAGAGATTCAAAAGATCCATAAAAATCTGTCAAGGATCTCAAAAATCCTTGCAAAATAAGGAAACATTCTCTACCAGCCCGACACACTGGGCGTGCGCCCACTATTCCAGGCGTGCGCCCGCCTTCAATCTGAGGGTTTTGGGCGTGCGACCACCCCTTCCAGGCGTGCGCCCGCCCTGTCTTCCAGCCTTGGTCCTTTTTCCTTCCATAATTCCCTTTTGATCCTCCAGCAGAAAAGCTCCTTGACTTCTTAAAATGCCTCACAAGTCCTTTTTCACTTTCCAACAGATCTCCGCTCCATTTTTGTTCCTTTTTTCACTTGAATCCATAATCTGTTACCTAATTAACCTGAACTCACAAAAACACTAAAAAATATATTAAAATAACCTTTTACTCAAGAATTTCACAAGAAATAAGAGTAGGAGTACCTAATTTAGATGTGTAAAAACACATCCATCAAACACCCCCAAACTTATTTCTTGCTCGTCCTCGAGTAAGACAACAAAACATAAGACAGACAAATAAAAAGAACAATCTAAATTAATTAATCCGAAAGTTAACTTTGTCCCCACATTCTTATATTTCCCAAAATTGCTTGAATCACGAAATACCACAACCACACAATCTCAAAGCAATCAATCCACACAAGTATCAACATATATTACCATTAATTTTGCTACCCTGCTCAATCATTATATGTACTCAATGAATCCCCGTGTGTGTGTGTGAATTTGAATTCTCCCTTCGCTTCAAACATGATCTATTTTTATAAAGCTAAGTACACCAATCATCTCTTATTTTATTGAAGTTGTTTAACAAATAAAAACACACTTAAACAAAGAAACTATGAATACTCCCTTCCTCGCTTTCCACTTCAATGGACCTTAACACCCCCAAACCTGATCATTTAGGCACATATTTTTAAGAGTCATCTACCGTTCAAGTAGGGAACACTGTAGCAGCGAACTCCATGCCCCTAATACTAGGTAGGAATTTATTACCATATACTCCTATTTGGCAAGGAAGCAACGTCGCAGCGAACGCCGTGCCCCGAGCTACTTTAGGAATATTTAATCATAGAGATGGGAGTTAGCCATTTCGGTGTCGAGCCTGGTACGGACCATCACGGCGGAAAAGCTCTTCCCCCATAACGCTACTGCATACCCAGAAATCTGGTTAAGCTAGAATGGTCCCTATCCAACCAATCTACACGCCTGGGGGTATTACCGAGTAATAATTTAATTGCCATTGCTCCCATTCCCTTTTTTCAATTAATTTACACATTATCTCGTATACAAGGGTGTCCATCCAACAACAAAAATCCACACTATCCAAGGAGTACCCATAGTTTACTGTTAAGAAGTTACTATTTACTAAACAAATTCATTAACGTCAAAGATGATGGTGTACTATGAACTTGATAAAACAGATCAAAATTTTCAACTACAGGAAAATTACAGCATAAGTGCACAGAATTTTTGAGCATTATTGACATAAATATAACCATTGAGCACCATATCAAAATTAATCTAAAATATATTGAGACTTGCATAACTGACTTTCAACACCACGATGTCCTACTAACGATTTCAAACAATCAACCAAGCAATCATGGGAATAAAAGAATGTTAACAAAACTTGAACCATGTCAAACAAGGACAAAATTAACCCAAAATTTTTTTTTTTTTTTTTTTTTTTTTTTTTTTTACTATGAAGATAAACCAAAAACTGTACCAAGTAGTACCCCACACCCCCAAACTTAAACCATGCATTGTCCCTAATGCATATGATATCAATAAAGCATAAGATAGGGTTAGGGGTACCTCAACCAACTACTGAGGCGGAGGGCGAAACTGGTGACCCCAAGGATCACTCAAACCTGAAACCGCCTCTTGTGGCCGGGAAGTGTGGTGGAGCAGATCGCTGCGAACCATCGCCTTGGTGGCGCAAATAACCCATGAGTTGCGCCACCTTTCATCTTGCACATTCCTGTGTGCTTGGGCTGCCATAGCCTCCGCCATCCGTCTCTGCTCCGCCTCCTCAAACTTTCTACTCAGTTCGCTCACCTCCACTCTTACCGAAGTCATAGCCAAACTCAGACCGTGCATCGCCCTGGCGGGATCTCTTCTGTATAACTCCACACGAGCTTCCACCGGGTCCTCCTCCATGGCTTCATCATTTCCTTCATTTTCGTTATTTCCTTCATTTTCGTTATTTCCTTCTCCTTCTTCTTCATTCCCTTCACCATCCTCATCACTCGATGCTGACATTGCCTCACCTGACTGAATATGACTTTTCTTGGTCATAGTGCTCAAATCTATCTTAGGCCCCGGTTTCAAGTCTCTTGACGGCAGATTCACCCTTGCCCTTGAAATCAAATACGTGATCAAACAGGGACACTTGAAGTTGACATTGCTCAATTTTTCCGCATTTTGGTCAATTTGGTTGGAAATAATCACCCAAGATTAATAGGCTCTCCCTGCAACACCAAATGCATAAGCCATGCTCTCTTCCAATGCACCACATGCGAATGCGCACTCGGCAGAATCCGTTCGCTGATGAACCTGTGCAAATATCTCAACTTGTGCCTCAACTTCTTGACTGGCATCAACTTTCCTCCATCATTCAAATTTATCTCCATACGCCCAAAAGTTGATTGAATCACGTGAATTTCCTTTTTCCATTCTTTTTCCATTGCCCCAATCGTGCTAGAATATTTACACTCTTCAACATTTGGCATAGAATAATACTGATTAATTAATTCACTCGAGTAATTCACCGGGCGTCCTCTCACATAAGACTCTCCACAGTTTCCCAACTCATGTACATTTGCATAAAATTCTTTAACCAACAATGCAACCCCGTTCTGTTTTGGCCTACTTGCTAAATTCTTCCATTGATACCTCTCCACAATATCATCCAAGCCTAAATCTTCAAAATCAAACTCTCTTTCTGCGTTGCATTGTTTACGCTCATACTGAACAAAGAAATTTTCCGCTTTTCGACTTTTAAACTTATTAGCATCATGGGGAGGACCGGGGGGAACTTGTTCTTGTGCAACCTCTTTCCTTTTTCTAGAACTACTCATTGCTTCTTACCCCGAAAACTTACAAGAATTAACAAGAAAACTTACTTCCACTGCAGAGGGTCGCCGGAAAAGTGGCCGGAGTTGGCCGGAATATTCGCCGGAGATGGAGAAGATGGAGAAGTCGGTAAAGCTTATCCTTTCAACACTTTCCCCACAAGAACCTTCCTTCAATTTGGCTTCCAATGCTTCCAATCAACACACCCACCTCTTTGCTTCACTCCATGAAATTTCTTTGATTTTGGGTCCAAAGATTGGGGCTTTAGTAGTGTAAATTAGTTTTGGAGGGAGGATAATGGGTGGAGATGAGGTTTTAATGAATAACAATGGTGGATTTGGGAGATTGGGGTTGCAATTTTTAGAGAGAAGGGGGATGGGAGCCGAGCTAGAGAGAGAGAAAAGAGGGGGGGGGCGGCTGAAAGGGTTTAGAAAAATAAGGAATGAATTCCTTTCTTTATTACACACCCCTGATTTTGACCGGTCCACACACCCCGGGCGCACGCCCACTCCACTCAGGCGCACGCCCAAATCTATGCTGAGAGAAACAGGCGCACGCCCACCCTGTCCAGGCGCACGCCTACTTCAATTTTCACCATTTTTCATTTTTTTTTCTTTTTCTTGCTTTATCTCTATTGTTGCCCCATTAGTTCCACTTTCTTTCATTGTTTGGCGAATACATCTACACATCACCACTAAAAATAAAACCCCAAGCATAAGATCTGCTAAATAACTAAAATCATAAGGAAAATTAAAACAAAAGTAAAGGGATTAATTGAAATAAACGAAATAACACAATAAAAGCAAAATTTTTTTTTTTTTTTTTTATATAAATGCCATCACCCCCCACACTTAAATCATGCTATGTCCTCATGGCATGAACCAAGAAAACACAACACAATCCAACTGCAAGGATGATAAGAACGGAAAAGAAAAATACGGAACGCAGTAAATATTACCTACATTGGGTTGCCTCCCAATTAGCGCTTTGGTTATCGTCGTTAAGCTCGACGTCATGCCCCAACAGAACTAGGTGGCCACTTCCGGGTCCACCAACTCGACTACATCGATATCCTCCAAAATGGACACTCCTTCATAATATGGTTTTACTCGGTGGCCATTCACTTTAAACACTGTGCCATCTTTTAAATCTTTGAGCTCAACTGCTCCGTGCGAATACACATGCACTACCTCATATGGACCCGACCATCTAGAACTCAACTTTCCCGAAAGAGTTTCAAACGAGAGTTAAAGAGGAGGACTTTCATACCCTGGCCTTATGAACTTGGGCTTCAAATTTTTGTCATGATATCGTTTAGTCCTCTCTTTATATAATTTTGCACTCTCATAACTCTTGTCGCAATTCTTCCATTTCATCCAAATCAAGTAACCTCTTCTCTCCCCGCTAGAGCCAAATCCATGTCGAGCTCTTTGGTGGCCCAATAAGCTTTGTGTTCCAATTCAACCGGAAGATGGCACTCTTTTCCGTAAACTATACGATATGGACTCATGCCAATAGGGTCTTGTATGCCAGTCCGATATGCCCACAATGCGTCACACAATTTTCGAGACCAATCCTCGCGATTCGGGCGCACTGCTTTCTCAAGCACCCTTTTGATTTGGCGGTTGCTCACCTCTACTTGGCCCGAAGTTTGAGGATGGTAGGCCGTGGCTAATTTGTGAACTACCCCATACTTTTTCAACAATGATTGAACACCCGTCGTGAAATGCGTCCCGATCACTAATGATAGCTCGTGGCATGCCATACCGCCGAAAATATTCTCACAAACAAACTTGCAAACAACATTAGCATCATTTGTGCGGGCGGGATTGCCTCCACCCACTTTGAAACATAATCAATGCTACAAGTATATATAGAAAACCATGGGACGGGGGAATGGGCCCATAAAATCAATGCCCCAAACATCAAAAATATCAACTATCAAATTATGTTGTAAAGGCATCTCATCTCTTCCCTATGTTCCCCGACCGTCGACATCTATCACACCTAATGCAAAACGCTGAGCATCTTTGAACAGAGTAGGCCAATACATGCACCCGATTGCAACACTTTCCTAGCGGTCTTTTGGCCACTAAAATGACCCCCACATTGGAGTTCATGACAAAATCTCAACACACTACTCGCTCATGGTCCTAACACATCTCCTAACAATTTTGTCCTGGCAAATTTTCCATAGGTAAGGGTCATCCCAAATGTAATGTTTCACATCCGACTTGAACTTACGTTTTGGTCATACGTGAATTGTGATGGGAACATATTAGACACCAAGTAATTAACGAAATCAAGCATACCAAGGCTCTTGGACATGTACAAAGTTGTTCATCCGGAAAATTTTCATTGACCGGAATCAAACCTTCTTCAACATTGAGATACGAATAGTCCTCAAGCCTTGACAAATGATCCGCCACCACATTTTCGGGCCCCCTTTATCCCGGATCTCCACATCAAACTCTTGTAACAACAACATCCACCTCAACAAACGGGCTTAGCATCTTTCTTATTTAACAAATGTTTCAATGCAAAGATGATCGTAATAAATAATCACCTTCGATCCAAGCAAGTAAGAACGAAACTTTTTCCAATGCAAACACAACAGCTAGAAATTCTTTTCGGTTGTGGTATAATTCAGCTTGTGCATCATTAAGTGTTCTACTTGCATAATGGATAAATGTAAGGCAATTTGTCAACCCTTTGTCCCAAAACAGCCCCAATAGCAAAATCTGAGGCATCGCACATGATCTCAAAAGGGTGAGACCAATTGGGACTAGAAAGAATGGGGGCACATGTCAACTTTTTCTTAAGCAAATCAAAAGCATCAACACACTCTTGGTCAAAGATGAACTCCGTATCCTTGGCAAGCAGATACATAAAGGCTTACAAATTTTTGAAAAGTCTTTTATGAATCGCCTATAGAAACCTGCATGCCCTAGGAAACTTCGCACACCCTTGACTGAATTCGGGGGAGGTAATTTTGCAATCACATCAATTTTAGCTCTATCAACCTCAATCCCCTTACTTGACACAATATGACCCAAAACAATCCCATGCTTCACAAGAAAATGACACTTTTCCCAACTCAAAGTCAAGTTGGTTTCACAACACCTTTTCAAAACAGATGTCAAATTCTTTAAACAATCATCAAAACTATCCCCTATAACAGAAAAATCATCCATGAAAACCTCAACGCACCTCTCAATCATATCCGAAAAAATGGAGGTCATACACCTTTGAAATGTCGCAGGTGCATTGCAAAGCCCAAAAGGCATCCTCCTAAATGCATATGTGCCGAATGGACATGTGAAAGTGGTTTTGGACTGATCTTCAGGGGCTATGGCAATCTGATTATACCCCGAAAAGCCATCAAGAAAACAATAGTAAGAATGACCGGCCAATCTCTCTAGCATTTGATCAATAAACGGCAAGGGAAAGTGATCTTTCTTGGTCGCAGCATTTAATTTTCTCAAGTCAATACACATCCTAAGGCCAGTCACTTCCCTTGTTGGCACATCCTCACCTTTCTCATTTTGGACAACAGTAATGCCCGATCTTTTTGGTACAACTTGTACCGGGCTTACCCACTCACTTTCAGCCACCGGGTAAATGATACCCGCATCTAGCAATTTTAGGACTTCTTTTCTCACGGCTTCCTCCATGTGAGGATTCAGCCTCCTTTGTCTCTCTCTAGACGGCTTGGCACCATCCAAGAGATGAATTCTATGCATGCACATTGTGGGACTAATTCCCTTTATGTCCTTCAATGTCCAACCAATGGCCTCTTTATATTTACACAAAACAGCAATTAATTGGGCCTCTTGGTCTTTGGACAAATCAGATGCAATTATGACAGGCAATGTTTCTCTCTCTCCCAAAAATGCATATTTTAAATTAGAAGGAAGAGTTTTCAATTCAAGGACTGGGGGAATCACAATAGAAGGCGCCAACTTCTCATTGAAGTGGCCTAGGGGGTGAAACGGGCCATCAGTAGGATGGTGCTCGTCGGCCTTATCCACAGCCATCAGTTGAGCATCCGCATTATCCCTAGTTTTCTCACCGCCCATTGAAATCAATGACTCTAACTCCTCACATTCTCTCACATGCCATGAAATCTCACTCACACAATCATCAACTTCATCCAACTCATCAACAAGCATGCAAGACTCATCCTGACCCACCGCATTTTTCATTACATCAAAGACATTTATTTCAATCTTTTCGTTTGCGACGGTCATAGATAGAGTACCATTACCAACATTGATCACGGTGTTGGTTGTTGCCATGAATGGTCTCCCAAGCAATATGGGTGAATCACGGCGACTACCCTCACCGCGAGGCATCTCTAAAACCACAAAATCAACAGGAATGATCAATGAACCAACTTGAACTAAAACATCCTCTACGATGCCCATTGGTCTTTTAATGGACCTATCAGCAAGTTGTAGGGCCATCATAGTGGGTTTTAGCTCGGGCAAACCTAACTCAAGGTACATGTAATATGGCAGCAAATTAATGCTCGCCCCGAGATCAAGCATAGCTCTCACCGTGTGAGAATCCCCCAAAGTAATGGAAATTAGAAAACTCCCGGGGTCTTTCATTTTCGGCGGGAGACTATGTTTGACTACAGCGCTTGCATTCTCATCCAAAAACAGAATCTCATCTTTCCCATACTGAATTTTCTTGGAATTAATTTCCTTGAAGAATTTGGCATATGCAGGAACATTCTTGATCACATTTAACAAAGGCAAATTTATGTTAACTTTTGAAAACATGTCAATCAATTCTTTCATTTGGTGATCAAGCTTATTCCTCAAGAATACGCCGTGGGAAAGGAACAGGAGGTACATATGGCTTGGGATTGGATTTTTCTACATTCACTTTTTGTCCCAATCCATTAGTACCCTCACCTTCAGACACAACATCCTCAACAACAATATTTTCCACAATCGGGGGTTCCACAACAGAGGAATCAATGAAAGGGGGTTTAGCAGGCGAAGAAGGAGAAGTTACCTGATTATCTACCTGTTTGCCACCACGTAAGGTGATGATGGCCTTGGCTTGCTCCCCTTGGCTAGGGAATGTACCCGGTTGTCGTCCCTGTAATGCCTCTGCCAATTGACCCATTTGGGTCTCCAACTTCTTCATTGCGGCGGCTTGATTGTTGTATGCTTCGTGCCGTTCTGCCTTTGCTTGAAGTTGCTCCGCTCTCATTTGCTCCATTGCCTCTTCCCAAGGCTCTTTCTTCCTTTCGTAAATCCCCTGCGGAGGTGGTTGGGGATGAAGAGTCTTATTTTGTTGATTTCCACCCCATGACAAATTGGGATGTCTCGGTGCTGCTTGCCATCCTGGATTGTAATTGTTCCCAAACTGATTGTTGTTTGGTGGGAATCGTTGACCAAACCCTTGCATTGCCTGTACCGCTCGCTTTCATAGCCAAAGGAACTAGTAGCGGGACATGAGTTATAATCATGAGATTTAGAGCCGCATGTAACACAACTATCATACACAAGATGAGCAGTAGAAGGTATAGAAGAAGAAGAAGCATTTTGCAAAGCTAATTTATCAAATCTTTGGTTGAGCAATGCAAAGTGCTTAGCAATCTCATTATTCAATCCGACCTCATTTACCCCCCTTGTTGCTCCCCTAGAACCTTTTTGTTGAGAATTAGCACTCAACATTTCAAACAATTCCTGGCATTGTTGTACGGTCTTGGTTCCCAAACTACCTCCCGCCGCATTATCAACCATGGATTGGTATTCGTGGGATAAAGCCCCATAAAACGTTTGATGCAGCATAGAAGCAGGAAAATTATGATGAGGGCATTGAATTTGCAGCATCCTAAATCTATCCCATGCCTCGTGGAAGGCTTCCCCCGGTTCCTGTGCAAATCCCATAATTTTCACCCTAAAATCTGTCAATGCATTATAAGGGTAGAACTTAATAAGAAAAGCGTCATGTCAAGCCTCCCAAGTAGTGATGCTACGGGAGGAAGTAACAATAGCCAAGTTTTGGCTTTGTCTTTCAATGCATATGGGAAACACTTCGGCCTCAAGTGTTCCATTTGTAACACCCTCTTTTATGGGGAACCCACTCACAGTAGACATGAATTCTCTCAAAAATGCCAAAGTATCCTCACCAGCTAAACCATGAAAGTTTGGAAGCATATTAAAGTATTGGCCTTTTATTTCATAAGCTAGTGCTGCATCGGGCAACACTATGCACGACACCGATGTGTCGACTCTTGGCCTAGCAAATGCATTCATGACTTGGTCCGCCATTACAAAATTAAATTCTTCTTCTTCCTCGGTGGAAGAAGTTTCCAACTCACTTAATTCTTCTTCTGTCCCGGTGACAGAAGTGTCGATCTGGCCACTCACTTGAGCAGAGGGGATGCCTCTCTCAACTCTGTCTATATCGTCGTTCAAAGGAACCAAATTAGGATCCAATGACCGGCGACCAAACATGCACCGATTAAATTAACTTGTTAAAAATCACAACAAGTCCCCGGCAACGGCGCCAAAAACTTGATGGAGAAAATCCCACTGTGTAATAAAACCTTGCAAGTGCACAAGTTACCGAAGTAGCAATGTACAAATAGTAAGGGTCGAACCACAGAGACTCGTGTGATTTAACAAGTAAATTTAATTAATGCTAAAAGTAACAAAATGGGTTTTTGATTTGGATTTATTAAAAACTAAATTAATAAAGCAAGAAATTAAACTAATGAATTCAAGAAAACAAGAAAGTAATAAACTAAGATTTAATCAGATCAGGGAAATTCACGGATTGGATTTCATAATTGTCTCCTCTCTATGCTAAGATTTATTACATAAAAATGACAATCTCGTTCAAAGATTCTTTCACTAAAACAAGGGTTGGGACGTTCGATGTTCGGATTGCAACCCTAATATTTCCTTCGTATTGTAAATTCCGCTAGGTCAAAACGATACTCAAGAAATTCATTAAGCACTTTAGAAATAAACGAATCTAGGTTTTCTTGTATTCCGCTAGGTCAACAAGCAAACCTAATTGATGAAATAGTGAACTTTAAATAAACTATCCACGCTAGTGCAACAGTCTAAACCAAATAAATAAATTATGTATATTTCATCAAATATGAACGAGAAGGTTTGAATCAATTAAAATCGTACTAGCATAGAGATTCGACAATTACTACATCCAATCCATGAAAAGAGAATTTAGCTACTCATATTCATGATTGACATCACAAAATATGAATAATAACAATAAAACATCAAACCTCAAATCCTTGCAAAAACCTTCAAAAACAAACTCTTCAATCCTTCAAACCCTAGGCAAGAAAAATAAAATCCAAAGTATCTAATAATAATCATAGTAGGAATATATATAATCCTAAAAACAATCCTTCCATGACTAGGAAAAAGAGATTCAAAAGATCCATAAAAATCTGTCAAGGATCTCAAAAATCCTTGCAAAATAAGGAAACATTCTCTACCAGCCCGACACACTGGGCGTGCGCCCACTATTCCAGGCGTGCGCCCGCCTTCAATCTGAGGGTTTTGGGCGTGCGACCACCCCTTCCAGGCGTGCGCCCGCCCTGTCTTCCAGCCTTGGTCCTTTTTCCTTCCATAATTCCCTTTTGATCCTCCAGCAGAAAAGCTCCTTGACTTCTTAAAATGCCTCACAAGTCCTTTTTCACTTTCCAACAGATCTCCGCTCCATTTTTGTTCCTTTTTTCACTTGAATCCATAATCTGTTACCTAATTAACCTGAACTCACAAAAACACTAAAAAATATATTAAAATAACCTTTTACTCAAGAATTTCACAAGAAATAAGAGTAGGAGTACCTAATTTAGATGTGTAAAAACACATCCATCAGAACAATTTGGTCAAAGACTATGAAATCAAAAACAAAATTTTATCAATTTTTTGTGATGCTAAAAGTACCATAGAAATGGCAAATGGCCCTGTTCAATGTTCTACTCCTAAGCATCTAGACTTTAGACTTCATTTTGTTAGAGATATTGTTGAAGAAAAAATTATTGGTTGTGAATTTGCTGAAACTAATAAACGATTGATTGATGTTTTCATGAAGGCCATTGTTTTCGAGAGATTTTTCTTAAAAAGGTCTCTCGGATTGTATGTGTTGGGATGATCACACAACTGTGTGGACATCTGTCTGCATCTCTGTATAATTGTATATTACAGAAAAAAACACAAAAATAAATAAATAAATAAAAATAAAAATAAAATCTGCATTCATTAATTGCACGATTATCTCTTTTGATCACTTGATTGGTTTGCATCTTTGACACTGTGTTTGACTCTTGAATGTGAGATCCCTCCTAACTTGGTGATAAAATTCCCTTGTTAAAACTTCCTTGCGATAATTATCATGGAGTGGGTGTCTAATCTAAGGTCACTGAGAAAAACAAGCTGCCTTCATTTATTTTGAAGCTTCCACTCATGTGCTCAATGCCAATGTCTTATTGTTGCATCACTTGGGATAAAAATTTGGGTAAGCACTATGGTGTGAGAGTGAATAGCTCCTTCTCAGTGACTGATTCAAAGCCAAAATTGGAGACATTCTAGAGGCTACATGATTGAGGGTTATCTCATTGACTTCTTGTAAAGTTAAATCGTGTCATTGTGTAAATTTATTCATATCATATCACATTTCATTGAGGTCAATCTCCACTTGTGTGCTCATAATTTGCATCATTCTAGGCATAATTATAATCTAGGACATATTTGGCCCCATTAAATATTCATTTGATTGTTTATTATTTTCATCAAATTGTGGACTAATCATTTTTTGGTTAACAATATGTTTAATGAGTGTTTGTCCAGGTTTGAGTGCAAAGGAAATCTGAATGGAACAATCTTTTAGGGTCTAAGTGGAAAGGATTTCCTATGGTATTGCAATTGGTCACAAAATCCGAGTAGCATTTGGTTTTGAATTCATAATCTCTTTGCCCGAATTGATCCTTCAAAAGGTTTGGATACCTTGTTTATCTTTGTTTCCTGTGCCAAATGCACGTCTTCCCATCCATCATCAGCAACATTGGCCTGCCTTTCTGGAAATCTCAATTTTTTTAATCTCTCCTCTTGTCTCTGCTGTTGTTCGGACAATTGTGCACACAACTCTGCTCACAACTGGTTACACATGTGATCATTATTCCCCGTTTATTCAGAAATATGTAAGTATTGTTTTTCCTCCAAAGCTGAAACTCTGATCATATGTTCAAAGGGGTTTCTTCAGATATTTTCATGGATGTGCGCATACCTTTTGAAAATCTCTAAAGAAAAGGGGGAGAATAGGGGAAGTTGTCTCTCAGACTGTCATTCAAAGGAGGAGATGATCATTAATCAAGGGGGAGATGTCTCTTAGATGATCAATCAAGAGAGATACATGAGATGATCATCACGAAGAGATACGACAAGTTTAGGGGGAGTTTGATAGAATGGAGCCAAGATGTATTTAGGGGAAACCGGACTTTCCTTGTACTAAATTGTGGTGATTACATGTATTGACCAGAACCACAAAAATAGGGGGAGATTGAAAGAGTATGTTTATACTCTTGATATCTTTTTGCTATTCTGGTATGTTTGAAATGAATAATCTTGGTTTTGCAGTTTTTGTCCATAATCACAAAAATAGGGGGAGATTGAAAGAGTATAAATACTCTTGATATTTCTTTTTTATTTTTGTAATTATGGTTTGTATATTTTACATAATTAAATTAGGAAATTAATTGTAAATATAGATTTAGTTGTTACTAATATTGGACTTTTATTTCTAGTTAGTGTTTATTTTATTTAGGTAACATCTCAAGGGAGGAAAGCTTGTGGAGATAAGGAATGTTGATGTGATTTTCGGATTTCAAGGAGATTGACTCCTTGTCAAATAAGGAGTCAATCGGTTATAAAAAGCAAGCTTCATCTCCTTCATTCTTATGCATTCAAAGAGAGTTACACCGAGCAATTGAGAAAAATCCTTGAATGTTTTTATCCTTGTATCTTGAAAGATCAGAGATTGTATCTTCAAGATTGTTTCGTGTTTAGTAGTTCTAGCCTTAGAACTCTTTTGGTCTTTTGTAATTTATTTTCTTTCATTGTAAGTTTTGTTACAACTTGTTCTCTACAAGGTTGTGTTTTATAAAAGGTTTCCACGAAGCATAGTCTTGCTGAAGTGTTTAATTCGTTATTATTCCGCTGCATTTAAATTATGTTAATTATTTTATTTTTTGGAAAATTTTGTTCTGTAAGTTGTGCTGACAGTTGTGCGAATGTTCGGTCGAAACCTAACGGTTTATTTTATATCCGCAAGCGCACGGGCTATTGTAATATAGCGGGTGCAAGTACGAGTCGATCCCACAGAGACAGGGTTTACTTAAGGGATATTTTTGTCTTTAGAAAATATAAAAAGGATTGGGGGGTAGATAAAATTTGTTTTTAGAATAATAGAGAGAGCATAGACAGAAAATACTTTAATTGAATTCTTATAAAACGAAGCATTCTCGGGATTGGAAATCATACACATAATCTTATTCATCAAATTGTCATTGTCTTAGAAATAAAAGGTTTTCATAAAAAGCAAGGATGGTATGTTAGGCCTACGCTATTTCGGGCTAGGACAATAGCGTTTGTATTCTTCACTAATTATGTTCTAACTGTTTGAGAAATCCGTTTATGTTTGACCCCGCCCTGTCACAAACGGGCATTCCGGCTTATCTCTAGCTGACCATAATTAGTAAGAATCCATTAAGGACGGAAGTTCAACATACTTTCCATTAAAAGAACATCCCTAGGCCATTGAACTACTCTCGTGATCAATGAACCTAGTTTCCTTATATGGTTCCGTCAATTGAGATTCTCCGCTAGGTACTTCTCTCAATTGATTTGAATCATACAAATTGGATATCGCCAATAAGTCAGGCATTTAGAGAATAATATAAAGAAATTGTTTTAGATGAAGAAAGAAGACAAGACTAATCATTTTTTAGATGATGAATAAGCATGTTTTTGAGTTTCCAACCCCAAGAATATGGGGGATTACTCACAAGCCATTTAAAATATAAAAGCAATTAAAATAAGAGATTGAGTAAGAGAGACTTATGATGGACAAATGCTGGAAATAATGCTTCACTTTTATTGATCTTCTTCCAAAGTAACTTCAAGAACAAAGTAATGACTTGATCTTCAAATCTCCTTGGAAATTGTTATCACAAGTATTTTGTGTTTTCTATCTATCAAATATCAGTATTTCTCTCTAATGATTCGTGTTTAAGACTGATCTCTAGGGTCCTATTTATAAAAAGGAGGGAACTCTTCAATCGGGTGCAACCAAAAGGTGCCTTTACGTCTGCAGTCGCGTTTTGCACGGCCGCGTCAAGGAAGTTGCACGGCCGTGCGACCCTTGGCGCCAGATTTGAATTCAAGCCTTGACACCTTTGCACGGCCGCTCCTAAATAAGCTGCACGGCCGCTCCGCCTGATGACACGGGCGCTCCTTCTTCAAGACACGGCCACTCCATATTTTAGGGCCAAAAATGGCACGAAAAATGCCAAGTGCACGGCCGCTCCATCTCTGGCACTGCACGGCCGCTGTCATGCGAATTTTAACTTTGTGTGCTTGATTTGGTTGGTGCTCCCCCATGTCTTTTGCCTTGAGGTGTCCAAGTATCCTTGATAAAAATGAACCTAAAACCTGTCTAAAAAGGCAAGAAATATACCAAAAGCGTAAAATCTAGAAAATAAGGAAAAGAAACTAAAAAGTATAAGAAATGAAATGAAAAATGATGTTTTATGCCATAAAAAGTATATAAAAATAAGGATAAATGACTATATAATAGTCACTTATCAAACTCCCCACACTTAAACCTTTGCTTGTCCCCAAGCAAACTTATAATGAAGTATGGGGAGGGAGAAAAATTATGATTGATCCCTCGTAAATAAAGTAGCAAGCCCTTGAATGCCTTGTAGATAATGCCTTTTATCTATCCAATCATATTTTGAATATCTTTAAAAATTTTATTTTGGGAAGAAGTATTTTAGGGATATTTTAAAGAGATAAAATGCAAGACAATAACCTAGTATAGCATATATAGAATTTTGATCAAGTAAAGCATGCTAGAAGGAAGAATTTTCTTGGTCGAAAAGCCATCACTTTTTAGAGTGATTTTTTAGAAAAGATGAATTTTATTTCTTTAAGATGTACAAGAAAAGGTATAGACATTTATTCACAATTTAGAAGTTCCGAAGAATTGCATTACATTCTTGAATCACAAGGGTGAAGAATGGGTGATGGTAGTGGAAAAATCTCGTCAAAGTCAAACAAATTTATCTTTATTTTTGTACGTGTTATATTTTTGCAAAAGACCTAAGTTATTCTTGATCCTTTCAAGTAGGAGACATTGTGGTCGCGAGCCCCATGTTCCTAATACTTAGATCAAGAATACTTTTGGATATTATTCCCGTTTTGGCAAGGAAGCATCGTCGCGTAAACGCCGTGCTTGAGTTACTTAGGAGATAATTTTCTTTTTGCTTTTGGTGACCATTGTCACTCTTTTATAAGATAAAAGTGTTTTTCTTTGACTTGATTTGAAAATGGAAGGATGGAATTTATGAAAGGGTGTGATTCAAGGGATGCAAACAAAAAGGTGCTTCTTAAAAAGGGAATAAATATCTAATAAAGATAAAAAATGTACAATCTTAAAAGAATATATTCAAAATTTTGCATATATAACCAAGCATAAAAGAATTCCTTCTAATCAAATGCATTTTCCTTGATGAGATTCTATATTGTGCTATACCAACTTATGAGGCTTTCAATTATTTCCTAAAAAGATCCCTTATACTTTTCCTTTTTTATAAATTTCTAAGTGTATAGAAAATATGAGGGGAAAGATAAAGGCATTCATATTAGGGCAATTGGCAAGCATAATGATAATGATTTTTGATCATCATAGGGATTTTTTTTTTTTTTATATACTATTATACAAGCATAAAAGAAAAAAATGCAACTAAGTTAAAAAAGAAAAATTATACTAGAAAGCAGTTAAATCTATACTAGAAAGCGAGTAAATTTTAAAAACTAGAAAGCGAAAAATAAAGCGAAAAATAAAAGGATAGAATTACCCCCCCCCCACACTTGAAATGAACATTGTCCTCAATGTTTCAAGGAACAATGCCAAATCCCGGGAGGGTAAAGGAAAAAAAACTTACTAAAATGGATCATGGGTAGGTTCGCCCAAAGTAATACATGAAACTACTCCAATCGGATCTCCGGTCATGTAGTGTTTCAGTCTTTGCCCGTTTACTTTGAATTCTCCGTGTGTTTCGTTCCAAATTTCGATGGCTCCGTATGGATATACCTTACGTACTTGATATGGGCCTGTCCATCTTGATTTTAATTTTCCTGGAAAAAGCTTTAAACGAGAATTAAAAAGTAATACCATGTCTCCTTCTTTAAAATCCCTTCTCATTATATGAGCATCATGCCATTTTTTCGTTTTCTCCTTGTATAATCGGCACTTTCGTATGCTTCAAATCGGAGTTCTTCAAGCTCTTGTAAGCGTAGTCTCCTCTTTTCACCGGCTTCTTTCAAGTCATAGTTTAGGGCTTTGATTGCCCAATAAGCCTTATGCTCGAGTTCTCTTGGTAAATGACATGGCTTCCCATAAACTAATCGAAAAGGAGTGGTTAGATAGGTGTTTTAAAAGCGGTGCGATAAGCCCACAAAGCATCGTTCAATTTAATTGACCAATCTTTTCTTGAACTTATTACCGTTTTCTCCAAGATCCACTTTATTTCTCGATTTGAAATTTCCACTTGCCCACTTGTTTGAGGATGATACGCGGTGCTGTTTTATGATAGACTCCGTACTTTTTAGTAAAGCATCAGCGGCGGTGCGAAAAGTGTGATCCTCCATCGCTTATGACGACTTTTGGAACCCCAAATCTTGGAAAAATTGTATCCTTGAAAAGCTTCATGACGACTTTTGAGTCGTTTGTTGGAGAATGCTATAGCTTCCACCCATTTTGAGACGTAGTCTCTTGCTACGAAAATGTAATTATTGTTGAAAGATGTGGGGAAAGGTCCCATGAAATCAATACCCCAAACATCGAAAATCTCAACTTCGAATATTATTGAGAGGCATTTCATTCCTCCTTGAAATGTTGCCGGTTCGTTGGCAACGGTCACAAGAGATGACAAAATTTCGAGCATCTTTGAAGAGCGTGGGCGGAAAAAACTGATTGAAGAACCTAGGCGGCGGTTTTGCCTGTGCTTGCATGCCCGCCATAAGGAGATGAATGACAATGATACGAATGTCCCTTATCTCTTCATTAGGTACACACACCGCCTAATGATTCCGTCTGCGCAATGTCTAAAGAGGAGCGGATCTTCCCAAAAGTATTTTTATTTCGATAAAAATCTCTTCTTTTGTTGATGACTCATTTACGGAGGAAGAATCTTGCATGCTAGATAGTTAACAATGTAATGCGCAAACCAAGGAATTTCGACATTGCTTATGGCAAGAAGATGATCATCCGGAAACGAATCATCAATTGTAAGGTCATAATTATCGGAAATTTCTAACTCTTTAGGAAGGCGGGTTAAATGATCTGCGACCAAAGTTTCCGTCCCCTTTTTATCACGGATTTCCAAATCGAATTCTTGGAGGAGAAGGATCCATCTTATTAACCTTGGCTTTGCGTCCTTCTTTGTCAACAAGTATCTAATTGCGGCGTGATCCGTGTATATGATTACCTTTGATCCCACCAAATATGACCGAAATTTTTCCATAGCAAATATTACGGCCAAAAGCTCTTTTACGTGGTGGCATAATTCATTTGTGCTTCATCTAGCGTTCGGTGGCATAATATATTGCATGCGTTTTCTTGTCTTTTCGCTGACCTAGGACGGCTCCGACCGCGAAATCACTTGCATCGCACATTATTTCGAAAGGGAGATCCCAATCGGGTGGTTGCACGATAGGAGGCGGAGATCAAAGCTTCCTTTAACCTATTGAAAGCTTCAAGACAAGGGTTATCAAACACAAATGGAGCATCTTTCATTAGTAGATTAGTTAAAGGTTTAGAAATTTTTGAGAAATCTTTTATAAAACGTCGGTAAAATCCGGCGTGACCAAGAAAACTTCTTATACCTTTAACATTAGTAGGCGGAGGTAATTTTTCAATAATTTCGATTTTTGCCTTATCTACTTCTATTCCTTTTCGGACACCATGTGTCCTAACACTATTCCTTCATTTACCATAAAATGGCATTTTCCCAATTTAGAACAAGATTGACCTCCTCACAACGTTGTAGGACTTTAGACAAATTCTTCAAACATTCGTCGAAAAGAATATCCGTAAACAGAGAAATCATCCATAAAAACTTCCATAATATTTTCTATGTATTCGGAAAAAATGGACATCATACAACGGCGAAAAGTGGCGGGAGCATTACAAAGTCCAAAAGGCATTCTTCTATAAGCGAAGGTACCATAAGGACAAGTAAAAGTAGTTTTTTCTTGATCGTGCGGATGGATAGGGATTTGGAAAAATCTCGAGATATCCGTCCAAATAACGAAAATGGGAATGTTTGGCCAATCTTTCTAGCATTTGGTCTATAAAAGGGAAGGGGAAAGTGATCTTTTCGGGTGGCTTTATTTAATTTTACGTAATCTATACACATGCGCCAACCCGTGACCGGTCTTTGTTGGGATTAATTCATCCTTATCATTTCGAATGACGTCATTCCTCCCTTCTTAGGGACAACTTGGCCAGGCTCACCCATTTGCTATACGAAATAGGGTAGATGATGCACGAGTCAAGTAATTTAAGGACTTCCTTTTGACTACTTCCTTCATGTTAGGATTGAGTCTTCTTTGATGTTGATGGAAGGTTTATGATCTTCCTCTAAATCAATCCTATGCATGCAAATTTTGGATGAATTCCTTTTAAGTCATCTATCGTATATCCTATGGCTTTTTGATGCAACCTAAGCTCATTTTAACAATTTTTCTCGTTTCTAGAGGACCTAGGTTAGCATTTACAATCACAGGATAAGTGGAGTCGAGGTCCCGTAAATTCATACCTTAGGTTTTGCAGAAGAGGTTTTAACTCGACTTGAGGTGCCTTAATTACCTCTTTTTCCTTTTTGTTGGATGGTTCACGTAGCCTCCAACTTTTCGAAATTATTGTCCTCAATAGGCTTTCTTTGTGTCTAAAAGCATGGTATAATGTGCAACTTCTTCATCGTCATCATCATGCAAAGTTCTTTTCCAATCAATAAGACTTTTTCAAGCGGATCCTTAGATTGGGGACTTTTTAATTCCTTGCTAACCGATTCTAACATGTTAATGTTCAAGCAAGGGTTCTCAAGATCAGGATTTCTCATGAATTTAGACAAGTTAAACTCTATTTTATCATCTCCTACATTCAAAGTTAGGTTACCATGTTTAACGTCTATAACCGCCCCTACGTGGCAAGGAAAGGTCTACCTAGAATTACGGGAATATGACTATCTTCTTCCATCTCGAGAACAACAAAATCTACCGGGATGATTAACTTCCCGATTTGGCAAGGACATCTTCCATAATACCCACGGGATATTTAATGGAACGATCCGCCAATTGCGGGGATATGGTTGTAGGTTTCAATTCTCCCACACCAATCTTCTTGCTTACTGAAGAAAGCGGGATGAGGCTCACACTAGCTCCTAGATCTAGCATAGCATTATCAACATTAAATTTACCAATATTACAAGGGATAGAGAAAGTACGGGATCTTTTAGTTTTGGGGGTAACCTTTTTGTAAACGGCACTCACTTCCTCTGTTAAAGCAACAGAGTTTCATTTTCTTCCCGGCTTCCTTTTGTTAGAAAGAATATCTTTGAGAAATTTAGCATAAGAAGGCATTTGTTGCAAAGCATCCGTGAAAGGTATATTAATGTAGATAGATTTTAAAACTTCTAAAAATTTTGCAAATTGTTTATCGAGTTTTGCCTTTACCAACCTTTGAGGGTAAGGTATAGGTGGATCAAAATTTCTAGTTATTTTAGGGGATTCCGTCCCCTTATCATCTTCAATCATTAGTCTCGACCACGGGTGGATTTTGACTAATACTTTCTTTAATGGGGCTACTCTCCTTAGGTGGACAATCAATAAGCTCTCTCCCACTTCTAGTAACCACTTTTGCTTTAGCATGCTCATTTAATATTTTTATTGTGGTTGGCTAATTCATCAAATTTATCATTAAATAACTTAAAGCATTCCCTAAATTCGGCATTAGTTTTTCTTGCTCATTCTTACTTTTAACTATAAAATCCATTAAAAGATCTAATTTTGATTTAGGGAGAAAAAATGTTTGAAGTATTTTGAAATTTCCAAATGTAAGACCTTGATGTTGTGTAAATGATTGCGGGTTAAGAACGTTGTTATTCTTATAGGAAAAATTGGGATTGTATGTGTTAGAATACATTCCTCCTTTTGCCCAAAAGAATTAACGAAGTTCACTTGATTGTTAGAAGTAACGTCAAGTAACTCGCGAGTTATTCGTACTATGTGAGTTAGATCCACATAGTTCGCACAACACATTTACACTAGCAATGGGATTGACATTAAGATTTTCAAACTTCTTCAAAAGCATGTCAACTTTAGAGGAGAGGAGAGTAAGCTGCATCAACATTATATTTACCGGGCGTACCTTGTTCTTGCTCCCTCTCGCTTGACCATTGGTAATGGTTCAATGCAATATTTTCGATGAGGTCGTACGCCTGCATCTACTCCTTTGTTCATCAAAGCTCCTCCTGTGACGGCATCAATGGTCTCTCTTGTTTTAAAAATGAGACCGATTGTAGAAGGTGTGAACAATCAACCACTTTTCAAGCCCGTGGTGGGGGCACATTCGAGAAGTTCCTTGTACCGTTCCCATGCATCATACAAAGTTTCACTATCTGTTTGACGAAGTTAGTGATCTTTGTTCGTATCTGGCGATCTTGCTTGGCGGGAAAAATCGACCAAGGAAAGCTTCTTGAATACGGTCCCATGTTGTCAATGAATTACAGGGGACCGAATTCAACCATTGTTTCGCCTTATCCTTGAGAGAAAATGGAAAAAGGCGCATCCGGATTGCTTCACCGTAACACCTTGAATACGTGTAGTATCACAATATTCAAGAAATGTTTGGATGTGTAGATGGGGGTCTTCGAAGGCGATGTCGCCGTATTGGTTATTCATAACCATGTGCAATAATTGCGGCTTTATTTCGAAGTTTGCCGCTCCGGCATTCGGCACAACAATAGGGGATCTAGTTCCCGGGGTACTTGGAGTTAACAAAGTCCCGTAGGGTCCTAGCAGTGTTTGCGGTTCTCCGTCCATGTGTTTTCGTAGAGTTTCTCTAAATCTCCTTAGTCTTTCGTGAAAGCTTCTTTCGGGTTCGGATCAAAGTTATCAACAAATGTCCGAGACCGTTTCATAAACTACAAGAAAAACACTTGAAGGAAATTAAACGCAACAGATTATAGGACGGGAAAGCAAAATAGTAAAAACAAAAACTAAAAATTTGTAGTAAAGACAAAAATAAAAAGTAAACCGTTGTCCCCGACAACGGCGCCAAAAACTTGTTCGGTCGAAACCTAACGGTTTATTTTATATCCGCAAGCGCACGGGCTATTGTAATATAGCGGGTGCAAGTACGAGTCGATCCCACGAGACGGGGTTTACTTAAGGGATATTTTTGTCTTTAGAAAATATAAAAAGGATTGGGGTAGATAAAATTTGTTTTTAGAATAATAGAGAGAGCATAGACAGAAAATACTTTAATTGAATTCTTATAAAAACGAAGCATTCTCGGGATTGGAAATCATACACATAATCTTATTCATCAAATTGTCATTGTCTTAGAAATAAAAGGTTTTCATAAAAAGCAAGGATGGTATGTTAGGCCTACGCTATTTCGGGCTAGGACAATAGCGTTTGTATTCTTCACTAATTATGTTCTAACCTGTTTGAGAAATCCGTTTATGTTTGACCCCGCCCTGTCACAAACGGGCATTCCGGCTTATCTCTAGCTGACCATAATTAGTAAGAATCCATTAAGGACGGAAGTTCAACATACTTTCCATTAAAAGAACATCCCTAGGCCATTGAACTACTCTCGTGATCAATGAACCTAGTTTCCTTATATGGTTCCGTCAATTGAGATTCTCCGCTAGGTACTTCTCTCAATTGTGAATCATACAAATTGGATATCGCCAATAAGTAAGGCAATTAGAGAATAATATAAAGAAATTGTTTTAGATGAAGAAAGAAGACAAGACTAATCATTTTTTAGATGATGAATAAGCATGTTTTGAGTTTCCAACCCCAAGAATATGGGGGATTACTCACAAGCCATTTAAAATATAAAAGCAATTAAAATAAGAGATTGAGTAAGAGAGACTTATGATGGACAAATGCTTTGGAAATAATGCTTCACTTTTATTGATCTTCTTCCAAAGTAACTTCAAGAACAAAGTAATGACTTGATCTTCAAATCTCCTTGGAAATTGTTATCACAAGTATTTTGTGTTTTCTATCTATCAAATATCAGTATTTCTCTCTAATGATTCGTGTTTAAGACTGATCTCTAGGGTCCTATTTATAAAAAGGAGGGAACTCTTCAATCGGGTGCAACCAAAAGGTGCCTTTACGTCTGCAGTCGCGTTTTGCACGGCCGCGTCAAGGAAGTTGCACGGCCGTGTGACCCTTGGCGCCAGATTTGAATTTAAGTCTTGACACCTTGCACGGCCGCTCCTAAATAAGCTGCACGGCCGCTCCGCCTGATGACACGGGCGCTCCTTCTTCAAGACACGGCCACTCCATATTTTAGGGCCAAAAATGGCCTGAAAAATGCCAAGTGCACGGCCGCTCCATCTCTGCTGCACGGCCGCTCTGTCTGAATTTTAACTTTGTGTGCTTGATTTGGTTGGTGCTCCCCCATGTCTTTTGCCTTGAGGTGTCCAAGTATCCTTTTGATAAAAATGAACCTAAAACCTGTCTAAAAAGGCAAGAAATATACCAAAAGCGTAAAATCTAGAAAATAAGGAAAAGAAACTAAAAAGTATAAGAAATGAAATGAAAAATGATGTTTTATGCCATAAAAAGTATATAAAAATAAGGATAAATGACTATATAATAGTCACTTATCAGCGAACAATTGTACAGACGAGCCATCGCACAACTGGTTACATTCCTAGCTACAAATCTTTCAGTGTACATTGTGGACACTTTGATTCCTTTTTCATATACAATAAACCCCTCCGGTTGTTCTATATAAATTTTCTCTTCTAAATCTACATTTATAAAGGCTATTTTACATCCATTTGATGTATTTCAAATTTTGATATGCAACAATTGTAAATACAAATCTTATTTATATTATTCTCGTGACGGAAGAATAAGTATAAAAGTAATCAATGTATTCCTTTTGCTTGTAACCCTTAATTAAAAGTCTAGCCTTTTAATCATTGTTGTTCCCTCGGCCTTCATTTTTCCTTTTTGAAAATTTTACTTATATCCTAATGGTTTACTACTCGGAGGTACTTTCACTATTTTCCAAGTGTGATTTTTAAGATGGAATCAATCTCAATTTTAATGAACATTTTCCACAAAGTTTCTTTCAAAGCGCTCAATGCATTTAAAACTTTGTGATTCACTTTTTAGCATGTAGATTAGAAAATCTAGGCCATAGAATTTTCTTATCCTACCTCCTTTGCTATGTCGAGGTCCTACCTCTTTTTCATCATTTTCTCATGATAAGTTCCTTCTTCTTTTATTGAATCATGTATCCGTTTAAATAAGTTTGCCTCATCTCTTAATTTATACAGAAACATATTCGTAAATAAAGAAGCAATTCATGATTTCATTATATTATTTGTGTATATACATTGACTTTTGGATTTATAAACAAGAATTCTATAAGCACTATTATTGTTAGCATAGCCAACATATATACAATCAATAGTATTTAGTCTAACCTATACACAAACTACACTTAGTTGTATTTTATCACTATCTCTTTATTAAGTTGATTTTCAACTTTTCTTTTAAATAGATAAAATTCAACATTTTGCTTTTTAGTAAGCAGCGGTAAAAGCAAAAACCTATATTTTACCACTATATGTGTGAATATTATTCACATCTCAAACATCAATATGCTTTGATTATAACTTCAAGCACATATTTGATAAGTCTTGTTTGAATCTATTTTGACCATATAACAAGACTCATTCATATTATTGATCACTTGAACACCCTTACGTTTCATTCATTCAAACATCAAGAATGTCATTATTGATGAAATCACCGTTGTCGATCAAGACACAATTTATATGCTTTACTTTTTCAAACAATTTTGACTTTTCAAACAATTTTGACTTTTCAAACAAGATTGACTAACTTTGTATTTGCCTTAAGCACTTCGGTATGATCTAGCGCATTTGCTTTCGCCACAGAAGTGTTAGACAACTTATTCTCTAAAGTTCTATTCTCTTTTCCAAACAAAGACGAATAGTACACACCACAACATTTATTTATATTCATTTATATTTGAGGTGATTCTTGAAATACTTTCAAGTGTGAAGCAATTTCTCAATTATTGTCGTCATTTGAGAATTTCAATCAACACCATCTACTCAACATGGTTTTCATGAAATACTATTTCAATTCTTTCATTTTACTTTTTACGGTTTATGGAGTCCACTATTTTAAAATCAAGGAAGCGACATACGATGAATTTCATTGCATCCGCATTTTTGATTTTACATATATATTCCAATGACTCCCACAATTATTTTGCCATTTTCTTGGTACTATATATTTTATATAACGAATTCGACAATCCGTTAAATATATAGTTCCGACAAAGGAAATTCACATGCTTCAACAGCACTAACGACTTGAACATTCTTCTCATTTTCACCAAACTTTGTAGAATATTCCTTAAAAAATCTCACTAAGTTTAAGGTGGTCAAGTCGAACATCTTTTGTTGCCATCACTTAAAGCCTAGGCCAACAAAATTTTCTACTTTCACTATGGTGATCCGGAATCTTGGAACAACCATATTCCATTAGAGATTTGTCTCCACACAAAGAGCATTTACCAAATATTGACTTTATTTTTTTTAACTATTATAACTTTGTTGTTACAAATATAACTCTCTAACTTAATTAGAGAATTCACCAAGAATAAATTGTTAAATCAATAGGAGAATTAACACAATTTATTTTTCATAACCACCCATATAATTTATAAACCTCTAAATTCCTTAATAAAATTATAATTGGAGGTTAATTATTTCAAAACTTTAAATGTCTAATATTGGAGTACCTATAAATTAGAGAAAGTAACATTTTCATTTACATGATACACAATTTCTTTTAGAAGTCATCCTTCTAAATATTGTGTCATTTGTCATTATTGACAACAATAAGATTTAACAACTTCCTTCAAAAAGTTCTATTGTTTTCATTTTTATGATTTTTGTCACTATTGACAATAATAGAATTTAACAACTCATTTCAAGAAACCCTATCATATTTGTCAATACATACTTGATAAAATGCAACGTTAAATACTACATATTTCAACGTTCATTTTCTCAACTTAATTACAACGAACTTTTCAATATTTCTGACCATGATTCTCATGAACTATAAGAGACATATCATCCATTGTATAAACAATAGAAGTGACGTATCCACAACTAGTTTATATAATCGTTACAACATCTTTGATGTCACGGGCCAATCAACTAAACATTGGTTGATCTCGTTAAACAGGATAACTTATTATTATTGTTTTAATTCACATAAACTGTTCTTCTGCGAATTTTATATCTTCATCTACAAATATTAAAATCCGATCTCCACCGTCCAGAATTTTTTCCTATGAGTCTCAAACTTTGTCACCAAATTTGAGCTTGATCCAACGGTTAATGAAGTGGTAAATGAAATTTTTCCACAACTAGTCATTGAAAAACTGTGCTGGAAATTTCCTTGTTTTCCTCCGTTTACCATCTCTTTTCATCCCTCCACCGTAGCAACCACGACACAAGCTTTCCTCAGTATGCAATCCTTTCTCAATAGGAGGAATTAGTCTTAAATTGTTAGACAAAATCTTAAATAATGAGCACAATAGGAAAGATTACAATAATATTGGAATACAAAATTACAATGCAAAATAGAAAATGAAAAGAGAAAAATGTATGTAAGTTAGGCTCCGTTTGTTTAGCGTAAAACATTTTCCGGAAAATGATTTCCGGCAAAATGTTTTTCGTAAAATGAAAATGTTTTCCGAAAAATAAGATAAAAATGAAATTTTTCCCATTTTCTGGTGCGAAACAAACACCGGAAAATGAGGAAAATGTTTTCCGAAAAACATTTTCCCCCAAACAAACGGAGTCTTATCTTGATTCACTTGTATCCGAGCCGTGTTATACACTTTACTTAAAACTAATTCGTCCCCCTCTCTAATATTGCTCGAGGCTTCCACGGGCGTTAGTTTTCCATGATAGAACGAACAAACCGGGTGCAACTCCGCACTTGAGCCTCCCGGCGAATTGAACGTATGATTGAATAATATCACCGACTAAAATTTCAAAGAATGAGATCAAAAGAAAATTTTCTAGGCTCTAGAATTTTTAAGAATACAAACAAAAGAAATTTTATCTCTATATAGAATACAACTTGTGAATCTCCTATTCACTTCTTCTATCTATTCTCCTCTTTCTTCCAACTTTTTTTACTAGCCAAGAAAAAAAGACAACAACAAATATATGAAAAATATGTAGGGAACTTAATTAGAATTAATTGATATTAATCATGTATAATTAACCTCAACATTAAGATATGTGTTGTTACATATTCTCTAACTTAATTAGAGAAATCAATCAATGAATAAAAGAGCAACATGAGAATTAACTCATAATTTGTACATTAAGATATGTGTTGTTACATATTCTCTAACTTAATTAGAGAAATCAATCAATGAATAAAAGAGCAACATGAGAATTAACTCATAATTTGTTATTGTAGCAACCCAAACATAAAAGCCTCATAATTTCTTAAAAAATAATTCAATTTTGGGTTAATTATTAACAAACCCAAAGATCACACCTTTAATTCCACTTTAACTAGAGAAAATCAATTTCTCATTCACATTAATATTAATTCACAATTTTTCCAACAAAATCAAGACAGCTGAGGAGCTATTTTAGTCCCAGCGAGAAGGGTCTGGAGGTGGAGAGCAAATGGTGCATTTCAATGGGTAAGAGTCAGAAGTAGAGTTGTGGACATTAAGGAGAAGCAATGAGAAAGGATTGATCGGATCTAGAAGGTTATAGATAATGACTTGGTAAATCTCAACATTATTTTTATGTGCAAGGAAGAGAGTGACAAACGGAGGCTGCGTTTTAGCTCTCTTTTCTCCGCCATTTCAAAAACTTATATAAACGAGTGGGAACTTCATCAAATGGATGTTCACAACGCATTCCTTCACGACGATCTTAGTGAAGATGTTTATATGAAGGTACCTTTAGGCCATCATGCTTCTGCTTCCGAAAAGGTATGCAAGCTCAAGAAGTCACTGTATGGCTTACGTCAGGCTCCTCATTGTTGGTTTGAAAAGTTGTCAACTGCCTTGAAGCAATATGGCTTCTGTCAGTCATATTCAGATTATTCTCTCTTCTCTTACATCACTTCCACTGCTGAGCTACACATTCTTGTATATGTGGATGATTTGGTCATTGGTGGTAATGATCATGAGGTAATTCGACGCTTCAAAGCATATCTCAGTAAGTGTTTTCACATGAAAGATTTGGGACGGTTGAAGTATTTTTTGGGCCTTGAAGTGGCCACACACCCGGACGGCATCTTTCTTTCTCAACGAAAGTATGCCCTTGACATTCTTTCCGAGGCAGGACTCCTTGGCGCACGTCCGGCCCTTACACCCATTGAAAAAAACCATCGTTTGGTCTTGACTGAAGACGATGATTTGCGTGATCCTGAGCCTTTCCGGCGTCTTGTGGGGAGACTTATTTATCTCACCATTACACGCCCAGAATTGTCCTATAGTGTGCATGTTCTTGCACAATTTATGACCAAACCCAAGATTTCTCATTGGACAGCTGCGTTGCGTGTGGTTCGTTATTTGAAAGCACGTCCTGGACAAGGCATCCTCTTGAAATCATCATCCGTTTTACAAATGCGAGCTTATTGTGATTCTGATTTGGCTAGTTGTCCCATCACACGACGTTCACTCACTGCCTATTTTATTTTTCTTGGTGATTCACCGATCTCATGGAAGACGAAGAAGCAAGGTACGATCTCTCGTTCTTCGGCTGAGGCAGAATATCGTTCTATTGCTAATGCGACATGTGAGCTCAAATGGTTACTTGGTCTTCTTCGATCCTTTGGAATTAGACATGATTCTCCGGTGCCTCTTCTCTGTGATAGTTAATCTGCTATACATATGGCTCAGAATCCAGTTCATCACGAACGTACGAAGCATATCGAAGTTGATTGTCATCTTGTTCGTGATGATGTTCGCACATGTGTCCTCACAACTCGGTATATTCACACATCCGAACAGTTGACCGATGTTCTTACCAAGGCATTGGGTAGTAGACAGTTTCTCAATCTACTTGGCAAGTTGGGCGTTTGTAACCTACACGCTCCAACTTGAGGGGGGTGTTGAGATATTGACATATCTTGTCAATATCTTTTCCTTTCCTTGTAAATATTGTTTCCTTATTTAAGATTTGTATTTTAGGAAAACTTCTTTTTTAAGTAGGAAAGTAGAATATGTAGTTATAATAAAATCCTAGTCAAAGTAGGATTATTGTGTATATATAGGGTTGTATCATTCATATTTCTTCAAGAAGTAAAATAATAATTTTCCCTTCACCATATATTCTCGGTTTCAACTCTCATGGACCAACTGTATTTTTTTCGTACACTTATTTTGCCTTTCTTGCAGTCTGGACCATGATTTTATTTTTCATGGATAAACATTCATGGACTTCACTTATAATCCAAACTTATTTTTTTGCTGAAATCATTAGTGAATGAAAGATGATAATGTTATTTATGCCTATGCTCTAATCAATGTCTCTTGATTAGAACAATGGTCTTTTGTATTCATAGATGGCCACGTGTTCAGTTAAAACTGGTTAGTATTTTGTGTATCAAAAAGGAGTCAATCCAACATGCGCTTGGACAAGGGCCTCTTCAAATGGAATGGAAGTAGTGCTATATAAGAATGCACGTGTTCAGTTAAAACTTTTAATTTTAATGAGAGTGTTGTTATTAATTGTGTGTGTGTATATATATATATATATGGAGGAATGCAGATGATGAAGAAGAAAAAAAATAGAAAGGAAAAGGAAAATCATCAATATCAACAAAAAGGAGTAGGGCTGCTGCAATTCATAACCAATCTGAACATGTAAGACTTCCTCTTTACCTCCCTTAGATCTATGCATACATATATACGTAGTGACCCCTTACCTTATACTCCAATCCGTCTCAAAATAAATATCCAATTTTATTCTTAGACTTTGTTTCAATTGTCAGTTTTTTTGTTACCTTCCTAGAGCCTATAGTTTTGTCTATGTAAGTACCATCCTTATCGATCAACTCGTAAGTGTTGTAGCAGTTGATTTGTTAGAAGTTGGTAGGATTGAGGCCAATTTAGATATGCACGACAAAATTAAATGTGTACCGAGCTGCAAAATTGTTTAGCTCTTATCCAAAAGAGGCCGACATAATCTCAATTCCTACCAAACTGCTGCAACGCAACAACAAATTTGTCGCTTCAATGGCTCCGGATCTTTATCCGCCTAAATAAATTTTGTTAGCAATTAAGTTTAGAAAGGTTAAAAACACGAATGGTTGGATTTTTGAAAGAAGTTGTCGATCGATCTCAATCTTTTCATGATTTCTCAGTGGCTTTTATCACCATACTATATCTAGAAAAAAAGTAATTGTATTTTCTGAGACTTGGATATGTATAATTCGGTACTATTTCCTTTAAAAATATATATCCATTTTATTCTTTATAGAACAAAAGATAAACATGTCATGTATGGATTGAGTAATCACTTGTATTTCAATATAAATATAAATTATCATGTACATGTGGTTTATTTTTCTTTTTGATTGATATTTTAGAAAAGAAGAGACAAGATTAATCAAAGGATGAAGACATTGCAGAAGATGGTCCCAAATTCCAGCAAGGTATATATATATTGCATTTATTTGTTTATTCTTAACTCTTTTTTTTTTTCTTTCCCTTTTGAATGATTCATTTATGAAGATTGTGACATAGCAAAAATCGTATTGGAATTCCGTAATACTCTCTCAGTCCCATCAAAATACATGCCACACTTTTTCTTTTACTATCCCAAATACGTATTTATTTTGAAAAGAAAATAACATTGATAAGTCAATAACGACATACACTGAGCGAGTATTAAAGCCGTGAGGCCCGTGACAACAAGAAGTGGAATACAATCTCTGAGTGATTGGTAGAAAATGGTAAAGTCTGACATGTATTTTGTGGAATAAAATTGATGATTCAAGTCCACATAAAGCTTAAGAATGGGGACAAATAAAACTAGGGGAAAGTATATATGAATAAATTCGAAATTTATTTTCTTCTTCCAAGTAGGTCCATTTTGAACACATTTTGTGGTTGTACTGAGTCCAATCATTGCTGGATTGTTAAGAACTCTGTGTACAAGTGGGAAGGTACAAGTAAGTCGTTTATTGCTCTATGTCCATTTCTAGGGTAACACCATTTAAGCACGTATAGTAGTTGTACATCTTAATTATCATTTGGTGTGGATTTAATTATAGTAGTCTGTCGCTAGATTTAACGTGCCGTTGAAAGTCATTTCCTAACACTGAAGAGACATATATGGCGGTTGAAGAAGGATCATTTCGAGTCGATTTCTATTATGACTATGAGTTATGACAAATGGATGTCAAAACCGCTTTTCGTAACGGAAAACTGCTAGAGGAGGTGTATATGACACAACCCGAAGATTTTGTCGATCCAAGAAATTCTAACAAGGTGTGCAAGTTGCAGAGATCCATTTATGGATTGAAGCAAGCTTCTAGGAGTTGGAATCATCGTTTTGACGAGAAAATCAAAGAGTTTGATTTTGTCAAGAACGAAGATGAACCTTGTGTATACATGAAATTCAGTGGGTGCGTTGTGCTATTTCTCTTATTGTATGTCGATGATATCTTACTCATTGAAAACAACATTCTTGCACTTCAGACTGTCAAGTCTTGGTTAGGGAAGTGTTTCTCAATTAAAGATATGGGCGAAGCCGCTTACATCCTTGGTATCAAGATCAATAGAGATAGATCTAAGAGGATAATTGGTTTGAGTCAAAGTACCTACATTGACAAGGTTCTTAGAAGATTCAAAATGGAAAATTCTAAGAGAGGCAACTTGCTAATGGATCATGGTGTTACTCTTAGCAAGACGCAGTGTCCTAAGACAACTAATGAGCGAAAGAGGATGGCAGTCAAGACAATCCTTAAGTACTTAAGAAGGACTAAAGATGGGTTCTTGGTATTTGGAGGGATGGAAGAAGATCTTGTTGTAAGAGGTTACACAGATGCTAGCTTCCAAACCGACAAAGATGATTTCTGATCGCAGTCGGGATTTGTGTTTATGCTTAACGGATGTGCGATATATTGGAAGAGTTCCAAGCCGAGTACTATTGTCGATTCTACTACTGAGGCCGAATATATAGCGGCATCCGATGCAGCTGAGGAGACAGTTTGTATCAAGAAGTTCATTAGTGACTTGGAAGTTGTTCCAAGTATCACTAATTCGGTGGAACTTTATTGTGACAATAATGGTGCCATTGCGCAAGCAAAGGAACCAAGGTCACATCAGCGATCCAAACATATACTTAGAGGTTTCCATTTCATTCGAGAGTTCATTGATCGAGGAGACGTTAAGATATGCAAAGTATCAACCGATGATAACATTGGGGATCTGCTTAAAAAGCCCCTCGCACAAGCAAAGCATGATTGTCATGTGAGGTCCATGGGTATTAGATACATAGATGGATCCTAGTGCAAGTGGGAGATTGTTGGCGTAATGCCCTAGGCTATAGTTATGTTTAACTTGAACCGTTATGTATCGTCTTTATCATTTATTATAGAGCATGTTTATTTTGTTCATTATATGTTTTACATGTTTATTATATTGAACTGCGTCCCTAGTTGTTGTGAACAACTAGTATAAGTTGGTAATGGATAATCATGGAGATGATTATATGCATGGAGATGCACATTACACTTATGGGTACTTGCTAGAGAACGAGTACTGGACTTGACCTACTTATGAGATTTATGACATGGTCTGTTGTCATGATTAAATCTCATGATAGCCGTGTTATTGAATCTTTTGTACCTGAGATTATCATTGTCTTCCACATAATGAAGATCATGTTTGATATAGTCTAACACTATCTTTAATCGGATAGCAATAAGGGCTATGCTAGCATGATTTGATTAATGTAGGGAAGAATGATAAGTCAAGACGGGATTTGTCCCTCTTATGAAGAGAGATGTTTTCTTGGGCCCCTCGATGAATTATGTTGATGAAATGTGTGGCCACACTCAAGTGATTTGATAGAGATCAAATGCATTTGAATTATCAACATATTCAGAATCGAGAAAGCATTGAACGAAATGAGTTGACATAGACCATGACTCATGTTCAATTGGACATCGTGGACAAAGGGATTATGACATTTGATCTATCGAGAAATCAAGCTTTGATGTTATATTAATTGGGTAGATATAATGGTTTGCTAGAAACCACTTATGTCTTGTGAGGTCATGTTTTGACTCACTACCAACATAATATAATTCCTATTGGATCACACACAAAGAACGAATTTGATTCTGACTGAAACTTGGAATTCTGGCTTGGTATACCGTGCGACACACCTTGCCTGGAAAATTGGTATTCTGGCTTGGTATACCGCGCGACATACCTTGCCCAGCGTTGGGCACGACTCGTGCTCTTGAGCACGAGTCGTTCCCGGGAACATCACGAGTACTATTTGCGTCACGACTCGTATCACGAGTGTTTTTGCATAAGCACGACTCGTGCCCTCAGGCACGAGTCATGCCCAACGCGAAAAACGTGTCAGTACTGCTTTCCAAGGCTGGTAAGGTTTTTGTTATTGACAATGACTTAACCCTAAGAGTTAGGGATTTATACCCATGTATAAATACAAATCCTTGGGCAGCCAAAAACCCGCTCTCACCCTACATCATTGTTCTAGGTTTATGAAATTCAAGGCTTTGATCAATTCCATAGTTTTTGCCATTGATTATTGAAAATGTTTCAATAATCGGAAAGGATCATCTAGCAATCCAACAAGAAGAGTTCTTGGTTCGTTCGCGTGTGGATCACCATTAAAGGGAGGTTGCTTTATCTCCTAAGGCTTGAAGCTCCATTGTTGATTTCATCACCAATTCGAATAAGGAAATTAGAAGATTCGACATCAAAGTTCAATGCTTGAATTTTGAGATCTACTTTGACAAACTAAATCGCATTCAAGGTATGTAATTCTATTTCATGTATTTCTAATCTCTTCATGATAGACGGATCTTAGGGCTAGGGTTTTGTTGTTGTATAAATTATTTTTCGCTGCGTTTGTAACCCCAAAACCCAACAGTGGTATCAGAGCCCTGTCTTGCCATGATTAGGATTGAAATTGGCATGCTAGATTTAATTTGATTATTTGCTATACATGCTATATGAAATAGATCTAGATTTTATGTGTTTTGTTTTTATGAAAAACAAGTATATATGATATGCAATGGTTATGATTTATGATGGATTAATATGATTAGTTTATCACATAGGTTGATGATTTGTTTAATATGATTAAATTAAATTTGTAATTTCTCAAAATTGAATCAAATTGTTTGTATGAAATTTTGTGAAGCCCTATGTTCATAATTATGTTCACATGAAATTTATGTTACAACCATGCGATGTTTGTTACAATGTGAAAACCTTCTAAATATTTAAGTCTTATGCCATTCCTTGATTAGAACACTTGTGATATTTTAGGGTATTTGATGTAGTTTCGACTCAGTTGGGTGCATCTTATATCTTAATTTGTGATCAAGGTGAGATAATGGTTGATGTAGTTTTGACTCAGTTAGGTGCATCGTTCCATGTCTCACATGTTTGAAAAAGATTTTGACTTAATTGGTGCTTTCAAATGAGATTTGACCGAAGGCATAGATGAGATTTAAAACATGTTTTTGACATATAATGTCTAAGGAAATCTCATAAAAGATCTAAGAGTCATATAGTGATATGATTGATGTTTCTACCTAAATAGCTTGATTTCGGGCATTGACTCAGTTAAACCAAAATCAAGTGAAATATGGATCTTAGCCTACTATGATTATATGATACATGTTTGTATTTGAAGGTGTATAATTTAGTGGAAGTATTTATGAAATATATTATTTGCTCCTAGATGATAAATGTGTTGATATTGATATATGCTTATATTGTTTGCATATTTTATTGTAAAATGACTAATCACAATAATCAACCCCTGTCACTGCGATCAGTCCTTGAGAAGGACAAGCTTGAAGAGAGCGGTACTAACTATTCTGATTGGATCAGAAGCCTTAGAATTGTTCTAAGGCAAGAGAAGAAACTGTACGTTCTCGATGAACCCATTTCACCTCAACCTGCTGCAAATGCTTTTAGGGCAGATAAGGATGCACATAAGAAACATAATGATGATTCTACAAATGTTGCATGCCTCATGCTTGCCACTATGTCTAAGGCTCTTCAGAAAGACCTTGAGCACATAGAGACATCATTTGATCTTGCTGAGCGCTTAAAGGAAATGTTTCAAGTGCAAGCAAGAATGAGAGGGTTGATGTGGTAAAGGCCCTAACTGCATGCAAGATGCAAGAGGGGCAGTCGGTGGGAGCTCATGTCCTTAAGATGAAGGGTCACATTGAGCGTCTCGAAAGGCTTGGAAATCCAATGAGTTTGGAACTCGCCACGGATTTTATATTGAATTCATTGCCTGAAAGTTATGGTCATTTCATTATGCACTATCACATGACTGACATGGATAAGAATCTCTCGAAATTGCATACAATGCTTAAAACCGCAGAGAAGAATATCAAGAAGCCCTGAAACGATACTGTGTTAATGGTTAACAAAGGCAAATGGTTCAAGAAAGATGGCAAAGGTAAAGCAAGTGTTGCTAAGCCTAAGGCAAAGGTTGCCGTTGCCGGAGAGGCTCCCAAAATGTCTCAAAAGGATGCAGTTTGCTACCATTGCCAAGAGGTTGGACATTGGAAGCGCAACTACAACTCTACAAGGCTTACAAGGAAGGCCTAAAGGTGAAGAAGGGCAATGCGATTGCTTCTGATTCAGGTATCTATATGATAGATATTTTCCTTTCTGTTTCTAGTTCATGGGTATTAGATACCGGATGTGGATCTCACATTTGTTTAAATGTGCAGGGACTAAGGAATAGAAAGCTGCTCAAACAAGGTGAAGTTGACCTACGTGTTGGGAATGGAGCAAGAGTTGCTAGGGGTGTACGCGGTACGGTTCGGTTCGGTTTTGAGATAAAACCGATACCGTACCGAATACTTTGGATTTATTGAATATCAAAACCGTTTGAGTTCGGTTTTCATTCGGTTCGGTGTTTCGGTTTTCGATTTCGATTGTAAATCGGTTCGTTTTTTTTTCGATTTTTAAAGGTGTTACCATTGTTATTATTTTTTATGCTTTTCCAACATTGCCTATTTTTTTAAAAAAAAAAGCAAAATCATGAACTTATAAAGAGTTGTAAAATAAAGACAAGTAAAACACATGTTAACGAATTAATAAATTATTAATTAACCACTTTATCAAGTAATGAATATTTTATTTTAGTGTGCATAATTAAATAAGTAAGTGAAATATGTGATTAAATGTGAAATGCATATAAATTAATATATAAACTTTCAAAAATACTAGTAAAACAACATTGTTTTAGTATAATCGGTACGGTTCGGTTATTCATATCGGTAGCCAAATAGAAAAACCGTACCGTACCGAAAAGTTCGGTTTCTACTTAAAAAGAAACCGCACATTTCGGTTTTAGTCGGTTATTCGGTAATTTCGGCTCGATTTTTTCGGTTCGACACAATTTTTTCGGTGTTTCGGGTTTTTTTGCACACCCCTAAAAGTTACTGTATTAGCCGTAGTAGTGACTTATTACTTGTTTTGAAACTAGAAGGTTGTAGATAATGACTTGGTAAATCTCAACATTATTTTTATGTGCAAGGAAGAGAGTGACAAACGGAGGCTGCGTTTTAGCTCTCTTTTCTCTGCCATTTCAAACTTAATGAGTACAGGCGAATAACCTAACAATTTGTCCGGCTCCAAAAAGTCCATTACTGTCTGTGTTGTGTTATGTCTTCATAATAATTCCAAAGTTTGTGAAGGAGAAGGTCAAAAAGAGGGAAAAGGCAGGGTGATAGGGGAGGGATGTAGGTAGGAAATAGGAATAAAGGGTAAGACCATGTTTAATGGTGAACGAAAAATTCGTTCACCACGTGAACCAGTACGTGAACGAAATTTCCGCCAAACTACGTTACGTAGTGGTGAATGATTTTTTCGTTCACGGAAATATTTTTTAATAGAAATTTGATATTATAAAATTAATAATATACATTAATAAATATTATTTTTTATTAACATCATTAACAATAAATATAATTTTTTTTTTATTATTTTACTTAATTGCACAATTTTAAAAAATTAAATACTCATAAATAAACGTTAAATTACGATAATTTAAAACATTACACTCATGAAAATTAAAAATTAAAATACAACACAAACGAACAAACAGAAAGTAACGCGCTCATAAATAAAATGATAGGGAAAATCTTGATTTTTTTTTGCTTAGTATAGAGAAAGGAAGTATGGAAGAAGAGATGTACATAATCTAGCAATCTTGAGCTCTATTTATAGGGAAAAATAAACGTTTTTGAAATTTTGATCTAAACGACGTCGTTTGACGCAAGAAAAAATTTAAATATATAAAAAATTAAATTTTTATCAAATATATACAATAATTTTTTTTATCACTTTTAAATAGTAAAATATTAAAATTATGTCAAATATTATAAAATTAGACTCTATTTATAGAGAAAAAGAAATTATAAACATTTTTAATATTTTTATTTCAATAATATAATTTTAAAAATGTCAAAATTAAAAATACACATATAGCCATGAACGAAATTTTCGTTCACGAATTCGTTCACGAAATGAACGAAACCCGTAACGAAAATTTCGTTCGTACGTCACGTAACGTGGCAGTACGAACGAAATTTCGTTCACCACTAATTGCCATGAACAAAATTTCGTTCACGGAATTGTTGTTGGTGAACGAAAATTCGTTCACCATTAAACATGCTCTAAGAGTATTTTGGTAAATGAAATGGGTGAATTGTATATATAGGGTGGGATGTATTAAGAAAGGGGGGCACTTTAAATTTTGGGGGTTGGAATAGATTCACTCATAAATCACAATGAAATTAACAATAATTTTTGTCGTAGTAAAATGGACTCATCGAGAGCTGAACTTGACGATGATTGGCCTCCGTAGTGCAACATGGTGTCAATCTTTCGCGGTGGTCGTTGATTGTGGTGATTGAACGGCTTGCAGAATATTTCCGGAGGCAGGTATTTTGGTGTTGTTAGGCGTTTGTTTATCTGGTCATGGTTTTGTGGGGTTTCCTGTTTCATAGTCATTGATTCTCTAGTAGAGTTAGGTTGGTTACCGCATTGAGGGTTAATCTGCGGTGAGTCTAAGTTGCTTATTTCAAATGATTGGGAGTTGCAATTTTCCAGCATAGTTTTCTTGCAATTTTCAGATTCACATTTCTAATAAAAGGATAAATCTCAATGGCATAAGCCCTTGCCTTCTCTATCTCTAGGAGAGGTCAGGGGTTTAAACCCCCTCCCGCTTTGTATTTGAAATGTTGTAATTTGGAAAAAAAAAAAAGAAGCTATATTTTGACTTGTCAAACGTGACTTTAAATGAATTCGTTTCTTGTCAAGCTTATTTAAGCTATCAACTGTATTCCTTCCGGTTCTATTTGATTGTCCATTTTTTTAGACAAATTTAATAATGCTAACTTTTAGGTGATTTTAGTAACAAATATAAGTAACTATTCTTAGTATCCACATTTATAGTCTTACATTATTGTAATTATAGATTGGAATATAATACTCCATACTTTATTAGTGAATTTCTTGTAGAAAAGACACTTATTTAGGGACACGAACTTTTCAAATATGGACACTTATTATTTGGGGATGGAGAGTGTAACAATTAGCTTCCTTAAACTATTCAGTTTTTTTTTTTTTCATATTGTAATAAACTATATAATTATATGTAATAAACTATATAATTATAAAATTCAATTAAAGTTTGTTGGTAGTTGATAAAAAGCAGGTTTAGTATTCTATTATATTGACCTAGTAAACCCTGAAGTCAACTCAATGGAGGCTTCATACCATGTACCTTGATGGACAGGATTTCCTACAAATTTCCTGGATGAAGGTTAGCAAAAACTGTACTATCCCTTCTCTCTCTTGCACACACACACACACAGAGCTTAAACCTTTTTGTAAAACATCCTATGTTCTCTTTTTCTGGGTTTTCTCAGCTCTTTACACCTTTATGTATGTGCAGACAACCATAAGCTTTACTTGCAAGAAATTCTTTCAAAAAGCTCTAGTTAAAATCTTCTCGAAGGTCAACTGCAGCTCGCAGATATGTCACTTGGATATGTAGAGGAAAATGAAGCATCTCCGCTTCCGTCTGGCCAACTTTGTCGCCGTTTTTCACTTTCTGAGATCCAATCAGCAACCCATAACTTCAACCAAGCATTGATCATCGGAAGAGGTGGATTCGGGTCGGTGTACAAAGGGTTATTTGTTAATGAGAATAGTACTACAGCTGCCATAAAACGGTTGAATCCTAATTCTAATCAAGGAGCTCATGAATTTTGGACAGAAATTGCTATGCTTTCTAAATTTCGCCATTGTAACTTAGTGTCTCTGATTGGGTACTGTAATGACAATGGAGAAATGGCCCTTGTCTATGAATATATGCCATGTGGAACTCTTTATGACCATCTGCACAAAATGCCTACACGGTTATCATGGATACAACGACTCAAGGTATGTATTGGAGCTGCGCGTGGATTGGACTACCTGCACACATGTTACAGGTACGAGTACCCAGCATAGGATCATTCACAGGGATGTGAAGAGCTCCAATATTCTTCTGGACGTGAATTTGCAAGCTAAGGTTTCAGACTTTGGGCTGTCCAAAGTAGGCCCTGCTGACCAGGCATGTAGTTTTGTTAACACAGATGTCAAAGGTTCGATGGGATATTTGGATCCAGAGTATTTCTTATTAGGAAGATTGACTAGGAAATCTGATGTGTACTCATTTGGGGTTGTATTGTTTGAAGTGTTGTGTGGGAGGTGTGCTGTGGATACACGTCTCCCTGAGGAGCAGCACAATCTTGCGAAGTGGGTTCAGAATAGAATAAAACAAGGAAGCTTAGGTAAGATTATTGATCCAAGTATGCAGGGGAATATCTTGCCTGGTTGTTTGAAGGAATTTGCAAATATTGCGGAGCAGTGCTTGCATAAACGTTCAAAGAAACGCCCTACAATGGCTGAGGTAGTGGCCAGGCTTGAGTCTGCACTGGCTTTACAAGAGGGAACCGATTCTCTTACGGACGAAGAGATGTATAATGATTCTGGTGATTCTGATAGCCAAGAGTATGTTGATTATTCTTTAAGGGTTGGGGAAGATAGCAATGATGCGGAGGATAATGACAACCAAGAGTATATATTTTATTCGTTCACTGAGGGGGATCCTAGCAATGATGCTGTGGATAATGACCACCAAGAAAACGTGGAGTCCTCCAAGGAACATGAGATTACTGGTATTAGTGGGCATCAAGAAGAGTGGATATTAGGAGCTGCAGAAGGCGAACAATCATATATTAAATCTGCTGATCACAAAGTTGCATCTTCTGGGGATTCAGATGATGAACATTTACATAACACACAAACTTCATTTATCAATGGGGAGCTTGTTGTCGAAGCTATGAATTGTGAAAACGAAAAGAACATTGGTTTTGTATCCGAAGAAAGGGTGCTAGATGCTGATGCTCCTTATGTTAGTGGCAGTGGCAGTGGCGGTGGCAGTAGCAGGGGTGGAGGGCATCAGGATATTCAAACCTCAAGTGAAGCAAGTGGTGGCCAGTCTAGTACAACGCACACCACCAAAATGAATTTCACAGGGAAGCTGAAGAAGTTATTCTTTGCATCCTCTGGTATGATTTCTAGTATACCGAACTCTCTCTATTGCCTGGTATATATATATAATATCACACACATTCTTACACTAGCAAGGTAAAGATAAGATGTTCATCTTATAGAGGAAGAGGCAGGTATAAGGGATAATGAGAGAGAGAGTGAGAGAGAGAGATAGAGAGATTTTCTATCTTCTTATCAGCTCTTGCTCAATATCTAGGTTCATAAAAGATAATCTCTCCCTTCCCGAAATGAGTGTCCTTTTCTGTTCATCACACTAGAGACTGCTCTTCTAACTTTGATTCTTTATAACCTACAATTGGTTCTGTTACATTCACATCATTTTCCTGTGGTGAAGAATCCACCTCGTCGAGTTTTGCTTGCCAGTGAATTTTTGGTTACGGCTTGGAATACTTCTCTCTTATCTCTTCTCTAGTTCCGGCAGCTATGAATCCTCCTCTTTGAAAATGGGATTTTATCTTTTGAAACTGAAAGTACATGTTAAATGATACTTTTGCCCTTAGAATTTGACACGTGTTTGTTATGTGCTCTCGTTTTAAAGGAAGCTGTTAAGTTTTTGGATGGATGAGGCCCATTGAGACTTAAAAAAATTATACCTGTGTTTATATTTGTATTTTAACATACTCTGGTCTCAAAGAAATTTTTGGTAACTTGAAATATTTTCACATGTAGTTTGTAGAACGCCTGCATTCTGGGGTGGTACAAAAATTTATTTTTGCAGACAATTCTAATATGTTACTTGATGTTTATCAATAACATTTCTTGGGTTAACAAGTGATTGGATCCTATATAGTAAAATGATATTATCATCTAAGAACATAATAGCTTGCTTCAACTTTGTTATAAACTCAAACGACATGTGCTGGTTCACGACAAAAAGGTAATTATAGGTTTGCAGACTTATTAAGAGATTACACAAAATTAACATCTGAGGGCTGTTAGTAACTGCAACCAACAACAACAACAACAAGCCTTAGTCTCAAAATAATTTGGGTCGGCTATAACATGAATCCTCATATCATATGTCATCGTGAAAGAAAAGAATCCGTGAGGAATATAAAGAGCGTACTTATTTACACCGGCCACTATAGACGCAAGTTAAATAGATCATAGATGTATACATTTTTTGACTCAGTTCAAAATGCAAAAGTTAAAAGTGAGATCAACTTCTTGGATGACTAGGGGATTCTAGGACAATTTGCAAGGATTTCCAGATATTGATTGGAAAGTCTTGCCATTGATGGTATACAGAAGTAGCACAAGTATCTCAACAAAAATAAATTACTCTTGATGTATGTGAGGGCTTATTACTTGATCATTTTATTTACATATCCTGGAATGAAATCTGCTTAATCATCATGGATTGGAATGGTCATTTTCGTGTATCAAACAAACACTTATATCTAAGGATTCGTTTGGTAGGTAGGATAAGTATTGTTATTGATACGAGTAATATTAGTACCCTCACTATTAATCAACATGATTAGTAATCACTCCCAACAAAATACGATTGTTTGGTAGTTCCAGGATTAATGTGTAGGACAACTTCTTTTTTTTTCAATATTATCCTCAAACCCCCAGTAGGTACATTCTATTGACTAGTGACTATTGTTTGAGGCATTTACAAAAAACTACTTTAGAAAGATGGAAATTACAAAAAAAAAACACATAAGTTCGAAATTACAAATTTTAATTTTTTTTTTTGGCTTTTTTTTGTTTATCAGTTTTGGTCAAACAACTTATAATTTCAGTTATCAGTTGTTCAAACAACTGATAATTTCAGTTATTACTTGTTTACAGCGATAGCGAAATTATCGATTGTTTGAAGCACAAATTACTCTTCAAACAACTGATAACTGAAATTATCAGTTGTTTGATCAAAAGCGATTAAAAAAACCAAAAAAAAAAAAAAAAGTTTTTGTAAAAAAAGAAAAAAAAAGTAGTTTTTTTGTAATTTCCCATCTTACATGTTTTTTTTTTTTTGTAAATGCCATCTTTTTGAGTGAGTTTTTTGTAATAAACCCCTATTGTTTTGCTGGAAATACTTGCACTTATTGTCAGATTTAGAGATTTCGAACCTTTGTATCTTCAGCGATATTGGTTCTAATCTTCTCCTACAGCAATTACCAATTTTCTGGCTTGTTGTACTATGTTTAAGCCATTTGAAGTAGCTCATAGCTGCTCTTTGTTGTCCTTATCACTTGAATTTTCTTTCTGAGTTCTAAATTCTCATTAATTTGCAGCTTGTGGACGAAGATAGAGCCCCTTAACCATCTTCAGCATGTTGTGACTTGATGGCATGAAGCTAACAAAGACCCCCTCCCCCCCTTTGATATGAAAATGAAATTTTGGACCTCCATTTGACTAAACTTTAGGATTAGGATCCTAAATTGCAAAAACTGTTTGATCATTGGATCTTAAAATTCAAGTAATTCTTCAACATATGATTACATTAATTTTTTTGGTACAATATGATCACATTAATACATTAATAAAAGCTTATAAGATGGTTTGATAATGTAAATCATATGGTGAATGAACTTGAGAAATGTTAACACGCACAGCTGGGGAAGCACATCATGTTTCAATTAGTAGCTTTGTAAGCTAGCTGAGGCGTAAATGAAGTCCATTTGGCTAAGAAGGTTCGGATTCATATGTCACACCCTGTTCTATGTCAAACAGTTGCCTAGATGATAGTGGTCCGTTTAATAGTTGTGGCCTAAAAAAGAAAAGGCAATGTGGGTTTTCCTAGTTCATATATTATTCTTGCGACAATAGTTTAGGTGATGATTTGGCTATAGTTACATTTTTTATTCAGGCTTATTCTACGCTTATTGTGTAATATAACATTTATTCAAGTAAAGGGTTTTAGGAACTTCAAAACACATACACGCAGACACACACACATCATGTTCAGGCCAAGAATATAAGTGTCTCTCATGCCCAAATATGGAAGATTATGTATGAATTATGATATGGTATATGGACTATTACTTGTGAGGAACTTATATGTTTCTGGTAGTTTATTGCTCATCTCATGCTTTTCTCTAAACATTCTTTCCTCTTCTTCAGCTCCTAGTGGATCATCCGAAGAGAATAGTGGTAATGTCCAGGAAGTTCCACTTGCCAGGCATCTGTTGCCTCAAGATTTATTTATTTTTTCATTCAATGAACTGGGTAAAGCAACAGAGAATTTCAATAAAGAAAACTTTTTGGGGCAAGATGAATTTGGATGGATTTACTATGGTTGGGTCCACAAAAAGACATACTCCCCCCCATCAACGCTTGAGGTTGGAATGGCCGTTGCCATTAAGAGACTTTATCCTGGGAAGGTCAAGTCCTTAAAGGTAAAAAACTTCTAAACTACCTTATAATAACTACAATTCTCAGCTCGTCCACTTTGAGTCCTTTTTTCTTTTTTAAGTTGTGCCACTTATAGTCCAATATGGAAAACTGAAAATTACAACTTTAATAACCCTGCTATATCAAAAAGTCAAGTCATGGTTCAAAGGGTAAGGTAAGCTGTAATGAGCACTTCCAAAGGCACTAGTTTATTGCTTATGGACCAACTGTATTTTTCGTACACTTTTTTTTTGCCTTTCTTGCAGTCTGGAACATGCTTTTATTTTTCATGGATAAACAAACATTCATGGACTTCACTTATAATCCAAACTTTTTTTTTTGCTGAAATCATTAGTGAATGAAAGATCATAATGTTATTTATGCCTATGTTCTAATCAATGTCTCTTGATTACAACAATGGTCTTTTGTATTCATAGATGGCCACGTGTTCAGTTAAAACTGGTTAGTATTTTGTGTATAAAAAAGGAGTCAATCCAACATGCGCTTGGACAAGGGCCTCTTCAAATGGAATGGAAGTAGTGCTATATAAGAATGCACGTGTTCAGTTAAAACTGGTTAGTATTTGATTTTCTGTAAGGAATGACTGTCATTAAAATGTTACATAAATCTGTATTACCAGCTTACGGTGCTTGCATATCTATTTCAATATATGTGCACTTACAAAGTTCAAGGAAATATGTTGAATCATCTGACCAGTGGCGGATCTACACCAATAGCATTGGTGGTGCCTACTCTTAATTAAAAAAAAAAAAAACGCAAAACTAAAATTCAATACGTTTACATATATAAATATAATAGACTTTAATATGTCAACATTATATAAAATAAACACAATTTACATATGATGCTTCCTAGGATTAATGTTTTGAAAAATAAGCTAAAATCTCATCATCACTAATAGTCATGAATACATCTCTTTCTACAAAAGTTACCAAACGATCATTTAACCATTCATCCCCCATCTTAGACCTCAAGTCGCCCTTCACATGCTTCATAATTGAAAAAACCCGCTCAACACTTGCGGTTGCTACCGGCAAAAGCAAAGCAAACTTCACAAGCTTATAAACCACACGGTAAGTCTCATTCTTTTTGGTTTTCACAAGTGTTGTTGAAAGATCAACAAGCCCTTTCAAATCTGAAAAACGAGAATCTAACTTAACATCCATAATATAATTAGACAATTGATTGTGGATAGATGATTCACATTCTTCCAAAAAATCATTAGGATACAATTGTGTCATCCTCACCAATTTGTCCTCGTCAAAAGAAGCAAACAACGAAGGACTCAAGCATGCTACACATTGTAATAGTTCGGTGCTTTTCACGTTAAACCTTTCATCAAGTTCTTTCAATTGCACATCTAAAATACTAAAAAAACAATCATTCTTGTAATGATGTAGATTAGTAACAAATGAACCTTGACGGCGGGATTTCAACAAGTAAAAAGGTCCATCCATGTTCGGCACATCAATGTCATGTCTCAAACAAATTTCAACCACACTATTCAAGAGTACTTCCCATCCACTATCCCTCTTATGTTGAAGCCGCCGTTTGCCAATTGTGACAAGATTCAAAGCATTCAAGAGATCTTGCTCACGTCTTTGTAAAGCCAAATTCAAATCATGAGTAATCCCTAAAACATCAACCATCAAATATAACATGAAAATAAAACGAAAATCATGTAACCCATTTATCAAAGTGCTTGCTTGTCCACGAACGTCACAAGAAGCATCTTCAACAATTGTTTCAAGGACTTTAATTATCGGACCATACAAACTCATTATACTCGTAAGAGTCTTGTAATGCGACCCCCAACGAGTATCACCGGCCCTCGAAAGAGATGATTGTTGATTCAAACCTCTACCGGTTTCCACCAAACCCTCCTCTATAATTTCGGCTAAATGAGCAAATTGTTTGTCTCGAAGTAACTCTTGTCTTTTGTTAGAACATCCAATTATCTTCACAACTTGATTAACTAACCCGAAAAAAGCACTCACATCAATATTACGCTTCACAGCCGCAACTAGTGCCAATTGAAGTTGATGAGCAAAACAATGAACATAAAATGCAGAAGGATTCTCATTTTGAATTAAAGTTCTTAATCCATTTTCACAACCACTCATATTGCTTGCTCCATCATACCCTTGACCTCTAATCTTAGACATACTCAACTTATTCTTAGTCAAAACCCATCTCAGAAAAAATGTAAATCATAAAAATAAAATTATAAACCCATCTCAGAAAAAATGTAAATCATAAAAATAAAAATGTAAACAAAACATTAATACATAGACCATAGTACTCTGTACTCCCTCCGCTCCGCCCCTGTTTACACCTTACACGTATAATCTTGGATAATGCAAAACCCATCTCAGAAAGCTTGAATAAGATCATTGAAACTCAACTGGATAATGCAAGAAAAGAGTTTTTGTTTAAAGCAATTTTAAATTTCTAGGATTTACCTTTGATTCGAGAAATTCTTCTTGATTTTGTGAGGGGGTTGCGGAGGGGGGTTTGGTTCGCCCATTCTATGGCCGGAGAGGAGAGGTCGGCGGCGGTGGAGGGAGGAGGGAGGAGATGGCCGAGATGCACGCAGACGCAGGAACTGAAGAAGGAGAGTAGGAGACGGACGTAGTTGTTTCTGAATTCTGATCGTTCCAAATTCTATTGATCCTTTTTTTTCCCTTTAAGCAAAACGACGTCGTTTTGTAAAAAAAAAAAAATTTTTTTTTTTTGGTGGTGCCTGTGCACCATCATGCACTTAGTCACGTCCGCCCCTGCATCTGACTTGAAATCCTTGTTCATTCACCTTATGATGGACCTAAGAAGAGTGACTTATAGTAAACTTGACTTATTAGTTTGCATGTAAATCAAATGTTTCTTGATGCAGTTATTAGTGGAACGGCTAGCACAGTATAATCATGCCAACTTTGTTAAGCTCTTGGGATACTGCTTGGAAGACAAAGAGTTCCTACTTGTATATGAATTCATGGAGAAAGGAAACCTGGGTAGTCATCTTTCCAAAAGTAAGAACCACTTCAGAAAGTCAATTGTTTGGATAAATTAACCTTCTTATGTTATAATTGTGCTGTTGCGCTTGTAGGTGCAGAATTGCTTCCATGGATTACGAGGGTTAAAATTTTGTTAGGAGCAGCTGAGGGCCTTGCTTTCTTGCACACAACAATGGAAATATCTTCTAATGGGCAGTTTGAGATGCATAATATATTGCTCGATGGGGTGTGTACATGAGTTTTGATTATTTTATTACTCCCCCCGTCCCAAAATGAATGTCCAAAATAATTTCAAATTTGCTCTTGATCAAGAGCAAATTTGAAAAAAAATGGTCATTCATTTTGGGGCAGAGGTAGTAAATGTTAGAGAATATCCCTGTTGGTTATTTATAAGTTTTTACCTTCAATTTAAACTTTTCAGGCATTTAATTCAAAACTTCTCTTCCTTGGACTTGAACTGAAAAAAAGAAAGTTTAGATCTTCAACTCTTGAGGATTTCTGCTACGACTATCCATATGCACCACCTGAGACTTGGAGGGGTAAGTGACCTCTCTCTCTCTCTTGCCAATACAAAATTTTCAATTAAAGGTGGGGAAGGGGAATTGAACCCTTGCACTTTCCTATAGAAAGGGGAGGGTTGCCATTTTAGCTAGAGCTCATTGGCATCTCTCTCTCTCTCTCTCTCTCTCTCTCTCTCTCTCTCTCTCAGGTTCTAGTTGCCCCCTCCCCCCCTTAGAGTCTAGTAAGTAGTACAATCACGTCTATTAAGTGATGACTGGACGCGGCATGACACAAACATATACTTCATTTTCATGTCGAACCATTATGAAGTCTTAGTTTCCTATGGATCCTGCTCAACTGTGCTCTACTAGTCATAATTTAATTTCTATTTTTTCAAACGCTGCTCCACAAGTGTGCTAGACAGATGAGCATATTCTATTATTATTAAGTTGAGACCTGAGGCGAAGCCACGTTGAACCAACGGGAGTCACTTACCCCCTATGCTTTTGAATTTTCGCTATTTTAGCACCTTTATATTTTGAAAAAGTATGATTTTGTACCACCAAAAATAACAATTCTATCCATCTCGCCTCCTTTGTTTTATGTAAAAATTGTACTCCGTTATATTTTTTTTATCCCTATTTAATATAAATTGGGTACTACCATATAATTTTCAATCGCTAGATTATTCTCAAACCCTTTAAGTCAAATTCCTGGTTGAGACCTAATCTTTATTCGATCACTTTATTTAATCTCAAGTCTTTGAAAACTGTATACCCTTTAGCTCGACTAAACTAATCAAAAGCTAGATGATGCCTCTAGGTGGAACTCAATTTTGAGTTTCGATGTGAAACATTTTTGCATTGCAGATAGTTAAGAACTGTATATGTGAAGGGGAGAAAATATATTTTTACTTTCTTGAGCTTTATAAAGTGTTAATCCCTAATTATATACAAGCTAGAGTATTACTTGGAGAAGGAGTCAATCCTTCCACGACTATCTCCTATAATTATGCTACAAAATAAATCTTCCTAACTTACAATGAGTGAAATAAGGAAATGAGATAATTACATCCTAACTACAAGCTAAAGAGATATTGATGTTATCTCGTCAAATCTCAACACCCCCCTCAAGTTGGAGAGTGTAGATCACACACACCCAACTTGCCAAGTAAAATGAGAAATTGACGGCTCCCCAAAGCTTTAGTGAGTATATCCGCCAATTGTGCCGAAGTATGAACTTTCCTTGTTGTGATGACACCTGTCTGAACAGCATAGCGCACAAGATGACATGCAACTTCAATGTGCTTCGTGCGTTCGTGATGAACAGGATTTTGAGCCATATGCAAGGCTGATTGACTGTCACATAAGACGGTCATAGGAGTTGTATGAGAAACGCCAAATGACCCAAGCTGTGAAGCCATTTGAGCTCACATGTGGCACTGGCCATAGAACGATATTCGGCCTCAGCCGATGAACGGGATATGGTGGTTTGCTTCTTAGTCTTCCAAGATATCGGAGACCCACCCGGGAAAACAATATAGGCAGTAAGAGAACGACGAGTAATCGGACAACTAGCCCAATTCGAGTCACAATAAGCCCGTAGCCGAAGGTCAAAATTGGCTCGAAGAAGAATGCCTTGTCCAGGATGGCCTTTAAGATAGCGCACAACACGCAGAGCAGCCTTCCAATGAGCCACCTTGGGGCTGGTCATGAATTGTGCAAGAGTATGCACACTATAGGAAAGGTCCGGCCGTGTGATAGTGAGATAAATGAGACGATCTATGAGACGCCTATAAGGCTCAGGATCACGCAATTCCTTATCTTCGGTCAAAGCCAGTCGATGATTTTGCTCAATGGGAGTAAGAGCTGGACGAGCCCCACGAAGCCCTGTTTCAAAAAGTATATCAAGTGTATACTTACGCTGAGAAAGAAAAATACCCTCTAGATGCCGTGACACCTCAAGACCCAAAAAATATTTGAGTCGGCCAAGGTCCTTCATGTGAAAACACTTACTAAGATAGGCCTTGAAGCGAGAAATAGCATTAGGGGATTGCCACCAATAACCAAATCGTCAACATATACCAGCACATGTATTTCAACAGCGGAAGCCTTAAAGGAGAATAAAGAATAATCCGAACATGACTGGATAAAATCATACTTTTTCAAGGCCATAGAAAGTTTTGCAAACCAACATCGAGGTGCCTGACGGAGACCGTATAGAGACTTTTTGAGTTTGCAAACTTTACCGGAGGAAGATGCAGGATGTCCCAAAGGAACTTTCATATATACATCTTCACTTAGATCACCATGAAGGAACGCATTATGCACGTCCATTTGATGTAGTTCCCATCCGCGAATGGAAGCAACAGAAAGAAATTCTCTCACAGAGGTCTCTTTAAAATCCACACCCTCAACCTGACGGTTTTCCAAGATCACCAAACGGGCTTTGTATCTTTCAACGGATCCTTCTGCATTTATATTTTATTTTATACACCCATTTGTTGCCGATGACTTTCTTGTTAATGGGAGCATCCACAAGTTCCCATGTGCCATTCTGATCAAGAGCTGCAAGCTCTTTGTTCATGGCCTCACACCATTGAGGAGATTGGACAGCCTCTCCATAGTGCTTAGGCTCAACACCCGAATCAATAGCTGCCAAAAAACAACGATGTGCTACAGAGAATTTAGTGCAATTGACAAAATGTGCTAAAGGATACCGAGTACCTGAAGAGTTGTGTTGGGTGGGAGGATGAACGTGATGGGGGGCTGACTTGAGTAGTTAGCACATAATCTATTGATGGATATCTCGTTGAAGACACCTTAGCACGCTGTCCTCGACCCAAAGTTTCAATAGTTTTAGGCGGAACATCATCTGCAACAACCTGAACAACTGGTTGTTCAGTCTCTTATGCAGCTAGTTGTCTCGACATATGGACCGTCTCACCACTGCCTGCCACTTGATCAGTCGGTTGTTCAACCACTTGTTCAGACGACTGGTCTGTCAACTGTACAGGCACATGAACACCTATACCAATATCATTTTCATCCCCAATGTCCATATCAGCCGTAGGACAAACTCGATGAATTTAGTAGATCTTTTTAGGAGGCCCCAATGACCACTCGAACCATGGAGTTATTCACTCTTGACTGCACATTCTTATCGGTCTCACTCTCACTTTGAACACGGATGATTAATTAAGATACCAATTAGTGTTACAAAGACTCTACCCGCTTTTTTGATTTCAAAAAGCCCGGGAACGGATATGTGCGGAATAGAAAGATTCCAACCGCCCAAGTAACCAATAGGCAGCATAGGGGAAGAAGCACTACATCTAGGAATCCATAACAAAAACCTTTGAATGAAAACACCAATGATTCATATTTTCATTATTCATTATATGTCATAAGGATAAAAAAAATAACCAAAAAAAGAAAGACAAAATAATATATTCATTATTCATTATATGTCATATCTTATCCGTCTCATTCTCACTTTGAATACCAATGATTAATATATTCATTATTCATTATATGTCCCAAAAACAAAGAGCACATTACGATGAAAGTTGTAAGCTGTGTTCGGGGGGGGATTTATTGTCTATCGTTGGCCTCTATGGTAGAATCAGTCGGGGGACCTGAGAGGCGGTGGTTTACCCTGCGGCGGATGAAGGTCCAGTGCCAAAGTTACTGAATGGGTAAATCGCTAATCCCTAAAACAGACTCTGGAATGTGGGGAGTTTTGAAGCAAGGTAATTTGCTCAAATTTCTTGTGTTCGGCTCATTTGGTTCTTGCACCCAACGGCTGTTGCAAAACTTACATTCGTTCCATCCTTAATGTAATGGGATTTGTCGAGAAATGGGAAATAAAATCAAAATGCTCCGGAATCAAAATGAGGGAATGTTTACAATACCAGGGTTTAAGCAGATACAATTTGAAGGATTTTGCAGGTTTCTGCTTATCCTTTTTCCTACCAACGGAATTGTTCCATTCTTCCCAATAGAAGAAAACAAAGATGAATAGTAATCCTTGCTCTGAACGAATCCCCGAAGGAAGGGGGACATAACATAGTCAGAGTCTAGTCTTTTCCAATGCAATAACGTGCCAATTTTTGCCTCTTCTTTTCCCTCTGAATCAAACCTTTCCTTGCCATAATTATTCAGTTCCTATTAGTCTCTATAATACAATAGAAGTCGAATCCTAGATGTAGAAATATAAGAAGTCAGATCTCTTCTCCATCAAAAGAAATGAGATTCTCGCGTATACAAAACATTCCAAAAATTAACCAAATTTACCCGAAGGAACCGGACATGATAATTTTTCATCATCCGGCTCGAGCAAGAATCAAAAGAACCAAACGAATCCATCTAAAATTGATAGGGTATCTAGACACATACATATACGATCTTATAGAATACATTCCTTCACTAGAATCCAATGAAATTGGAAACTGAAGAGATCTTTATTTTAAATAGTTCAAGCCGAACGATTGAAAAAACAATTAATACAGTTTGATTCCTCACTATGGTCGTATTTGCCCAATTGACACATCTGAGGGAATAAATGTTGGACTTATTGGATCCTTATCAATTCATGCGAGAATTGGTCGTTGGGGATCTTATTGCCTCAGATCGAGTCGGTATCCCAGTACCGATTCGCTCCGAGCTCTCTTATTGAATTGCTCTCATTCAATGCCAAGTCTCCATATTCGGGAAAAAGAACCGATTGTATGGGAAATACTTGGGGAAGTTATGCAGGGGCATCCTGTATTGCTGAATAGAGCACCCACTCTGCATAGATTAGGTATACAGGCATTCCAGCCCATTTTAGTACAGACCTATGTGAACGATAACTTTTTGAAGGAGAATCCAAATGCTGAGTTTTGGATGGAGCCTTTTCCTCCAACAATTCCAACAATTCCGAAGAGACTCCTTTCTCAAAAAAAGGGACTTTAAACAAAGTGAAAGGATTACTTCGTCCTTTTATGAGATACAACATCGACATAGACATATTCAGCTTCGGGCAGATTGGAAGAGGAAAAATCTTTATGAATTGGACTTCTATAAAGATAGTCCGGATTAAGGCTCAATAAGACTGTATTTGGTTACCAGATTTTTGTAAAAGTTCTATGAATATCCATAACTATATCAACGCTCGGCTCAAGACTTTTAACTTTTAGTCTACTAAAAGATTGAGCCGAGGTCTCTTCAATTAAGAGAACGAACGTTATTTATCGGATGGCAATTTATTTTCTATGAGAAAATGATAACAAATTCGTTCTAGTCCGCCGCGCGAGTGTATTGCTTCTATCCGTCCCTTCTTGTTCGCCTACCCCCTCCAGAATGTGCAGTCAGGAGTGAATAAGTCCGGGGTTCGAGTAATCATTGGTGTTTTTAATTCAAAGTGAGAGTGAGACGGATAAGAATTTGGAGTCAGGAGTCAATAAGTCATGGGTTCGAATTGGAGAGAAATTTGACCTTTGTTGTCCTATTCGATGATTAATATATTCATTATTCATTATATGTCATATCTTATCTGTCTTCTTTTTTCTCTCAAATAAAATCTCATTGGCGCCAAACGTGAGGGAATGCTAGACGTTTGGTTTGTGCTCCTCCGGACAGGATGAAAGCGGCCATTGAAGCGGCTTTTCCCATGCCTAGTGTATGTACATCTGGTCGCACCGCTCGGCTAATATCATGCACAGCTATTCTTTTGTTTTAATTCGACCTGTAGTGACATATGAAAAAACAGGGGGGATCAATTTAGTAAGACTTTTACATACGGATCTGGTTCCGGCGAACGAATAATCATTGAGTCATCCTCTTTCCGGACAACACATATAAAGAGACCCGCCAACAGTCAAATAACTATTTTTATTTGAATTCGAAGTTCGTCGTTATTTCAGATGGCTGAATCGTAGCAATGGAAGAATTAAGTCATAATTCATTGGTTAGGTGTATCATTAACTCTTTCTTTTTTTGGTCCGAGGAACTTCTAATGAATCCACTGATTTCTGCCGCTTCCGTTATTTTCTAAAATGTTTGATTGAAAAAATATACCAAATATGCCTAGATATCGTTCTATGTATCATTAACAAAATTTTGGATAAAGCCAGTTACAATACTGAAACAAGATCTAGGATATAAGGTCTTATCTCGATAGCCAAGTAGATTGCGTCGAGCTTGGTATCTATGGTATCTTCAAGCCGTTTGTGGCGGCACTTCCCAAGAGCGACACTCTCCCCCCCCCACTACTTAATCGGCAGTGGGTATATGACTTATTATATTAGATTCATTTGAACATTATCAAAACCAATAGACTCTTTTATATGTTGAGCTATCGATAGAAACAAGATAGAAACGCATAATAGATTTTAGAGAAATGAAATGCATACATTCGTGTTCAAAGTGAGAGTGAGACGGATAAGAGTGTGCAGTCAGGAGTGAATAACTCCGGGGTTCGAGTTGGAGTTTGACCTTGGTTGTTTTTTTGATCATAAATTACCCGAATTCGATTGCCATTTGCATAAAAGAGATAATTGACAATTTGAAGTTGTACATTATCCTTTTCCTGCAATAGATCCGTATGTAAAAGTCTTGGCTCTCTCTTTAGCCCTATGCCTCTTATCCCTAGGAGATCTTCCTTCACTAGCAGGTTTTTTCGGAAAACTCTATTTATTCTGGAACCGTAGACCTTCTCGGTAAAACAGACCAAACTTATTATGATCACAATGATCTGAACTGTTTCAAAGACCGCGTTTTCGGTTCCGAAAACGTTTCTTTAACTCCACAGGATTTTTTGAGTTCGGAAAGAATCTAACAGCAAGCCATCTCTTCGGAATTGTTGGAATTGCCGGAGGAAAAGGCTCCATCCAAAACTCAGCATTTGGATCGTGGATACATAGATATCCTTAACATACTGAAACGGCTGCCATTACTGGTATCAAACCAATAGCGATTCATACAAGCTAAATCTTCTAATCGAAAATGAGGCCAAAGAAAGAACTTGAGTTTAGCCCTACCTTTGAGTGCGGTTTGAACTATTGATTTACGTAATTGGAAGTAACCAATTAGGTTTACGACGAAACCTAGAAATCAATCATTGTTAGCTGATTTCTGTCTCGGATTTCATTCAACCCGTGGTTGGGAACTAATAATTAGCTCTGTCTCTAAGGATTTTGGGTTTGTTCCGAATGAAAGAAAACAGAGGGTCTGTTGAATTTCAAATATTCAGTTTCACCAATAAGATAGATAGACTTACTTCACATTTGCAATTGCACAAAAAAGACTATTTATCTGAGAGAGGTCTGCTTCAAATTCTGGAAAAAAATCTTGTCAGTATCGGTATAAATGACCTTTCCCTCGTGTTGAGTTATAGCAAGAGCCCCTGAATCTAGAGCTACTTGGCCTTCCAAGCCAGTTCCAGGATTTTTCCATAATCACCATGAACCGTTGCCCCTGGGGGAACCGTCCAAAAGTTTTCTTTTAGTTCAAAACGATCAATATGTAGATGGTTAAGAGGATAGACTTTTTGGAGAAAAAAATAACTGAGACGCAGGAATTCTGTCGTGACGGAGGAATTCTTCTATAACTTAAATGACACAACAAAAGCTCTTTCTATTATTTTGTTAGCTGATTTCTGTCTATTTTCAAAACTGGAACAAAAAAAGAGGAAAAACGAGAAAGAAAAGGAAGATGAGGACGTACCGCTGTATAATCCGGATCTGTGTTAGTCCTCATATTGGCAAAAGGAAACTCCTTTTCAACAAAAACAACATACCTTGACACAAGCATCTTGTTTTCATCAAGATCATAGACCAACCATCCTTTCTTTCCATACGGATACCCCAAGAAAACACATCTCCTACTGCGACTAGCAAACTTATCATTGTCTTTTCTGGAATAATGCACATAACATAAAGACCCAAAAACCTTAATGTTTTCATAAGGAGGTGGTTTTCCAAAAATAATTTCATAAGGAGTTTTCCTATGTAACAATTTAGAGGGTGTACGGTTTATTAAGTAACCGGCAGCTAACACACACTCCCCCCAAAGTTTTATAGGTAACTTGGCTTGAAACATCAAGGCACGTGACACATTCAAAAGATGACGGTGTTTACGTTCAACCCTCCAATTTTGTTGTGACGTGCGAACACAAGTAGTGTGATATTCAATACCATGTTCAAAAAAATATTTTGTCAAACACAAACTCCCGGCCATTATCACTCCTAATCTTCTTAACATGCTTATTTAATTGTCTTTCAATCATAGCAAAGAAATTTTTCAAAATATGAGAAACATCAATTTTGTGGTGAGTAGATAGACCCAAACGGCCCTAGAACAATCATCTACAATGGTCAAAAAGTATGTGGCACCACACATAGCAGGCTTTCGATAATCACCCCAAATTTCGCAATGAATTAAATCAAAAATCTCAACGGAGTTATTATCACTAGACAGAAACTTATCTCTACTCTGCTTTGCTTGACAGTAAATTTCACACACATCTTTATTGATACTATGACGGCTAATAAAAGGTAATAAACTGACGACTTTACTTGAGGGATGTCCAAGCCTTTGATGCCAAAGATGATAATTCCCAGGAACCTTGATGTTGCAAACCCGTGTTCCTGTTGATCTTCTCAGATAGTACAGCCCCTCATCTTGTTCACCTGCACCAATCAACGTCTTCGATGCTCGGTCCTGTATTACACAAAGTTTTTCAGAAAATTGCACTCGAGTATTTGAATCATTAAGCAGCTGAGAAACAGATAATAAATTGCAATTAAAAGACGGAGCATATAACACATTTTTTAAAACCAATTCTCTCCCAATCTCAGCATCCCCTTCTTTCATGGACACAATGTATTTTCCGTTAGGTAAACCTATACGGTTTGCCACAATATTACGAATACACTTTAGCAGAGAAATATCCCCTGATATGTGTCGATTAGCTCCACTATCAACAAGCCAAGGTGCATTATTTATCTTACCACTCATAATTCGGTTGTGCGCCCGGTTGTGCGTCGAGATAGGCCGCATTGCGTGCCCGAACAAGATTTTTGAAGTGACTCCATTGTTCCGTTGTAAGGCCCAGCATATGAGCCCGATCTGCATCTGTCATTCCATCATCAGACTGCGCCGTGTTAGCCTTTGCAGTAAACTTTCTTTGTTCCTTTCCAAATGTGGAAGATTGTCCTCCACTCTTTCCTTTCATGTTCTTCAGAGACTGCTCGCCCCACCATTCTGGATAACCCACCAGCCTGTAACATGTCTCCACTCCGTGACCCTTCTTCTTACATTGAGAACAAACAGAATTGTTCGCTTCTGTCTTTTCTCTCTTTGAACCATATGTGCACATAGTTGTTTGGCCAGTTGTGCCAACAACTGTCTGAGCAACAAAATTAACAGGTGCAGGGTATTCATCACACACAGTACCCCGTACCCTTTCTTTGCGTACGATCATAGAGTATGCCTTATTAACATTCGGCAGTGGTTCGGTGTTCAGGATTGAAGATTTCACGTTCTCAAACTTTGGTGTTTCAAGGCCCATAACAAACTGATGGACCCTTTCTTCTTCACGCCTTTGAACCAATTTTGTGCTAACATGACATTTACAACCTGCACATGAGCAGGTTGGGAGTGCATCAAAATCATTCAGATCATCCCACAACTTCTTCACACGCCCATAATAGGCTGCCACACTTTCACCTTTTTGTTGCTTGCAATTCGCCAAATCCGATTTCAATTGTTGAACCCTCGGTCCATTCCCAACTGAAAACCTTTCCTTGAGATCGTCCCAAAGCGTCTTTGCTTCCTCCGTACACGTCACTGTAGATCGCAAAGTGGGCTCGATAGTGTTAAAAATCCATGAGACTACCATGGAGTTCACAGTCCTCCATTGATTAATCTCCTCATCCTCCTCGGGTTGTTCAATGGTTCCATCAATGAAACCAAGCTTTGATTTGGCTTGAAGAGAACCTTTGAACACTCATGCCCATTCCTCATAATTCTCCCCCTTCAATTGAACATGGGTGAGAATCATTCCTGGGTTATCACTTGTCAACAGAAAGTATGGTGACCGCCTCTCATCCACCACTATCTTATTCTCGTCACTAACAACACCCGTAGACATGGTGCTTCAATCCGAATCTTGGTGGCTCTGATACCAAGTTAAGAACTGTATATGTGAAGGGGAGAAAATATATTTTTACTTCCTTGAGCTTTACAAAGTGTTAATCCCTAATTATATACAAGCTAGAGTATTACTTGGAGATGGAGTCAATCCTTCCATGACTATCTCCTATAATTATGCTACAAAATAAATATTCCTAACTTACAATGAGTGAAATAAGGAAATGAGATAATTACATCCTAACTACAAGCTAAAGAGATATTGACGTTATCTCGTCAAATCTCAACACAGATGAACACCTATACATTCATTTATCCGATATAACCGAAAAAGTTAACGTGAAAACTCAAGTTGAAGTTCTTGGAAAATTTTGTAGTTACCTTACATCCATTACTTTACTTTGGTCATATCCTTTACTTTGGTCATGGCAAACTAAGTGTGCATGTTGCATACTCCCTCCGTCCCACTTCATTTGATACCAATTTCCATTTTGGTACGTCCCACTTAACTTGATAGTACCCAAAATGGAAAGTTTTTATACTCACAACACCAATCAAATTACGATCCCCCACTCATTATCTCTCCTACTTTACTTTTTCTACTCACAACACTTCATTCCACTAATTCTTTTTCCTACTTTTCCTTAATTATTGTGCCCACCAAATTGGTATCAAATGAAATGGGACGGAGGGAATATAAATCAAAAAGACTTATTTATTCTTTCCCAAATATTTGGACTTTACATTAGATTGGAAGACTGTCCAAGGTTCTGACTTTTTTCTCTATCTTGAATCTATTAATCCAAAAGAAAATAGAGAATTGGGTGGATGTGGCCCCTAAAATTAAAGTTGGTTGGTTGAAGTGGAAAAGTATATAATAGAAGTTTTTGTGTGATCCTAGTATGGCCGTAGTTCAAAGTGAAATGCACTGTTATATGGCACAGAGTGATGTAGTCTAACACTATCTTTAATAGGATAACAATAAGGGTTATGTTGGCACGACTGGATTCTTGTAGGGAAGAATGATAAGTCAAGATGAGATTTGTAACTCGTAAAAAGAGATGTCTGCTTAGGCTCCTCGATAAATTGTGTTGATGAAATGTGTGGCCATACTCAAGGGATTTGATAAAGATCAAATGCACTTGGATTACCAACATATTCGGAGTCGAGAAAGCATTGAACAATATAAATTGACGTGGACGATGACTTATGTTCAATATGACATCATCTGACAAAGGGATTGTGGCAATGATCTATCAAGGAATCAATCTTTGATGTTATATTTAATTGGGTAGATATAATGGCTTGCTAGAGACCACTTATATCTTGTGAGGTCGATGTTTCGACTCACTACCAACATAAATATAATTCCTATAGGGTCACAAACAAAGAACGGATTGAAAATGGCTCAAATATGGAAAAGGGGAGGGGGCGATCGCGGGCCCTGGAGGGGGCGATCACGCCCTGCCGTCTAACTGCTCCGTTTTTGGCTTGGATTAGGGCTTTTCTTCCTAACTGTTAGGGATATTTATAAAGTATAAATAGCCCTTTTTTCCTTAGCCAATACACACGAATTTTAGGGTTTGAGAAACACAAATTGGTTGATTTTGATTACGAATCAAAGATCAAAACGCCCTAGATTCAATTCCATAACAGCCATAGATTGTTGAAAAGAGTTTCAACAATCGAGGATCATCTAGCAATCCAATATGATATAGATCTTGGTTCATTCGCGTGTGGATTACCAATAGAGGGTGGTGGTTTTATCATCTAAAGCTTGAAGACCTTTCATCGTTGATTCATCACAAGGAAGAATAAAGTAGAAGATCAAAGTTTCGTCTACGATTCAAGCTGAATTACAAATCCGTATACGAAAGACAAAATTGCAACAAAGGTTAGTAAATCTATATTCATGTTTTAATCTATTCATATTAAACAGATTCATGGCTAGGGTTTTGTGTTTATTCCAAGTCTTCCGTTGCGTATGTAACCCCAAAACCCAATAGTGGTATCAGAGCCACGTTTAATCATGATTAGGTTAAAATTGACATGCTAGATATGATTGGATTATATGCTTTAACATGCTGGATGATATAGATTGATGATTTTATGTGTATTGTTTTGTGAAACAATTATATGCGATATAACATGATTATGATTAATAGTTGATTGATGTAATTGATCTTCTACATGGGTTATTGATCTCCTTAATTTGATTAATTAGATTAATAAATTCTCAAATTGAAACAAATCGTTTGTTTAGGATTTAATATTCATATTTAATTCGATTAACATGATTATTTGAATTCTTAAATTTTGAGAATAGAATAATTATGTAATTAATAATTATTATTTGTTACATGATTATTTGTATAATCCTAAAGTAGGATATTATGTGAAATCCCATGTTCATGATTATGTACACATAAGTTTCATATACAACCATGCGATGTTTGTTGCTATGTGGAAAACCTTCTTAAATGTTTAAGTTTTATTCCACCCCTTAATTAGAACACTTGTGAAATATTTGGGTATTTTGATGTAGTTTTGACTCAGTTGGGTGCATCATTATATCTTAATATAGATCAAGATGAGATAACGGTTGATGTAGTTTCGACTCAGTTGGGTGTATCGTTCTATGTGTCTCATACGTTTGAAAAAGGTTAAACTTAATTGGTGCTTTCAAAAGAGTTTTGACCCAAGGCATAGATGAGATTAAAACATGTGTTGACATAAGATGTCTAGAATCTCATAAAATATCTAAGAGTCATATATGATATGATTGATAAGTGTTATCTACCTAAATAACTTGATTTCGGGCATTAACTCAGTTAAACCAAAATTAAGTGAAATATGGATCTTAGCCCATTATAATTATATGATACATGCTTGTATTTGAAGGTGTATAATTTAGTAGGAGTATTTATGAAATACATTATTTATCTCTTAGATGGTAAATGAATTGATACTTATATGTGTTCATATTGTTTGTATATCTTATTGTGGAGATGGCATCAAACAATAATCAACTCTTGTCACTGCGATCCGTCCTTGAGAAGGACAAGCTCGAAGAGAACGGTACAAACTATTCTAATTGGATCAGAAGCTTAAGAATTGTTCTTAGGCAAGAGAATAAATTGTACATTCTTGACGAACCCGTTCCTGCAGAACCTGTTCTTGCAGAACTCGTTGCCAATGCTGCAAGGGCAGATAAGGAGCAACATAAGAAACATGTTGATGATTCTAATGATGTTGCTTGCCTTATGCTTGCCACTATGTGTAAGGCTCTTCAGTAGGACCTTGAACAAATGGAAGCTGCTTTTGAACTAGCACAGCGCTTAAAGGAAATGTTCCAAGTGCAAGCTAGGCAAGAGAGGTATGATGTGGTGAAGGCTCTTAATGCATGCAAGATGCAAGAGGGGCAGTCGGTAGGTCCTCGTGTCCTTAAGATGAAAGGATATATTGAGCACCTTGATAGGCTTGGGTATCCTATGAGTTTGGAACTCGCAATGGATACGATATTGAATTCATTGCCTGAAAGTTATGGTCATTTCATTATGAACTCTAACAAGAGTGGAATGGAGAAAAATCTGTCAGAATTGCATGCGATGCTTAAGACTGCAAAGAAAAATATCAAGAAGCCTAGTACCGCAAATGTGTTATGGTTAACGAAGGAAAAGGGTTAAAAAAGGAAGGCAAAGAAGGTAAAGCAAAGGTTGCTAAACATAAGGCAAAAGTTGCCAATGCCGAAGAGGCTAAACCCAAAGTGTCTCAAAATGATGCAATTTGCTACCACTGCCAAGAGGTTGGTCATTGGAAGCGAAACTGCAAGGCTTATAAGGAAGACCTAAAAACGAAGAAGGGCAATACGATTGCTGCTGCTTCAGGTATCTATATGATAGATATTTTTCTTTCTACTTCTAGTTCTTGGATATTGGATACCGGATGTGGATCTTGTTGGGATTTGGGGTTACAAACTCAGCGGAAGACTTAGAAATAACAACAAAACCCTAGCCCTTAAATTCGTCTATCATTAAGGGATTAGAAACATGAAATAGATTTACATACCTTAACGCGATTTGTTTGTTCGAAAATGGATCTTCAAAGCGAATCTCAAAACGAATCTCAAAAAACTGTTGATGAAGGTTTTTGATCTTCTCCTTGTTGTTTACTTGGTGATGAATCAACGATCGAAGACTTCAAGCTTTTGGTGATAAAGTATTCACCCTCTATCGGAAATCCACACACGAACGGACTAAGAACACTTCTTGTTGGATTGCTAGATGATCCCCGATTATTGAAACACCTTTCAATAATCAATGGATGTTTGGTAGAATGAATCTATGGAATTTGATCTTTGATTCGTAATCAAAATCAACCAATTAGTGTTTCAAAAACTCTAATTTTCGTCACTTATGGCTGGGACAAAATGATTCTATTTATACTTGTTATAAATCCCTAACCTTTAGGGAAAAGAGTCCTTTTTTCAAGCCAAAATGGGTTTCCAGCGCCGCCAGCACGACTCGTCCCCAGGGGCACGAGTCGTGAGCACGAATCGTCCTATAGGGCATGAGTCATCCCCTATTGCAAGCCCTCTGATAGATTCGTGCCTGCTTTGGGGAATAGTTGGGCCAACGGGGCACGATTCGTCCCCTCAGGGCACGAGTCGTCCCATAGGGGACGAGTCGTCCCTTGAGCCCATAATTCACCCCTTTAGCCATTTTCAATCCGTTCTTTTGTGTGTGACCCTCTAGCAAGACTCAGTATCCTAAGACAACTGGTGAGCGAAAGAGAATAAATGAGATTTCATACGCTTCGGCTATTGAATCTATCATGTATATCATGATTTGTACTAGACCTGATGTCTCGTATGCTTTAAGCATGATGAGCATATACCAATCTGATCCTGGTGAAAACTATTGGATAGTAGTTAAGACGATCCTTAAGTTTTTAAGAAGAACTAAGGATGTGTTCTTGGTCTTTGGAGGGATGGAAGATGATCTTGTTGCAAAGAGTTACACAGATGCAAGCTTCCAAACTGATAAAGATGATTTTAGATCGCAATTGGGGTTTGTGTTTTTTCTTAACGGAGGTGCGATTTGTTGGAAGAGTTCCAAGTAGAGTACCATATCCGATTTTACAATTGAGGCCGAATATATAGCGGCATCCGATGCAGCTAAAGAGGCAGTTTGGATCAAGAAGTTCATTAGTGATTTGGAAGTCGTTCCAAGTATCACTAATCCGGTGGAACTTTATTGTGACAACAATGGTGTCATTGCCCAAGCAAAGGAACCAAGGTCACATCAACGATCCAAACACATACTCAGACATTTTCACCTCATTCGAGAATTCATAGAAAGAGGAGACGTTAAGATATGCAAAGTATCAACTGAGGATAACATAGGGGATCCGCTTACAAAGCCCCTCGCACAAGCAAAGCATGATGGTCATGTTAGCTCCATGGGTATACGATACATATGAGATTGGGCCTAGTGCAAGTGGGAGATTGTTGATGTTATGCCCTAGGCTTATAGTTATTTTGACTCATAACTAATACCGTTATGTAATCGTCTTTACCATTTATAATAAAGAATATTTATCTTGAGTATTATATGTTTTACATGTTTATTATAATATTCTGTGTCCTTAGTTATTGTGAATAACTAGTATAAGTTGGTAATGGATAATCATAGAGATGATTATATGCATGGGGATGCACATTACACTTATAGGTACTTGTTAGAGAACAAGGTACTGGACTTACATTATGACATGGTCTATGGTCATATATGTCATGATTAAATCTCATGGTAGTCGTGTCATTAGAATCCTTAGTACCTGAGATTATCATCGTCTTCCACATGATAAACGTTGTGTTTGATGTAGTCTAACACTATCTTTAATAGGATAGCAATAAGGGCTATATTGGCACGACTGAATTCTTGTAGGGAAGAATGATAAGTCAAGATGGGATTTGTCCCTCGTAAAGAGAGATGTATGCTTGGGCTCCTCGATGAATTGTGTTGATAAAATGTGTGGCCACAATCAAGGAATTTGATAGAGATCAAATGCACTTGGATTACCAACATATTCGGAGTCGAGAAAGCATTAAACAATATAAGTTGACGTGGACCATGACTTATGTTCAATATGACATTGTGTGACAAAGGAATTGTGGCAATTATCTATCAAGGAATCAGATTTGATGTTATATTTAATTGGATAGATATAATGGCTTGCTAAAGACCACTTATATCTTGTGAGGTCGATGTTTCGACTCACTACCAACATAAATATAATTCCTATAGGGTCACACACAAAGAAGGGATTGAAAATGGCTCAAATATGGAAAAGGGGAGGGGGGATCGCGCGCCCATAGAGGGGGCGATCGCGCCTTTTCTCTGGACGAAAGGGGCGATCGCGCGCCCTGGAGAGGGTGATCGCGCCTTTCCGTCTGACTGCTCCGTTTTTGGCTTGGATTAGGGCTTTTCTCCTAACAGTTAGGATATTTATAAAGTATAAATAGTCCATTTTTCCTCAGCCAGTACACACGAATTTTAGGGTTTGAGAAACACAAATTGGTTGATTTTGATTACGAATCAAAGATCAAAACGCCCTAGATTCAATTCCATAACAGCCATAGATTGTTGAAAAGAGTTTCAACAATCGAGGATCATCTAGCAATCCAACAAGATACAAATCTTGGTTCGTTCGCGTGTGGATTACCAATAGAGGGTGGTTGCTTTATCACCTAAAGCTTGAAGACCATTCATCGTTGATTCATCACAAGGAAGAACAAAGTAGAAGATCAAAGTTTCGTCTACGATTCAAGCTGAATTACAAATCGTATACGAAAGACAAAATCACAACAAAGATTAGTAAATCTATATTCATGTTTTAATCAATTCATATTAAACGAATTTATGGCTAGGGTTTTGTGTTTATTTCATGTCTTTCGCTGCGTATGTATATATATATATATATATATATATATATATATATATATATATATACACACACTCCTTCCGTCCTACATTAGCTTACTCATTTACTGTTGAGAACGGAAAATAAGGAATGAATATATATAATGTTATTAAAGTAGGAGTTGTGAGTGGGTAGGAGAGAGAAAGTGGGGTAGAGAATAGTAAGTGAATAGTTGTTGTGAGTATGACAAGCGGGTCCCATGAATAAAGAAATATTAAAGTTTCTTTTTTAGGAAAGTGGAACTTTAAAGTGGGACGCCCAAAATAGCAATATGGGTAAGGTATTATGGGACGGAGGGAGTATATATATACTATATATTCACGAAAATTAAGAAAAAAAGGTTGCGAGTATGAAAAGTGAGGTAGGACTTGGGAGAGAGAAAGTAGGGTAGAAAATAGCAAGTGGATGTGAGTATGACAAATGGCTCCCATCACTTATTATAAACTTGCCATTTTTGGGCAGTGCAAAGTTCTATGAGACGACCAATAAAGAAATTAGTGCAAAGTTCTCCGTATATACTCCCTCTTTCCCATTTGAAATTGTTGATGCACATTATGTCCTTGTTTCAAATTTTATTTTGGTGAAAATCTGGTAATCATAGCATGAATTTGACATGCAGGTGAATACGACATGAAGAGTGACGTGTTTGTGTTTGGAGTGGTGATACTGGAAGCACTAACTGGCTTGCCAATGTACTCACCAGATTGGAAATGGTGGAAGCGAACTTTGGCATTCTTTGATGCGCATAATCGTTTTTTTATAATGGATAAACTAGATGGTCTAGATACATCATATAAAATGAACATGGTGGATCCGCGACTGGGAAACAACTATCCTCTGGAAGGTGCAGTCCTGTTAGGCAAACTTGCACAGAAATGTCTCGAATATATCCCCAAAGACCGGCCATCCATGGAACAAGTCTTGATAGACTTGAGACGAGTCTACCAAGCCAAAGACCGGCCATCCATGGAACAAGACTTGAGACGAGTCTACCAAGCCAAAGACCGGCCATCCATGGAACAAGACTTGAGACGAGTCTACCAAGCCAAAGACCGGCCATCCATGACATTAATCTTGGAAAAAAAATAATTTATGAAAGGGTGTGAAATATTATGAATGGTTGACCAATGATGAATGTTAGCTGAAGTGGATGGAAGCTGAGAAGATGACTGTATGTGTTTTGTGATATGGGTTCAAAGTGCTTGTACAGGTTTGATATTATATACTCCCTCCCTCTTACGTGAGTGTGTAAACTTATTTTCTTTTTCGTCAGTCACACGTGAGTGTTAGTTTTTCCAAATGGCAAAGTTTTTATAATTTATATTTAATGGGACCCACTTGTCATACTCACAACAACAACGATTCACTTACTATTCTTCCTTCTCATTTTCTCTCATGTTTTATTTTTCATACTCACAACACCTCCTCCACCATTTCTACTTTTCTTTATTTTATTACTTTTTTTAATTATTATGTCCAAAGTTTTGGTTCAACCTCACGTGAAATGAAGAAAATATATACTCCCTCCGTCCACTTTGTTGCTTCACGGTTACTGTTCATGCGTGAATTAAGGAAAAAAATAATGATATAAATGTTGTGAGTGTAAAAATAAAATAGGAGAGAGAATGAGTGGAGGGAATAGTAAATTATAATGGTGTTGTGAGTATTAAAATAATGTAGGAGAGAGAATGAGTGGGGTAGGGTTAATATTTTAATAATAAAAACTTTCCATTTTAGGTAAAAAAAATAAAGTGTGAAGTATGTATTTGAACGCCCAAAATAGAAAGTGTGAAATAAGGAAGTGGACGGAGGGAGTATGTGCCTGTGCGTGCGCACTCTTGACAAGTTAGTCTATGTTCTATAAAAGGCTTATTGATTGTTCTTCACACTATACTCCCTCCGTTTCACGTGAATACAAACTTATTTCTTTTTTGGTCCGTCCCACGTGAATACAAACTGTCCAAAATGGAAATAAATTTATTATTTTATATTCACCCTACCCCACCCACTCATTCTCTCTCTTCATTTCCTACCACACAATTTATTCAACCAACTACACTCATTCTCTTTCTTCATTTCCTACCACACATTTTCATTATCTTAATAATATTTTTTAATTATTGTGCCCGGAAAAATGGTTTGTAATCACATGAGACGGAGGGAGTATTTCTTTTTCTTTATCCACTGGTAGGAAATTGGGGAAGAAGAAATGGTTTGGGGGGGGGGATGGGGAGGGGAGGAGGGGTGAAGTGGTTCATATTGTGTACACCTTTAATTTTATTAAATAATTAATTCAAGCCCCTAAGGATGCTCTATATAAATTACACTCCCTTCATTTCATATTTCATAATAAATATCGTATTTCAACGTTTTTAAGAAATGCACTTAGGCCCCATCTGATAATGCGTCTAGATTAAAACACATTACAATACGGGTGGAGTTAATTGGCATTTGCAATGTAAGTGTCACATCATCAAATTACTGTCAATCAAATTAATCAAATTATAGTATAAGCTAAAAACTTGTAAAAAACGCATTTTTTTGTGAGCTTAAAAAAAATGTGTTTTTAGACTACGTCGTCGACTCTTCCACTTTCTTCGTACCGTCTTTCCCGCCCCGTCACTGTCAACAATCGCCATTGAAGAAATCACAATTGTGAATTCAGATCATAAATTCGATCTCAATTAGTGTTATCTCAAGAATTTAGCTACTGATAAATTAATTAGATTCAATAAATTCGAAGATTAAAGTTAAGAATTACCTGAGTCTTGAGAATGATATCAAACCCTAGCTGAAGCTCGGCGAGGGAGAGAGAGGGGTCTGGGTGGGGGTGGAATCGCTTCTGTTCAAGTGGTCCTCATCTCCCTGCTACAATGGTCGATGAGGTAGATTCCGATGACAACTTCGTCTAACGATGACTTCGTCGGAGGGGAGCTTGAGGATTGTTTGGTTTTTGTTTGCGAATTTGAATCGGCCAGTGTATGTGTTTTTGAATGCCAGTTCATGTGTTTTTGAGAGCCAGCAAAAATGATTACCAGTGTTTTTGAGTGCCAGTGCATGTGTTTTTGAGTGTCAGTGCATGTGTTTTTGAATGCCATTGCTTGTGTTTTTGAGAGCCAGCAAAAATGTTAGTGTAACAAAGTGTCAGTGTTAGTGTAACAGAGTGCCAGTGTGAAGAGTGCCAGTTCATGTATATAAAAGTGTCCGTGTAAAAAGCGTCAGTGCCAGTTTAACAAAGTGCCAGTGCCAGTTTACACTGGCACTTTGTTAAACTGGTACTGGCACTTTTTTCACTGGCACTTTGTTACACATACACTGGCACTTTGTCACACTGTCACTTTGTTAAACTGGAACTGGCACAAACGGGGAAACACAAAACACGTTTTTTCTAAGTGCCAGAAAAAACGCGTTTTTTATAAGACCAACTCATAGTGAAATGCTAGCACGCATTGACGCCGATTTAACATGGTGCTAACGTGATGATGTAGAATTTTTCCTCTTATTAAAATTACCTAGCAAGTACACTAATTTATCAATGTATTAATATGCAATTGTAAGAATCAAATCCACAGAAACTCATGAATGAACGAGTTAATTTTAATAGTTCTAGAAGTAATCAAGAAAGGGTTTTTTTTATTGATTGTTTAATTATCCTAAGAAAACAAGAATTAAAAGCAAGTAAAAGAATAAAAAAGACAAGGGATTTATGGATTAAGACTCATTACAATTATCACTTAATGCTTAATTTCCAAAGGGATAAAATAGATCAATCTCATTAAAGGATTTGTTCACAAAAGATTAGAGTTTGGATGTTTAGTATATTCCGCTAGGTCAATACCAACATTAGAACCCTAATAATTTCTCTATTTGTTAATATATTCCGTTATATCAATAAAAACATTCAATAGATCCAATTTAAATCACAAGAACACAATAACTTATATTCATTCAATTTTCGCTAGGTATTCAAACAAATCATAAGGACATGAAAAACCTAGATTCAATTGAGTTCCGCTAGGTTATCAATTAAATATATTCAACTCAACAATGATAAATGTATAAACAATTCACGCTAGTGCAGTGGTTTATATCTAAATAATTCAATCGATCAAAGAGTATATTTCGCTAGGTCAATACAATTGATCTCAAGAATGGTTTTTTAAAAATGTTGAGAAAAACAAGAATGAGAAAGAAGTAAGAATAATTAAAATCTTAGCATAAAGTTCTAATTGTAATCACCAAATCCATGAATCAAATATTTAGCCTTGAAGGGCCATAACAAAATAAATAAAACCTGGATTGAAATCATTTGCAGGGGTGCGATCACACCCTTTAAGGAGTGCGGTCGCCCTCGCCTATTGCCAAGACTGCACGGTCGCTCTCTCCCTTTAGTCCGAACGCCCAAAGTTTCTGGGCAAAGGGTGCGGTCGCCCCTGCCCTTTTCAGCTTCAGGTCCTTCCTTTTCTACTCTTTTGCACTCTAGCCCTTCTACTTATAAAAACACTAGAAATAATTCAAAACTCCCAAGAATCGAGCACAAAATAGGCTTAAAAACATATTTTTTGGATGAATAAAAACAAATCAATCACGTGACGTCGTAAATAAAAAATAAAGTATGTTGGTCAAAACCATCACCACTTATGACTACGTTGTATTTTATGGGAAAAATAATGTAAAAATATGTTGCATATGTGGGTGATTGACTTTAATGGAATTGCAATCAATTATTAGGCTTGCTTTGTTTGAGCGAAAATGTTTTCGAAAAATATTTTTTCCATTTTTCGTTGTTTGGTAACCATCAAAAAATAAAATCAACGATAAAGATTTTTCGATCAAATAAAAATAGGCTTGTTTCCTAAAGAAAATGACTTCCGAATTTCTCATGCTCAAAATATTTTCCGAAAATTGATTATTAACACCATTATCCTCTCAAACCCCACCATCACCCATCCACCCACACCTCCCAAACCCTCCAACCCTCGTCAAAAAAAATTTGTTCAGATTAAAATTATTTTTTAACAACTCTCCTGCCGCCCCGCCACCCACCCCGCCCCACCCCCATCCCAACCACCCTCCCGCGTCACATTTGTTTTTGCTCATATTAAAATTATTTTTTTAACAATTCTGCTGCTTCCCCTCCAACACCCCACCCCCTCTCCCGTAAAAAAAATTGCTCATATTAAAATTAGTTTAACAACTCTCCTGTCGCCCCACCACCACCACCCCCTTTCCTCGTCTCTTGTCAACCGTCAATTTTTTTTTCCGCTCATGTTAAAATTATTTTTTAACAACTCTTCTACCCCCTCCAAACCCTCCCCCCCCAACAAAGTTCAAAATAAACAATACCTAAGGCCTCCTGGTCTTGTGGTATGCTAACTGGCCTCCCTTCTGGGAGGTTATAGGTGTTGGAATATTTTATGGACTTTACATATACTAGTATAATAAATAAAGTATTTGGGCACATAGACGTATGTGCACTATAAGCAATTGTATATGTCACATTAAATATTAAAGTATTTGGGCCTAATAAAGTGATCTACTAAAGTTAAAGGGGGCCCAAGTCATCTTTTATAAGTATGGGATCTACAGTTAATATGTGTAGATACCTATGGGGCCTAGTTGTTAATCTATGATGGGCTGGCTAACATACTAGGTCATTATAAATATAGGGTTATGGTCCCCAATTGACCTACCTAGGTTTTATTCTCTTGATTCCCATTGTCATCTGAATTTCAAGAACCCTAAGGATCAATTGGAAGGCAATAATCGTTCATCAAGTCTTCATCAAGTATTCTCCAAATATTGCTATGGATTCAGGTTTGTCTATCGTTCCAAAATCTTTGATAACTTAAAGCATGATTGTCCTAGAATAAATATTCCGCATCATTCTAGGGTTTATGTACCGCATCATTCTAGGGTTTATGTATAATTAATTCCATCAAGTGGTATCAGAGCCTTAATCTTGCTTTGTTGTTGGGATTATTTGGATCGAATTGATTATGCTGTTTATGATTTAATTTGGCTGAACGAAAAATTGATTATGTGTTTCTTTCTACTTCGTGTTTTCGAGTATTGCCGGAGGGTGTTGTGGATATTCTTGAATACTAAACATTAAATTACACCCTTAGTCCAGAGAAGAAAACCCTAGAGTTTTTTTCGTCTGTCTGACTGCGAAAATCATAGCTCCTTCCCCAGGAATTTTTTGCTCGATCCAACCGTTGAATTTAATCGACTAGGTGTTGCGAACAATCCCTGAAAGTTTGAGCTCGATCCAACGGTTATCGAATCGAGAAATTGAGTTTTTCTGGGGCTGGTCGAAGCAGTGACGGGATTTGTGCAGATTTTGATTTTGGTTAATGATTTCTTTCCTCAATTGACTCAAAAAAGAAGAAACCAAAACTCTTTCTTTTGATTTCTTGAATTTTGCTTCATCTTTTCCCTTTAACGTCGAGCCAGGCCGAGGGAAGGGATTCAGAATGGCCTCATGTGTTTATGAAATATATATTGTGTTTTGTTTTGTTTGTGATAATTATGTGTTATTTGGATTAAGTAAATATTATTTATTGAAATTATTATTATGGACTTAATAATTTTAAATTTCAATAATAATGTTTGAATTATGCCCATGTTTGAAATTACTTTGGGTTCGTTTATTTGAACACATCTTGTATTTTATGTATTAAATTTACGTAGCATGTTACCAAAGTAACCTCTCCTATGAATTTTTTTTTATTTAAAATACATGATTATTTGAAGTTTTAGCGTGTTTGTTTTTCATGCGGGTAATGGTCGGCCCAAAGGAAGGCTATTATCTGGCAGAAATTTAAATTCGTTCGTGGAGATAAATATGTAACAGTTATTAAGTGTCCATGTGAATATTGAGTCGGTCCAAAGAAAGGCTTGGTGTTTGACATGATTTTACTGTTAATATTTGATTTCTACATCAAGAAAATCACTTGCAAGTTGATTTTCTATCCAAAGATTAAAATTAATGTTGCGTCGATTTTCTTGTAATGGGATAATTTTAATTTCAAACATTTATCTGCTTAAAGTTATATGTGAGCTTATTTGTTTTATTTTTGTTCTCTATTCAGTTAATTCATCAGCTTCTAATGTATCTGCTAACATCAACTCGATTCCCATGCTGAATGGGATGAATTTTAAGAGCTGGAAAGAAAATGTGCTGATTGTTCTGGGAGTTATGGATCTAGACCTTGCACTCAGTGAGCTAAAACCTGCTGACCTGACTAGCACGAGTACATCTCAAGCTAAGAAGGATATGAAAAAGTGGGAACGCTCAAATCGCATGTGTCTTATGATCATGAAGAAAAGCATCCCAGAATCATTCAAAGGCGATATAGATGATGAGAAAGTTGCAATGACGTTCCTTACAGAGCTTGAAAAGCGTTTTGCTAAGAATGAAAGGGCAGAAACAAGCACGCTTTTGCGTAATCTTGTTGCCATGAGGTATAAAGGTAAAGGGAACGTGCGTGAGTACATTATGGAGATGGCCAATTTGGCATCTAAACTTAAGGCTCTCAAGTTCGAGCTGTCGGACGACATGCTTGTTCATATGGTTATGATCTCTCTTCCACCACAATTTGGGCAATTTGAAATAACATTCAATTTCCAGAAGGAAAAGTGGACTCTTAATGAGTTCATTTCATTGTGTTTGCAAGAGGAATCAAGGTTAAATTCTGAAAAGACTGAGAGTGCTCACTTTGCGGCTTCCTCTAACAAGAAAAGAAAGGCTAAAGAAATTGCGGTCAATGAGCCAAAGAAAAAGCAATATAAAGAATCAAAGGGACAAGCTAAGGATTTAGCAACGTCAACGTCCGAGGGACAAGATAAGGATCCAGGTTGCTTTTTCTGCAAGGAAATGGATCATATGAAGAGAGATTGCCCTAAATACCACGCATGGCGTGTAAAGAAAGGTATATCTCTTGCTTTTGTTTGTTCTGAGGTTAATTTGGTTTCAGTGCCTAGACATACTTGGTGGTTAGATTCTGGTTCTTCTACTCACATCAGTGTGTCTATGCAGGGTTGCCTGAACTGCCGAAAGCCAAGTGATGTTGAAAGATTCATCTATGTGGGGAACGGCAATTCTATTGAAGTTGAAGCAATCAGAACTTTTAGATTATTATTAAAGTCTAGATTTTATTTAGATTTGTATGAGACACATGTGGTACCATCTTTTAGACGGAATTTGGTTTCCATTTCAGTTTTGGACAAAGAAGGATTAACTTGTTCATTTGCAAATGGTGAATGTCGTTTCTCGTATAATTCTAAGTTTATTGGATCTAGTACTTTGTCGGTTTATGATAATCTTTATATGTTGGATACTGTTGCTTCATATCATGAAAACCTGCATGTGGAAACACGTGGTACTAAACGCAAATTTACTAACAATAATTCCATGTCATTATGGCACAAGTGATTAGGGCATATATCAAAACAGAGAATGCAAAGGCTTGTGTCAGACGGAATTATTGAAACACTTGACAAATCAGATTATGAAATTTGTGTTGAGTGTATTAAGGGAAAACAAACAGACAAAAGCAAATTAAAAGCTGAGAGACCTAAGAATGTTTTGGAATTAATTCATAAGGATATATGTGGACCATTTCCTACACCCTCGTGGAATGGTCAAGAATATTTCATTACATTCATAGACGATTACTCTCGTTATGGTTACCTGTATTTGATCCATGAAAAGTCACAGGCATTGGATATGTTCAAAAAGTTTAAGGCCGAAGTTGAAAATCAACATGGCAAAACAATAAAGAAAGTCAAATCTGACCGTGGTGGTGAATACTATGGCAGAAATGATGGATCAGGTGAACAACGTCCTGAGCCTTTTGCTAAATACCTAGAGGAGTGCGGTATCGTCCCTCAGTACACCATGCCAGGCAAACCTAGCATGAATGGTGTAGCTGAAAGACGAAATCGAACTTTACAAGAAATGGTGAGAAGTATGGTTAGTCATACTACTTTACCAGACTCACTCTGGGAAGAGGCATTAAAGACTGCAGTTTATCTCCTTAACAGGGTACCCACAAAGGCTGCTAACAAAACCCCTTATGAACTATGGACAGGCAAGAAACCTGTATTAAGGCATTTACACATCTGGGGATGTCCGGCTGAGGCTAGGCCTTACAGGCCTAATGAAAAGAAGTTGGACTCAATACAGTTGATGATTGTGTCTACCACAAGTTCAGTGGGAGTAAATATATTTTTCTGGTTTTATATGTGGATGACATCCTACTAGCCACAAATGATACAGACTTACTGCATGAAACTAAGAGATTTTTCTCAAAGAAATTTGAGATGAAAGATCTGGGAGATGGATCTTTTATATTAGGAATTCAAATACACAGAGATCGTTCTCAAGGTATTCTTGGATTATCACAAAATAGTTACATCGATAAGGTACTTAAGAGATTTGGCATGCAGGATTGTAAAATGGGTGACACCCCAGTGGCTAAAGGTGACAAATTCAATCTTGCTCAGTGCCCCAAGAATGAGATTGAATCTAAGGAAATGAATAGCATCCCTTATGCTTCGGCTATATGGAGCTTGATGTATGCCTCAGGTCGCACTCGCCTGCACCTAGCATTCATAGTTGGTGTTTTAGGCGGATACCTTAGCAATCCCGGAAAGGATCATTGGATAGCACCAAGAGGGTCAGCGCGTTATTTACAGAGAACAAAGGATTATATGCTCACTTACGTAAAGTCGGATAGACTTGAGATCATCGGGTATTCGGATTCCGACTTTGCGGATGCCAAGATAGTCGTAAGTCTACTTCGGGCTACGTTTATCTACTTTGTGGAGGAGCAGCTTCTTGGAAGAGTGTTAAGCGTACACTTGTTGCTACTTCTACGATGGAGTGAGTTTGTGGCGTGTTATGAGCATCAAATCACGCAATTTGGTTGCGAAATTTTATCACCGGGTCTGCATATTAGGTGGCGTTGATAGGCCATTAAAGTTATTTTGTGATAATAAGTCGGCAAGAAGCATGTATTCTAATAACAACAAGAGCTCGTCTAAGTCTAAGCACATAGACATTAAGTATCTTGCCGTTAAGGAACGGTTTCAGAGTGGGATGATTTGTATTGAGCATATTGGGACTAACTCCATGGTCTCGGATCCGCTTACTAAGGGTGTAACACCGAAGGTTTTTCACGAGCACACCTTGTATGGGTGTTGTATCACTAGAGTATGCTTAGATTGAGTGGGAGTTACGTATTTTGCTCTTACATTTATTGTTATAAGTATATTTGGTTTTTCAGTTTTGGTTAATAAAGTTATTTTGCACTCTGAATATTTGGTTGATCTCAAAATAAGGTTGGACCAGTTGAGAATAGACATGTGAAGATCACATTACATGTTATTCCATGCTACACATCCATACTTGATCCATATCATTTAGTTGAGTTAATATATGTGACCACTGATGGGTCTAGTTGCGCTAATAGTGACGAAAACCTCTTTGATCCTTATGTTGATTTGACTAATGGACCGGATTGATTTAAGATGACACAATTTGGTAAAGCATTGCTGTTAAGGTTTATAATGTGATATGCAATTAAACTAAGGTATTATACTATGTACATGTGTAAGTCCAAGTGGGAGATTGTTGGAATATTTTATGGACTTTACATATACTAGTATAATAAATAAAGTCTTTGGGCACATAGACGTATGTGCACTATAAGCAATTGTATATGTCACATTAAATATTAAAGTATTTGGGCGTAATAAAGTGATCTACTAAAGTTAAAGGGGGCCCAAGTCATCTTTTATAAGTATGGGATCTACAGTTAATATGTGTAGATACTTAAGGGGCCTAGTTGTTAATCTATGATGGGCTGACTAACATACTAGGTCATTATAAATATAGGGTTATGGTCCCCAATTGACCTACCTAGGTTTTATTCTCTTGATTTCCATTGTCATCTGAATTTCAAGAACCCTAAGGATCAATTGGAAGGCAATAATCGTTCATCAAGTCTTCATCAAGTATTCTCCAAATATTGCTATGGATTCAGGTTTGTCTATCGTTCCAAAATCTTTGATAACTTAAAGCATGATTGTCCTAGAATAAATATTCTGCATCATTCTAGGGTTTATGTACCGCATCATTCTAGGATTTATGTATAATTAATTCCATCAATAGGTTCGATTCCCCCTGGGGATCTTATATGTGAAAATATATACCATGAGTTTCAGGATCCTTACGAGTGCCCCGGGGCACATCCAAGCGGTTAAGAAAGCAGCATTGTTGAACTTGCAACATCAGCGTGGGAAGTTCGAATCTTGGCAGGAGCAGCTGGAGCAGCCAATTAATTGGTGATGTAAGAGTAATGTAAATGCCTTGTAGGAGGGCTCCCTTGGGGCCAGGAGTATAAGGGGTGCTGCCACCCTGACTATCTCGGGCATATCCCGCGGTTTACCTCCGCCAGTCACTGAGGGGCCGATAGCTGATGGTCCAGGATTAGTCCGACGGCGAAGCTGAAAACCTGAATATCAAAAAAAAAAAAATAAACAAATAAATAAATAAATAATGAGTCACCTTCAAAGTCTGCACTCCTAGTCTCCTATCTTCTCAAACTCGATGGAGAAGGCTGTGTGGAGGCAATGGTTAAGAAGTTTCTTTCACAAAAACAGTTTGTTGTATTAAAAATTCTGTCCAACATTCCTTTCTCTAAATAAGATTTTATGAAAATGCTATATACTTTTTAATTTTTTAAGACTTACGTCAATAAAAGAAAAGACAAAAGACCTATTATTTTTCATTTTTTTTTGTTGCTAAAAGTAAGACATATTATCATTTTAAACTATTATAGCTTCAATTTTGTTTTTAACCACTCATATTTTTTTTAATCATAACCACTCATATTTTAAGTAGCTGAGATCACATGTACCACTTTTATTTATCACATTGTGCATCACATGTTAAAGGACGATTATTAATCAATGATGATGTCATCACTAATAACTATTTGATCATCTGTGATACACAAAATGATACATGTGATCTCGTTTCGTTTCTAAGCCATTATAAGCATAGGACTTTAAATACTCCCTCCGTCCCGCTAATATTAGCACACTTTCCATTTTGGGCGTCCCGCTAATATCCGCACACTCCCAAAAAGGAAACTTTATATTAATAAAATATTCACCCAACCCCACTCATTCTCTCTCCTACATTATTTTAATACTCACAACACCATTATAATTTATTACACCCTCCACTCATTCTTTTACACTCACAACATTTTATTAAAATATCATATTCCTTAATTCCCGCGCAAACAGTGTTTGTGCTAATATTAGCGGGACGGAGGGAGTATACACTAGTGGTAAGCCCGTGCTACGAATGGGTAGCATTTTGCAATTTATTTTTTATTTTTATTAATAACTTAACGTTGTTTTATTATAATTTTAAAGTACAAAAAATATTTTATATTTATTGTATTTAGTTTGAAATAAACTAATAAACTATTAATATTTTTTTTCTAGTAATACTGTCTACCTTATAGTTTTTCGACATATAAAAAAGCGTAAAATACTCTCAATCAAATGGATATTGTAGGTAGATTTCTTATATAATTTGAGCTAGTAGTATTGAATTATATAATATATATTTTTTAAGGTGACAAATTTCATATTTAAAAAAAAATACCCAAACAAAGAAAGAAATTCAATATAACAAAATATATCATTTTATTGTTAACCCAGTTTCAAATGACTCAATAATTAAATTGTTCATGAACGGTATAAACCGAAGTACGAATATGAGTTAGTCCGGGGAAGGCCCAAATGAATTGGGTCCTAAACATAATCCACTCAAATCTTATATACGACGAAGGGAATGGGCTTCCCTACCTTCCTCATACTTGCCTCCTCGTCATTTCTCTTATGTCGGCATGGACATGGCAGACGTGTAATGACCAAGGCCCAATGACCACCGAAGAAGGCCTCCCTCCAAGGCCGAGCAAGACTCCCTTGGCGACGAGGAGGTCTCCTCGGCTATCAAGCAAATTAAGAAGATGGGCTTCCCAGACTCTTACATATCCTCCTCGGCATCACCTTAGGCCGACCTGGTCTCGGTGACGAGGAGCCTCCTCCCCGGCGTACCTACAGAGTTGCAGTTTATACTGTTCTATTCAAATTGGGACATTGAGCAGTTATAATCCTCCTAGGATTGTAACCACCTCACATACAAATTCAGGTCCAACAAGAACTCATCAAATATAATCCTTATAGGATTAATTTCTTATCTCTTAGCAATCCAACTCAACATGGATTATACACTGCTATACTTATAAATACAAGCCATGATTCACATATTTTGATACGTTATCTTTTGACTCTAATCTCTTGTCAATTGATTTCTCTCTCTCAAAGCAAATACTTACTCTCACGCCGGAGGGCCTTCGCCGAAGAAGCCCCGACTTAGTTTACGTGTTTGTTTCTCTGTTTCAGGCTATTCAATCGCTGGGATATAACCTACCGCCGAATTTGGGACGATCCAAACGTTTTTGGCAGCATCAGTTTGATTCCATTGCCGGAAAATGATTTGAATACCCGTTGAATAGTCTGGAATTTTTTTTGTTTGCCGGAATTTTGTACGTCTGATAAACAAATTCCGCCTGGAAAAAGTTAATTTTGGCGGGAAAAAATTTTGTTTCGGCCGGAGAAAATTTGTTCTGTTTTGGCCTGAAGAAATTCCATCCGCCTGGAAATCTGTTCCACCTGGAAATCTTTTGTGCCGCCTGAAAATTTCATTAGATTGAAAAATCTATTCACCGGAATTTTTGCCTGAAAGTTAGCCGGAAAAGCTGGTTACTGGAAAATCTGTCCAATTAGAAATTTGGGCCGTCTGAAAATTCTGTTTATCTCATTTTCCGGAAAACATGAAAATATTTTTCGAAAAACATTTTCCTTACCAAATAGCCAAAAACATGTTTATCTCATTTTTCGGAAAACATCTTCATTTTCTGAAAAATATCTTCATTTTATGAAAAAACTTCTTCGTTTTACAGGAAAACATCTTCATTTTTCGGAAAATATTTTACGGTGAAACAAACGGAGCCTTAATCCCATGGCTGCTGCTCCATCGGATTTCTCAAATCTGTAATCCTTTATCAAATAGAGAATTTGTCTTAAGATTGTTCGACAAAATCTTACAAAAGCACAAAATAGAAAAGAATTACAATATATTTATTGATACAATGTACAACATAAACTTAAACAAGAAGAAATAACCGTAGGTTGATCGTATTTATGTTGCCCGAAGTCGTGTGTAACATACTCTCTTTAATACAAATTTGTCCCCTCACCGAGTTGTGATTGAGGCTGTTTTGTATGTTCGCCTCACAGGATAAACAGACGGATCAGACTATTCTTACAAACTAGAATCTCCGGCGAATCTCACTATACTTGGACAAAATCACAATGGATAAATTTCTAGGAGGCCAATGAAAGAAGATGAACAAATTGCAAAGGGGATGAGGAAGATTGATGAAAAAAGTTATTTTCATTTGGTGTGAATTTCTCTAGTTATAGCTTCAACAAACATGTGATAAATTCCCAATAAATCCTTATATTAATATGGGAGTCAATACATTGTATTGATGGGGTTTTATTCCATAACTTATAACCTCAAAATCCATGTTAATGATCCCAATTATTCCCTTAATTAATTTGAGAATCATGGCACATCAATAGTGTGGTTAAATTTTAAAAGTTACAATTTCAATCCACCAACTTTAAGCTATCATATCTTTCTTATCCAATCTCAAATTGGACATCTAGATATACAATTTCAATGTTCACATGGAGTGGAACATGAACCCACAATAATCTTTGTCAAATGACAAAGATTAATGTAAGAAAAATACACAATTTCCTTCACACACAACATATTTTTCCAATATTTGAAACGAAGCTTTGAAAGGTTTTTTGAGAATTTGAACTCGCTAATTCAAATAGCGAGTTTAAATTTTAGTGTTTTTTTAAATTATAAATATTAAAATAAAATTGGCAAATTTAAACTCGCTACACCGTGTAGCGAGTTTCATAAAAATGGTTATTCTGGTCAATAGTTTGAAATGTTTGTCATTTTGCTTTTTATGAAGCAACGTTAAAGGTAAAAACTTTCATTTTACCATTATCTATTGAATAATATTCACATCTCAAGCATCAATATGCCTTGATTATAACTTCAAGCACATGTTTGATAAGTCTTGTTTATATCTATTTTGACCATATAACGAGATTCAATTTCATTATTGATCACTTGAACACCCTTTCGTTTCATTCATTGAAATATCATGACTAATGATGCTGCAGGAATTGTGCTTATCAATCTTCCTCCACGTGGCAGGACGAATCACCTGGCTCCTTGACCTGAAATCAGAACCCACGACTAGCCGGATGTGTCTCCGACGAAGACGCTCGGGCGTGAGAGTAAGATAACGATGTATATAGCTCAAAATGTATTGAATAATGAACTCAGAATACAAAATGGCAGTTACCTTTCACCGTTTGGTAGTGATGAAGTATTTATAGGAAAATGTGATGTATTTTTGGGGAGGCAGCATGTCCTCCGAGATTATAGCGGCAGTTACTTGGTCGTGGGCACGTGTCTATAACGATCCCTGATTTGTAGGGATGTAGTTGTGAGCATTGATTAACCAAATAAGCCGGCAAGTGTCAGGTCGTCATTTGCTGATTTAGGTCGAGGTCGCCACTCGTAGAATGGTCGACCTGACTGTCGGGTAGAGCATGATTCGTACCCGAATTGTAGTATGGATCATGAGGTCGGACTAAGTTAGGTCGGGACCTGATAGGTCGGACCATGGGCTTAGTCGATCGATGTTTGAGATGGGCCTTGGGCCTTGTTCCGATTGGATCGAGTCTTATTGAGAATGTGGGTGCCAATGCCATCGTGATTGGGCTTTACTTGCTTAGCCCAACTTGACACTTTTGGTATGTTCGGTGGCCCCCAACTTTCGAGTGGACTTTATCGACTTGGAAGTTAAGGAAATCTTTGACGGGAATTGCTTTACTCGCAGGTGTCGCTACTCATTACGAGGTATAGTCGACCTTTGATGACGTGGCGCCATCACAGTCGTTGGCGATGAACGGTAGGAGATGAAGGAGCGCCGATTTTGGTAATAATTGCAATTCTGACGCTTGGAACTCCTTCTCGAAAACCGCTTCAGTTTTTAATTTTGGAAAATTAATTTCTATTTTCTTTTCCCCTTCCAAATTTAGGAAAATAGAAATACTCAGTCTTCTTCCCAAATTCGAATTCTTACCGTTTCCAAACTCTCCCTCTCCGGCGATAATCACGGAATTGGAGTAAGATTTAAAACTCCGCTCTCGGCTTCAGCAACGAACTCCTTTACTGCAATCAATTAAGGTATTTCCCTTGTATATTTGCTTTAGGGCTTTGATTTACGCTTTGTGTTTAATTCCGCCACGGCTAGGACCTTTAGTAGTGAACCGGGAGCTTGGTACGGGTATTGCACTTGCTGTGCTTAACCGTAGAGTATGCAAGCACATAAACGGTGGGTGGAGGGAGATGTCATTGAGCGAGTGTGCCTCTATCTTGACCGAGTGGGAGTTGAACTTTAGTGAAATAGGGTTGCCGATTGCAGGAGAAATTGAAAATGTGGTGATTTACGACTCAAATGTTGTCGCTTTTCATCTATTTCATGAATTGCTTGATCATATCACTTTGTTTTATGTTAGGGATGTCCACAAACCCTCTTTCCTTAGGAACAGAATAGGTTTTCCAGGGGAGTTTAGGTCGCCGCCCTTAGGTAGGTCGTGAATGTGATCATAGGATCGACTCCCTGTTTCTCCTTCTTCTTGTACAGATATGACAACTCAAGAAGGAAATGCTGCTTCGACCTCTTCAGGCCCCCGAATTGTGGATGCGTTTGGCTCCTCTGTTGTACCGGGGAAGAACGAGAGAGGATATATACCCAGTAGGCCTCTTCGAGGAAAGAAAAATATGGAGTCCCGATATGACATGGTTTATGATTTTTGTGGAGTAAGTAGAGTGGATTATAGGATAACCATCCTTAGTAAGGCGGACTTTATGGCCAAGTTCCGTACCAGCTTCACTACTGATGCCACTAGGGTGGCCTTCTTTTTGATAGCTCGAGCCTTCTTCTCGTCATCTGGCAGCTCACCACTTTCTAAGTATGCCTTCATTTCCTCGATCCAACACTTCTCCTGAGTCCAATTTCTTGAGGGATCATCTATGCATTGAATTTTTACTCTTTCATAGGCTGGACTTTCGAGGAAGGAGATAGGTTCATCATGTGGTTCATCCGAAGTGGCTAATTTCGAGAGGAGGTCAGCTAGCTCATTGTCTTCTCGTCCAATTCTTTGAATCTCCCAGAATTCCAAATCTTTTATCAGTTCCTTCACCAGGTCGCAGTATTTGATCAACGTGGCACTAAGCACCTCGTACTCGCCTCGGACCTGGTTAACTATCAATTGTGAATCACAGTAAGCCATGATCTTAGTTGCTCCAAAACACTTGGCGTACTCTATACCGCTATCAAGGCTTCGTATTCGGCACAGTTGGTTATTGGAAGCATCGAACTTGAACCTTAATGACTCCTCGTACCTGTCCCGGTTCCTCGGTTCAATTAGCACTATCCCAGCTCCACTGCTATTCTTAGTCGCCGATCCGTCTGAATAGACCTTCCAACAATCTTCGGGTAGGCTGATGGCGACACCGGGACTCGATTCCTTCCCTTTAGCCTTTTCTTTTGGAGCTCGCCGCTCGTCGTCTTCCTTGGTGAACGTAAGCTCGACCAAGAAGTCGCCTAGAGCTTGAGCCTTCAACGCCTTTCGAGGTCGATACTCAATGTCAAATTCGGTAAGGGCAATTGACCAATTGAGAAGTCGACACAACTCTCCGGCTTGTGAAGAATTTTTCTTAGGGAGCATTTGTAAGAACCACAATTGGATGAGCCGAGAAAATAAGCTCATGATTTCCTTGAAGCCACGACTAGGGCATAGGCGACCTTCTCAAAGCATTGTAGTATCCGCTCTCTACATCGATAAGGCCTTGCGATGTAGTATCTTGGTTTTTGAAGCCCTTCATCCTCTCTAATCAACACCGCCGCAACCGACTTGTCTCCGCGAGGCATGATATACAAACAAGGTCTCTCCGGTGGTCGGGCTACTTAGCGAGAGGTGGAGTAGCGAGGTAATCCTTCAATTGTTGAAACGACGAATGACATTCGGTGCGTCCATTCAAAGCTTTTCGTCCCCTCGTAGCTTTGAAGAAGGGGAGAGATCTCTGCCCGACTTAGATATGAAGCGATAGAAGAGCTGCTTACTCTGCCGTTAAGTCGCTGCATTTCTTTGATACTGGTGGGGGCTTTCATATCGACCAGGGCCTTGATTTTCTCCGGATTAGCCTCTATCCCCGTTAAGATACCATGAACCCAAGGAACTTTCCAGCAGCTACACCAAATACACACTTGCTAGGGTTGAGCTTCATGTCGTTTGCTCTTAAATTGGCGAACGTTTCCCTTAGGTCGACCACGTGACGTCCAGTCTTTGTTTTGATGACCATATCGTCGACGTAGGCCTCCATGTTTCGGCCAATTTGAGAAGCAAAGACTTTGTTCACCATCCTTTGATAAGTTGCCCCTGCATTCTTCAATCCAAACGGCATCATGTTGTAGCAGTAGATGCCTCATTTGCTTGAAATGCCGTCTTGATTATGTCGTCCTCATGCATCTTAATCGGTGGTAACCCGAGTAAGCGTCGAGGAAGGCGAGGGTTGAGTGACCAGCAATGGAATCGACTAGCTTGTCGATTCTAGGAAGGGATAGCCGTCCTTAGGGCAAGCAAGATTGAGAGTGGTGAAGTCGACACACATCCGCCATTTGCCATTTGATTTCTTCACCATGACCACGTTGGCCAACCACGTTGTATGAGTGGCCTCTTTGATTATCCCCGCATTCAAAAGTTTTTGTACCTCGGTTTTATGGCCTCTTCCTTGTCGCGAGCAAAGCTTCTCAATTTTTGGGTCTAGGCTTTATGGTCGGGTTGACTTCCGATCTCGTGAACAGCGACCTCCTCCTTGATTCCCTCATGTCTTCTACCCTCCATGCGAAGACATCATTACTTTCCTTGAGTAGCTCGATGATTTACGCTCGCTCCTCAACCGATAGGCTGCTTCCCAATCCGAATTTTTTGGTCGGGGTAGGAAAGGTTGGTGATTCGACTCTAGCTCATCCGAGCTTCTAGCTCTGGTCCATCCCTGAATTGTAGAGTCTCAATGATTATCTCCTTGACCCTTTGTCTCTCCTCGGCCCTCAGGTGTGGAGCTTCTTCTGCTATCATATCATCTAACTTGTCTGCAACCTCGCTGGTGGTGGTGGTGGCCCCCGAGTTATTGTCGAGCTGGAGGCATAGGTTGCCTATGATGACTTGGTCGAAAAATGGAAAGAACAGGACTAGGGATACCAAGTATAGAGGAAGACCTCCATTCCTGTTCAAAAATATTTGAGAAGGTGTATAATGTCGCTCTTGCTGAGGAAAGGAAAGAGAAAAAGAATGGTAAAAGCCCCAAGGTGGAGGTCGCTGATGACAAAAAGGACTCCAACAAGAATGGAGGAAACAATAAAAATGGAAAGAAACGAGGACTAGGGCAGGCGAGAAAGTGCCCGAGGCTTTCACTCCCCTTACGGTGAGTCGAACGAGAGATTATGAACGCCGGCCGAGGGGCTCCTCTGTCCCAATGAACCTGTGCAACAAATTTAGAAGGGACAATAGCAAATATTGTGACTACCATAAGGACACTGGTCATCTCACAGAAGATTGTTTGGGTTTGAAGCGCATTATACAAAGAATGGTCGACCAGGGGAGGCTCGACGCTTATGTGAAAAGACCTCAAGCCGGTGGAGGCGAGCGGCCACAGTGGACAGCAAGGACCGAGGCAGCCTAGATTGAACCTGGGGGTCATTACAGAGCAAGCAAGCAACACGGCCATCAAGCACAAGATCTTCCAACTCAATAAAGCCCCACATGTGCCCCCTAGAAGAGAAGTCAGAGATGTGGTCATCAGCTTCTTCCCCCACGAATTGGCTACTAACATGGCAGCTAGAGAGCAAGTTCTCGTCATCCCAGGTCTCATAGACGGATGTACGACGAGCAGACTCTTAGTCGACACGGGGGCCTGCAAGGATATTTTGTTCTACAAAACAACTGATGCTGCAGGAATTGTGCTTATCAATCTTCCTCCACGTGGCAGGACGAATCACCTGGCTCCTTGACCTGAAATCAGAACCCACGACTAGCCGGATGTGTCTCCGGCGAAGACGCTCGGGCGTGAGAGTAAGATAACGATGTATATAGCTCAAAATGTATTGAATAATGAACTCAGAATACAAAATGGCAGTTACCTTTCACCGTTTGGTAGTGATGAAGTATTTATAGGAAAATGTGATGTATTTTTGGGGAGGCAGCATGTCCTCCGAGATTATAGCGGCAGTTACTTGGTCGTGGGCACGTGTCTATAACGATCCCTGATTTGTAGGGATGTAGTTGTGAGCATTGATTAACCAAATAAGCCGGCAAGTGTCAGGTCGTCATTTGCTGATTTAGGTCGAGGTCGCCACTCGTAGAATGGTCGACCTGACTGTCAGGTAGAGCATGATTCGTACCCGAATTGTAGTATGGATCATAAGGTCGGGACCTGGTAGGTCGGACCATGGGCTTAGTCGACTGATGTTTGAGATGGGCCTTGGGCCTTGTTCTGATTGGATCAGTCTTATTGAGAATGTGGGTGCCAATGCCATCTGTGATTGGGCTTTACTTGCTTAGCCCAACTTGACACTTTTGGCATGTTATGCTGCAGGAATTGTGCTTATCAATCTTCCTCCATGTGGCAGGACGAATCACCTGGCTCCTTGACCTGAAATCAGAACCCACGACTAGCCGGATGTGTCTCCGGCGAAGACGCTCGGGCGTGAGAGTAAGATAACGATGTATATAGCTCAAAATGTATTGAATAATGAACTCAGAATACAAAATGGCAGTTACCTTTCACCGTTTGGTAGTGATGAAGTATTTATAGGAAAATGTGATGTATTTTTGGGGAGGCAGCATGTCCTGCGAGATTATAGCGCGGTTACTTGGTCGTGGGCACGTGTCTATAACGATCACCGATTTGTAGGGATGTAGTTGTGAGCATTGATTAACCAAATAAGCCGGCAAGTGTCAGGGTCGTCATTTGCTTGATTTAGGTCGAGGTCGCCACTCGTAGAATGGTCGACCCGACTTGTCAGTAGAGCATGATTCGTACCCGAATTGTAGTATGGATCATGAGGTCGGACTAAGTTAGGTCGGGACACAGTAGGTCGGACCGTGGGCTTAGTCGGCCCGATGTTTGAGATGGGCCTTGGGCCTTGTTACGGTTGGATCGAGTCTTATTGAGAATGTGGGTGCCAATGCCATCCGTGATTGGGCTTTACTTGCTTAGCCCAACTTGACACTTTTGGTATGTTCGGTGGCTGACTTTCGAGTGGACTTTGTCGACTTGGAAGTTAAGGAAATCTTTGTGACGGAATTGCTTTACTCGCAGGTCGCTACTCATTCACGGTATAGTCGACCTTTGATGACGTGGCGCCATCACAGTCGTTGGCGATGAACGGTAGGAGATGAAGGAGCGCCGATTTTGGTAATGATTGCAATTCGACGCTTGGAACTCCTTCTCGAAAACCGCTTGAGTTTTAATTTTGGAAAATTAATTTCTATTTTCTTTTCCCCTTCCAAATTTAGGAAAATAGAAATACTCGGTCTTCTTCCCAAATTCGAATTCTTCACCGTTTCCAAACTCTCCCTCTCCGGCGATAATCACGGAATTGCGGTAAGATTTAAAACTCCGCTCTCGGCTTCAAAGAACGAACTCCCTTTCGCAATCAATTAAGGTATTTCCCTTGTATATTTGCTTTAGGGCTTTGATTTACGCTTTGTGTTTAATTCCGCCATGGCTAGGACCTTTAGTAGTGAACCGGGAGCTTGGTACGGGTATTGCACCGTTAACCGTAGAGTATGCAAGCACATAAACGGTGGGTGGAGGAGATGTCATTGAGCGAGTGTGCCTCTATCTTGACCGGTGGGAGTTGAACTTTAGTGAAATAGGGTTGCCCGATTGCGGGAGAAATTGAAAATGTGGTGATTGACGACTCAAATGTTGTCGCTTTTCATCTATTTCATGAATTGCTTGATCATATCACTTTATTTTATGTTAGGGATGTCCACAAACCCTCTTTCCTTAGGAACAGAATAGGTTTTCCAGGGGAGTTTAGGTCGCCCTTAGGTAGGTCGGCCCAGAATGTGATCATTGGATCGACTCCTGTTTCTCCTTCTTCTTGTACGAGATATGACAACTCAAGAAGGAAATCTGCTTCGACCTCTTCGGGCCCCGAATTGTGGATGCGTTTGGCTCCTCTGTATGCTGGGAAGAACGAGAGAGGATATATACCAGTAGGCCTCTTCGAGGAAAGAAAAATATGGAGTCCCGATATGACATGGTTTATGATTTTTGTGGAGTAAGTAGAGTGGATTATAGGATAACCATCCTTAGTAAGGCGGACTTTATGGCCAAGTTCGTACCCGGCTTCACTGCGATGCCACTAGGGTGGCCTTCTTTTATGGACGGTTTGAGGCGGGGTTGAGGTTGCCCTTAGATCCCTTTATCAACGAGTTTAAGGAGTGCGTGGATGCTCTTCCCCTCCGGCTTAGGGCCAACACTTGCAGTACTGAGTGTGCTTTGCTATGGTATGTAGGTTTCTAGGCCATGAACCTTGCATGAGAGTCTTCAGGAATTTTTCGCTCCAAAGCTCGACAAGGCGGATTGGGGATTAGTACTCCTTCCAAACCCAATTCTCCAAAATTGTTTGCCAATCTTCCCAACAAGCATAGCATTGGAATTCCCATGTGGTAGTTGTAGAGAGTAGGTGGGATGGGAGTTCCCCTTGCCAAATAGTGAGTCGACACTATTGACGAGGAAAACTGTTGGGAGCCCCTATGGCACCAAACCTTGTATAGGAAGTTGTGCGCGTTGGTCAAGAAAGGGCCCATTAGGTTTGGGAGGTGCTAGGGACGACCAAGTATAACTATATCCAGTGGGATGATGCACGGGGATGGAGTGGTAGAACCCCTTGTTCTGTATTGAGAGGCCGGGTATATCCGGATTTGGGTTACTCATTCCTTGGGTAGGTTGAAGGAAAACTGTCAATTTTGTCAGAAGAATGAAAATTACTGCAAAGACCACGAAGAGCATGTTGGTGGTAAGGATTTACTTGGCCTGCATTCATTAGCTCGTCCATTGTTAACTTGCATAAGTAACTTATCATTGGCACATAGCGTTATTTTTAGCTGCATACACAACTCTTAGATCGTCAGATTGCCTCGCTCGTATGTAGAACTTAGTTAGCTCGTACATAGAACTATTTCGAATTGCAACTCTTTATCAAATTGCACTGCTCGTATGTAGAGTTATTCAATTCGTACATAGAAGCTGCTTTGAATTGCAACTCGTCAATTGTTTACTCGTAGAAGCTGTTTTGAATTGCCGAGCTAACACTTGATTTCTTTGATGCGAGTGTAGTTTTAACTCCCGAACAAGAAGCGAATATGGTGCGTATTGTTGGGGTTTGATAAGCGGAAAGCGAGAGGGCTCGTAGAGTGCCAATGCTAAGGCGAGCGAGAGAGAGAAAGGCTGCTACTAGGAACAATTTGCTCCCGAAGGATGTCACTGGGATGATCCCAATGGAAGAGGTCGAGCTGGAAGACCCTTTGCAAAGCGGCACCCAATCCAATGATGCTAATGAAGGAGGTGACGATTCCCACAGGTCAGTCAGGGCAAGTCTGAGCTCCGACCCAAATCAAGATGCCAATATAGAGACCTCTGGAGCTGGGATGGCGGGGGCTAGCCCTTTACAGGTTGTAAATGTTGATGATGATGATATGGAGGAAGATGAGGACGATCGTCCTATAAGTTCGAAGAAGAGGTCCCGATCTGAGAAGGGAAAGTCTGTGTCCTCGAGTCAATTGCCTCCACCAGCCTTCCTTCCTCCCAGTAAGGAGTCTCTAGATGAAAAAATGAAGAGGTTGAGTGATGTTCCTCCGCTAGAAGGGTTTAACAGCTTGAGCCGCCGCTATCCCGACATGAGCCTGGGCCAAGTGATTGTTAGGAGGGCAATAGATGTCGACCTCCTAGCTTATTTCGCTGATAAGGGGATCACCCCCGAGGAATTTTCTGCTCGTTCTGGGATGGCTCATAGTGAGGTAATTTGTCATTTTCTCTTTCATTGTAGTTGCTTATCCCTTGACTCGATCCACTTAAATTACGAGCTAACACTTCTTCTGTTTCTTTGAAATGTAGAATCTTACGATGGTCGAGCGGTGAAAAGCTCTTGGAGAGCTTCCATCGAGAGGAGAGGCGAGCCCTTCAAGATTATTCCAAAAAGGCTAAAGAGCTTGCGGATTTGAAGGAGAAGTACAACGACCTGGACAATTCATATGAAGCTAATGAGATGGTGAAGACAAAGGCCTTGTCAGGCCTCGAAGCTACGAGAATCCAAGCTCGAGGAAGTGGAGATGGAGAAGGATCTTTGAGAAGAAGGAGCTGGAGAAGGCCAAGGGCGGGCGGCCACGATTAAAAAGCTTACGAAGGAGAAGGATGACTTCTTACTCAAGTTTGCATGAAGAGCATCGACTTGAGCGAGAGAAAGGTCGAGAAAGATCTCCGAGGCCGTTTGTTGAGAAAACTGCTAAGGACGGCTCGAAGGCTGCCGGTTGAAAAGTTCAAGGAGGGGGATGAATACTACAATGCTATCGTGGCCAAGGCACAAGACTTTCTTGAGGTCGGCAAGAGGCACATGGCCCGTCGAGCGTTGGTGGATCCCTCGGCTACGGTTACCATCGAGCAATTAGCTCGTTGGTTTTACGAGTCCCGATGCGACATGGCGGCTCGCGAGGTCATTCGCTTGTTCCCTATCTCGAGAACGACTTGGCCTTTATTGCCCGGGAAGATGAAGAAGATAATTGTGAGAAGTGGGAAGCTCCCTATTGTTGATAGAAACTTTGATGTGGTTACGCAAGAGTTGGATGATCTTTGAAGCTATGGAGACGAGAGATGAACAGGTTTATTGAGTCGGGTAAACCCATTGGCCCCAGCAACAAGGAGATGGGGAGGGTCGAGCGCTGCGACGACCAAGCGATGTCGGCCAGGACTCTTGAATTGTTTAGTTGAATTTGTAATGAACAAGTCCCAAACAACATTTTTTGTTTTTGCTCTAACATTATCCAGAATGCCTTGGCCCGATTTTTGGGAGGCAAAATATTTTTGTAAGTTAATTTTGTCTAAGTCTTAGCCCGTTTTGGGAGACTTACCTCTATCATAGCTGACCTTATTTATTGCATGTTGTATGCTTTTTAAAGTAAACGTCGAGCTAGATATAGATAGGATGAATGAGTAAACTTGAGCCTAGAGGTGACTTGATCTGTATTTATTTAGTCGACCTCAGCCTTGGTTAACTTTTTTGTGAATGAGATTGACTATGAGTCGAACCTGCTCACACTATTGAAGCTGACCTAGGGTCTAGCTAATTAGAACAAACTGACTAAGAGTCGGGTTTGTTGAAACAAAGTCGACTAAGAGTCGGACTCGTCAAATGGATAAAGCTGATTAAGAATCGAGCTAATTAGAACAGACTGACTAAGAGTCGAGTTTGTTAGAACGAAGTCGACTAAGAGTCGGACTCGTTAAATGGATAAAGGCGATTAAGAATCGAGCTAATTAGAACAAAGCCGACTAAGAGTCGAGTTTGTTAGAACGAGAATCGACTAAGAGTCGGACTTGTTAAATGAACGAAGCTGATTAAGAATCGAGCTTGTTAAAACGAAGCTGACTAAGAGTCGAGCTTGTTGGGGTTAGTGTAACACTATGTTTGATCGAATAAACTGCGCTTTTTATTGAAGTAGGGAACATGCTTACATCAACTTGAAACTAGAACTAACACGAGCTTGAACTTTGAAATTAAAAGCTAGAAGTAGTATTTGACGAGGTGAGTAGCATGCCAAGGATGTTTCAACTCGTCACCTCCGGGATGAGCTATCATGTAGGTTCCTTCCTTGACGACTCGAGTAACTACATAGGGACCTTCCCAGTTAGGAGATAGCTTATTCTGCTGGGTCCTTCTACCCGTTGCCTCAATCTTTCTCAACACATAATCTCCAACTTGGAACGACCTTGCCTTGACCTTCTTGTCGTGATAACTTTTAGTTCGCTGCTTGTAGTTGACCATTCGGAGGTAGGCTGTTTCTCGCTTCTCGTCGATCAGGTCCAAGTCGATCAATCTGTTGGTATCATTCTGCTCTTGATCAAAGAAGGTCACTCTAGCAGTAGGGAATCTGAGCTCAGCAGGTGCCATGGCCTCTGATCCGTAAGTGAGAGCGAAAGGGGTTTCTCAGTAGGCCCCAGAGTGGTTGTACGAGCGCCCCGAAGAGCGAGGGGAAGTTCGTCCCGACCAATTGTTTCGTCGACCTACGAGCCCTTTGTCTTTAGCGAAGATAGAACAAGTTTATTTCTTTGCTTGACTTGTCCATTTCCTTGAGGATAGGCGACGAGACGATTTCCAATGTTTGATCCCTACTCGATTCATTTACTGTTTCGAAGGTTTGGGAGAGCTGTAAACCATTGTCGGATCTTATAGCACGAGGAAACCCAACTCGACACCAAATGAAGTCGTGGATGAAGTTGATAGCATGCTCCTCTGTGATGCGAGCTAGTGGTTTGGCCTCAACCCATTTGGTGAAGTAGTCTATGGCCACTATCACATACTTGCAGTTTCCTCGGGCGGGAGGGAAGGGTCCAATCGAGGTCGACGCCCCACATGTCGAATGGCCAAGCTGCAACTGCGGAGTGCGCTCGGTTGTTGGCACATGAGGTAAGTTGGCAAATCTTTGACATTGATCACATTCTTGAACAAAGTTGTGAGTGTCGGCTCTCATGTGTGGCCATAGTACCCCAAAGTGATTAACTTGTCGGCAAGAGTCCACGGCCCCGGTGTCCACCACAAATTCCACTATGCACTTCGTGTATCAATAGGGCGACCTGCTTGAGGGTGGATGCACTTTAGTAATGGTCGAGTATAAGATCTTACGAGCAATTCGCCTCCTTGAATGACATACCTCGGAGCCTTCTTTTTGATAGCTCGAGCCTTCTTCTCGTCATCATCCGGAAGCTCACCACTTTCTAAGTATGCCTTCATTTCCTCGATCCAACACTTCTCACGAGTCCAATTTCTTGAGGGATCATCTATGCATTGAATTTTTACTCTTTCATAAATTTGGACTTTCGAGGAAGGAGATAGGTTCATCATGTGGTTCATCCGAAGTGGCTAATTTCGAGAGGAGGTCGGCTAGCTCATTGTCTTCTCGTCCAATTCTTTGAATCTCCCGAATTCCAAATCTTTTATCGGTTCCTTCACCGGGTCGCGATATTTGATCAACGTGGCACTAAGCACCTCGTACTCGCCTCGGACACAGTTAACTATCAATTGTGAATCACGGTAAGCCATTATCTTAGTTGCTCCAAAACACTTGGCGTACTCTATAGGCGCTATCGAGGCTTCGTATTCGGCACAGTTGTTGGAAGCATCAAACTTGAACCTTAATGACTCCTCGTATCTTGTCCCGGATTACGGTTCAATTAGCACTATCCCGGCTCAGCTGCTATTCTTAGTCGGCGATCCGTACGAATAGACCTTCCAACAATCGTCGGGTAGGCGATGGCGACACAGGACTACGATTCCTTCCGCTTTAGCCTTTTCTTTTGGAGCTCGTGCTCGTCGTCTTCCTTGGTGAACGTAAGCTCGACCAAGAAGTCAGCTAGAGCTTGAGCCTTCAACGCCTTTCGAGGTCGATACTCAATGTCAAATTCAGTAAGGGCAATTGACCAATTGAGAAGTCGACATGAACTCTCCGGCTTGTGAAGAATTTTTCTTAGGGGGGCATTTGTAAGAACCACAATTGGATGAGCCGGAAAATAAGCTCGCGGCTTCCTTGAAGCCACGACTAGGGCATAGGCGACCTTCTCGGCATTGTAGTATCTGCTCTCTACATCGATAAGGCCTTGCGATGTAGTATCTTGGTTTTGAAGCCCTTCATCCTCTCTAATCAACCTTTGCTTGCAACCGACTTGTCTCCCAGACGAGATATACAAACAAGGTCTCTCCGGTGGTCGGGCTACTTAGCGAGAGGTGGAGTAGCGAGGTAATCCTTCAATTGTTGAAACGACGAATGACATTCGGTCGTCCATTCAAAGCTTTCGTCCCCCTCGAGCTTTGAAGAAGGGGAGAGATCTCTCTGCCGACTTAGATATGAAGCGACAAGAAGCTGCTACTCTGCTTAGTTAAGTCGGCTGCATTTCTTTGATCTTGAGTGGGGGCTTTCATATCGACCGGGGCCTTGATTTTCTCCGGATTAGCCTCATACCCCGTTGAGATACCATGAACCCAAGGAACTTTCCGGCGGCTACACCAAATACACACTTGCTAGGGTTGAGCTTCATGTCGTTTGCTCTTAGAATTGGCGAACGTTTCCCTTAGGTCGACCACGTGACGTCCGGTCTTTGTTTTGATGACCATATCGTCGACGTAGGCCTCCATGTTTCGGCCAATTTGAGAAGCAAAGACTTTGTTCACCATCCTTTGATAAGTTGCCCTGCATTCTTCAATCCAAACGGCATCATGTTGTAGCGGTAGATGCCTCAGTTTGCTTGAAATGCCGTCTTGATTATGTCATCCTCATGCATCTTAATCTGGTGGTAACTTTGAGTAAGCGTCGAGGAAGGCGAGGTTGAGTGACCGGCAATGGAATCGACTAGCTTGTTGATTCTAGGAAGAGGATAGGCTTTGTCCTTAGGGCAAGCAAGATTGAGAGTGGTGAAGTCGACACACATCCGCCATTTGCCATTTGATTTCTTCACCATGACCACGTTGGCCAACCACGTTGTATGAGTGGCCTCTTTGATTATCCACTGCATTCAAAAGTTTTTGTACCTCGGTTTTTATGGCCTCTTTCCTTTGTCCATGAGCAAAGCTTCTCAATTTTTGGGTTCTAGGCTTTATGGTCGGGTTGACTTCCGATCTGTGAACGGCGACCTCCTCCTTGATTCCCCTCATGTCTTGTAACCTCCATGCGAAGACATCATTACTTTCCTTGAGTAGCTCGATGATTTACGCTCGCTCCTCAGTGATAGTTGCTTCCCAATCTGAATTTTTTGGTCGGGGTAGGAAAGGTTGGTGATTGCGACTCTAGCTCATCCTGACTTCTAGCTCGGTCCATCCACGAATTGTAGAGTCTCAATGATTATCTCCTTGACCCTTTGTCTCTCCTCGGCCCTCGGGTGTGGAGCTTCTTCGCTATCATATCATCTAACTTATGCGGCAACCTCGCTGGTGGTGGTGGCCCCCGAGTTATTGTCGAGTTGGAGGCATAGGTTGCCTATGATGACTTGGTCGACCATAACTACATCTGAATCGACCTCAGTGGTGTTAGAGTGACGTGTCGACTCAAGCATGACCTCGTCATTTGAGCGATAGGTCGACTCTTCCACGTCGGTGATTGTTGACAGTCTGGTAGTTTTGGTGGTGATTGAGACAACTTTAAATAACCGTCTGAGGTCTCGATTTCCAACTCCCTTTTCTTTCTTTCTCGAGAACATGATCAAGGTAGGTTCGGCGTGCCTTGTACACACCCTACTCCGGCGGGTGTAGGGAACTTGACTTCGGCCCGATGAGGGATCGATGCCACCATTCCAAGAGCGACCTGACCTGGGATACCAAGTATAGCGGCATAGTCACTATTTACATCAATTACTATAAATTGTACCTTTGATACGATCCTGAGGGGGTGTTGGCCTAGGTCGACATCGAGCTCTATCTTTCCTTTTGCATCAACTCGATGATTGGTGAAGCCCTCCAACCTACCATCATATCTCTCCAACTGCTCATCATTAAGACCCATTTCTTTAAAAGTTTTGTAGAACAAAATATCCTTGCGAGGCCCCGTGTCGACTAAGAGTACGCTCGTCGTACATCCGTCTATGAGACATGGGATGACGAGAACTTGCTCTCTAGTTGCCATGTTAGTATCCAATTCGTGGGGAAGAAGGCGATGACCTCATCTCGACTTCTCTTCTTGGGGGCACATGTGGGGGCTTTATTGAGTTGGAAGATCTTGTGCTTGATGGCCGTGTTGCTTGCTTGCTCTGTAATGACCCCCAGGTTCAATCTAGGCTGCCTCGGTCCTTCTTTGTCCACTGTTGTGCTCGCCTCCACCGGCTTGAGGTCTTTTCACATAAGCGTCGAGCCTCCACAGTCGACCATTCTTTGTATAATGCGCTTCAAACCCAAACAATCTTCTGTGAGATGACCAGTGTCCTTATGGTAGTCACAATATTTGCTATTGTCCCTTCTAAATTTGTTGCCTGGGTTCATTGGGACAGGAGGAGCGAGCTCGACAGCGTTCATAATCTCTGTTCGACTCACCGTAAGGAGTGAAAGCCTCGGGCACTTTCTCGGTTGCCACTAGTCATGTTCTTTCCATTTTTATTGTTTCCTCCATTCTTGTTGGAGTCCTTTTGTCATCGGCGACCTCCACCTTGGGACTTTTACCATTCTTTTTCTCTTTCCTTTCCTCGTGAAGAGCGACATTATACACCTTCTCAAATAACTCCTGTCGAGTTGTTCTTGTACTGACTTGTGAGTTCATAATCCATGTCCGCCGAGGAAATACCGTTTCGGAAGCAATTAATGACTTCCCTATCGGTGAGGTCTTCCTCTATCTTATCAACCATTTCCTTAAACTTGGTGAAGTAGCTCATGGAGCTTTCATTCTTCGCCTGCACCAAGTTATTCAGATCGGTGACAGTTATCTTCCGAGCTCCTGCGGTCGAGAAGCGATCCAAGAACTTTGTCTGAAGCATGTCCAAGTAGTGATGCTACCGCGGCGGACAGATTGAACCAAGTTAAAGGCTTGCCCGGTGAGTGTGCTTAGGAGGGCTTTGCACATATTGTCGTCCTCATTGGCGACAAAACACATGGTGGCTTCCGGATGTGCTATATGACTCCTTGCATTGGTCGACCCGAATACTTCTCCGAAGTGGCAACTTTGAAAGTAGGAGGAGGCCGACTATCTACGATTTCTTTGGATAAAGGTCGAAGAGCAAAATCAATTCGTTCGACCTTTCCGGCATCCTTTTCTTCTCCTCCTCCCATTGCTCAAACTTCTTTTTCATCAACAGCCATTCCACTAGCATCGGGTCTTTCATCTCTTGGAGGGCTCGGCATTTGACTTCGGCCTTCACTTCTAGGGAGTCACTGCTCTACTCATACGTCCCTGTGAGAATGAGCCCTCTCGATCGTATTGGAGATCTGTGCTGTCACTTCCTTGTGGCGACCTGCGCCTATAATCTCCGAATGGCGACTGCGCCTCTCCTCTGCTACGGGCGACTGCGCCCATTCTGTCTCTATGGGACCACGACCTCTGCGTCTGTTTGGTGAAACACATGCATTCCTATTAGGCCGTTAAGCGCGTCCTTAAGTCGAGATTGAGCCTCTTGCTCCCTGTTTACATTGAGGCTAGCCCTTAGGTCGTTCTTGGGCACGTGAGCGGCCAGAGTGGGAGCTCGTTGAACTATCTGTTTTCCCCATTCACGCCACACCTTCATTTGGCCTCAAACTCCCGGCACATTGCCCATTAGAAACCCGAGTAGGGGCCACTCTCTCGGAGCGTATGTCGGCTTTCCGCCTCCTCCATGGCTATCAAGTCGGCGAGAATGCAGGCTCGCTCCAACATCATCTCCTTCCTGCTCATGGGGTTGGTGGAGGGACCTGCCCTGTTTCCAACATTAACCTGAGCAGTTGGACGTTTTGGAGGAGGTGGAACTCCTTGCCCATCCATATGCCTTTTCCCTCTCCTTGTGTGGCCTTCATTTCCCTATCAGTGAGGTCTTCCTCTATACTAGGTAAGCCTTCATTTCCTTGACCTGATAGGGACGACCAAGTATAACAAGAATGGAGGAAACAATAAAAATGGAAAGAACAGGACTAGGGCAACTGAGAAAGTGCCCGAGGCTTTCACTCCCCTTACGGTGAGTCGAACAGAGATTATGAACGCCTGTCGAGCCGGCTCCTCTGTCCCGATGAACCCGGGCAACAAATTTAGAAGGGACAATAGCAAATATTGTGACTACCATAAGGACATTTGGTCATCTCACGAGAAGATTGTTTGGGTTTGAAGCGCATTATACAAAGAATGGTCGACCGGGGAGGCTCGACGCTTATGTGAAAAGACCTCAAGCCGGTGGAGGCGGCGGCCCGGCGAGGTCGACGGCAAGGACCGGCGGCCTAGATTGAACACAGGGGTCATTACTGAGCAGCAAGCAACACGGCCATCAAGCACAAGATCTTCCAACTTCAATAAAGCCCCACATGTGCCCCCTAGAAGAGAAGTCGGAGATGAGGTCATCGGCTTCTTCCCCACGGAGTGGATACTAATATGGCGGCTAGAGAGCAAGTTCTCGTCATCCCGGGTCTCATAGACGGATGTACGACGAGCGAGACTCTTAGTCGACACGGGGGCTCGCAAGGATATTTTGTTCTACAAAACTTTTAAAGAAATGGGTCTTAATGATGGCGGAGTTGGAGAGATATGATGGTAAGGTTGGAGGGCTTCACCAATCATCGAGTTGATGCAAAAGGAAAGATAGAGCTCGATGTCGACCTAGGCCAACACCCCCTCGGGATCGTATCAAAGGTACAATTTATAGTAATTGATGTAAATAGTGACTATGCCGCGTATACTTGGTATCCCGAGTCGGGGTCGCTCTTGGAATGGTGGCATCGATCCCTCATCGGCGAGTCAAGTTCCCTACACCCGGCTGGAGTAGGGTGTGTACGAGCACGGCTCGAGCCTACCTTGATCATGTTCTCGAGAGAAAGAAAAGAAAAGGGAGTTGGAAATCGAGGCTGCAGACGGTTATTTAAAGTTGTCTCAATCGATCACCAAAACTACGGACCGTCAACAATCACCGACGTGGAAGAGTCGACCTATCGCTCAAATGACGAGGTCATGCTTGAGTCGACACGTCACTCTAACACCGCCGAGTGTCGATTCGGATGTAGTTATGGTCGACCAAGTCATCATAGGCAACCTATGCCTCCGGCTCGACAATAACTCCTGGGGCCACCACCACCCGGCGAGGTTGCAGACAAGTTAGATGATATGATAGCGAAGAAGCTCCACACCCGAGGGCCGAGGAGAGACAAAGGGTCAAGGAGATAATCATTGAGACTCTACAATTCGGGGATGGACCGAGCTAGAAATGTGGATGAGCTAGAGTCGATGTAATCACTGACCTTTCCTACCCCGACCAAAAAATTCGTATGGGAAGCGGCTATCGAGTTGAGGAGCGAGCAGAAATCATCGAGCTACTCAAGGAAAGTAATGATGTCTTCGCGTGGAGGGTAGAAGACATGAGGGAATCAAGGAGGAGGTCGATGTTCACGCGGGCGGAAGTCAACCCGACCATAAAGCCTAGACCCCAAAATTGAGAAGCTTTGCTCGCGACAAGGAAGAGGCCATAAAAGGCGAGGTACAAAAACTTTTGAATGCGGGGATAATCAAAAGAGGCCACTCATACAGCGTGGTTGGCCAACGTGGTCATGGTGAAGAAATCAAATGGCAAATGGCGGATGTGTGTCGACTTCACCACTCTCAATCTTGCTTGCCCTAAGGACGGCTATCCCCTTCCTAGAATCGACAAGCTAGTCGATTCCATTCAGGTCACTCTGACCCTCGGCTTCCTCGACGCTTACTCGAGGTTACCACAGATTAAGATGCATGAGGACGACATAATCAAGACGGCATTTCAAGCATTTGGAGGCATCTCTTGCTACAACATGATGCGTTTGGATTGAAGAATGCGGGGCAACTTATCAAAGGATGGTGAACAAAGTCTTTGCTTCTCAAATTGGCGAAACATGGAGGCCTACGTCGACGATATGGTCATCAAAACAAAGGCGGACGTCACGTGGTCGACCTAAAGGAAACGTTCGCCAATTTAAGAGCAAACGACATGAAGCTTCAACCCTAGCAAGTGTGTATTTGGTGTAGTCAGCTGGAAAGTTCCTTGGGTTCATGGTATCTCAACGGGGTATAGAGGCTAATCCGGAGAAAATCAAGGCCCCGGTCGATATGAAAGCCCCCACCGGTATCAAAGAAATGCGGCGACTTAATCCAAGCAGAGTAAAGCGGCTCTCTGGTCGCTTCATATCTAAGTCGGCAGAGATCTCTCCCCTTCTTCAAAGCTACGAGGGGACGAAAAGCTTTGAATGGACGACCGAATGTCATTCGTCGTTTCAACAATTGAAGGATTACCTCGCTACTCCACCTCCGCTAAGTAGCCCGACCACTTTGGAGAGACCTTGTTTGTATATGCATGCGTGGGAGACAAGTCGGTTGCGGCGGTGTTGATTAGAGAGGATGAAGGGCTTCAAAAACCGGTATACTACATCGGCAAGGCCTTATCGAGATGTAGAGAGCGAGATACTACAATCTTTGAGAAGGTCGCACATGCCCTAGTCGTGGCTTCAAGGAAGGCTGCGAGCTTATTTTGGCTCATCCAATTGTGGTTCTTACAAATGCTCCCTAAGAAAAATTCTTCACAAGCCGGAGAGTTCGGGTCGACTTCTCAATTGGTCAATTGCCCTTACGGGTGACATTGAGTATCGACCTCGAAAGGCGTTGAAGGCTCAAGCTCTAGGCGGCTTCTTGGTCGAGCTTACGTTCGCCAAGGAAGACGACGAGCGGCGAGCTCCAAAGAAAAGGCTAAAGGGAAGGAATCGAGTCCCGAGGTCGCCGTGATCTACCCGACGATTGTTGGAAGGTCTATTCGGATCGGATCGGCGACTAAGAATAGCGATGGAGGCTGGGATAGTGCTAATTGAACCAGAGAATGCGGGACGGTGTACGAGGAGTCATTAAGGTTCAAGTTTGATGCTTCCAATAACCGGGCCGAATCACGAAGCCTTGATAGCGGCTATAGAGTACGCGAAGTGTTTTGGAGCAACTAAGATAATGGCTTGCTTGTGATTCACAATTGATAGTTAACCGGGTCCGAGGCGAGTACGAGGTGCTTAGTGCCACGTTGATCAAATCTTGCGACTGGTGAAGGAACCGATAAAAGATTTGGAATTGCAGGAGATTCAAAGAATTGGACGAGAAGACGATGAGCTTAGTGACCTCACTCTCGAAATTAGCCACTTCGGATGAACCACATGATGAACCTATCTCCTTCCTCGAAAGTCCAGCCTATGAAAGAGTAAAAATTCAATGCATAGATGATCCCTCAAGAAATTGGACTCAGGAGAAGTGTTGGATCGAGGAAATGAAGGCATACTTAGAAAGTGGTGAGCTGCCAGATGACGAGAAGAAGGCTCGAGCTATCAAAAAGAAGGCTCCGAGTGAAATAGCCCGGATCCGAGAAAGGCTTCGCAGCCCCGGCATCTGGCATTTTCCCCGCTTTGCAGCGTTTTCAGGTTGGAGGTGTCTCGCCGTTTGTTTTCGCATTTGTAGAGTCGCCACGCCGTTTTTATTAAGCCCAGAAAACATTGAAAAAGGGCATCGGTTTAAAGATAATTTTAAACCGTTTGTTTTTTGTGTGATGAGATTTTGAGTTCGGAGGTCGAGATGACTCCCGGGAAGAGAATATTAGAATATTAGAGCTCCCGAGTCGCCTCGTAAAACGAGTCTTTCGGATACCCCTAATATCCTTTAAATGTTGTGTGTGTGTGTGTGTGCTTTTTAAAAATGCATGCTGTATCGGATGTCTACATTGTATGCTATGTATGGAAATGTATTGAAATAGTATAGGAAGGAAGCCTTACCAATGTTGGTTCGTGTCCTGTCTTCCCGCTGAGGGAATGGTGTTTGAGGTCGGAGTAGCGTTCGGTACGGACGTCGGGATTGCCCGGGAGGGACCGATTGTGCACGGACAGAGTTTCGGCGTGAGTTGAGGTTGTAGGCTACGTTCGGGCGGAGGTTCGGCGTGCGTGGGGATCGTCGGGATCACTCGGGACGGAGGTCTCGGCGTGCGTTGTGGTGGCAAGTGAGTCACTCCTAAAAGCGCAGTTTCGCGTGGCTGGGATCGTCGGTTTGACTCGGAAAGAGTCGGACACCAAAGTGGAAAGACCGACGAGGCCTCGGAGTACCACGAGGGGCCTCGAGTACCTCGAGAGTGCCTCGGGGCAGCGCGGGAGCGTCGCGGGAGCGCTCGGAGAGGCTTCGGAGCACCACAAGGGAGCTCGGAAGGCCTCGGAAGGATCCGAAAGGGGCGGGAGTGCCTCGAGAGGACTTAGAGGGGAGCAGAAGGCTAAGGGAGGAAGAGAGAAGAGAGGAGGTGTGTGAAAATGAGGAGGAGCCCTCTATTTATAGTAAAAATTTCGGAGCAAAGAGGTCCGTACGGACCTTCTTGGTTATCCGAGAATTTTGGATTTCCTCGATTTGAGGAATGCTGCAATGATGGTGTGAATATTACGGAATGATGATGTCCCCTTATGCAGAAGGTCCGTATCGGACCAACTCAAAGATGCAAAGAGAGGTCCGTGCATCCGGACCAACCATGCATTCGGGTAATCATTTCTTAGGGATTTGAGGGAATATTGTGGACTTTAAGGGGATTTGAGTAATTATGAATGACAAAGAGGTCCGTACGGATCAATATTGCTTTCCCAATTTCCTGAAAATTCCCAAAAGGTCCTTTTGTCCCTTTTTATCCCCGGAAGGCTCCTCCCTTGGTTTGGTTGGGGGTTTGAGAGGGTTTTGAGAGGGTTTTGAGAGGGTTTTGAGTGAGAGAGGTCTCCGAGACTACGTTGATGAGTCGCGGTGTTTCCGTGTGTTTGAAAGGGGTGATCCAGATTGGGGTACTTACTGAAGCCCTCGACGCGTCGCTTATGAAAGAAGTGGGGTCGCCCAGATAAGATAAGGAGTCCTAATCTGGATCGCGTCTTTGGGGGAGAGGAAGTGGCCCAGTGAGGGTCAATGTGAGGACGTGGTGGTGTCCTTTTGTGTGACCAGATTTAGGTCAATTGATAATTTGGACCACTGTGATAGGATTCCTACGTATCCACGGCGGGAATCGAAGCACAGTCGTAGTTCCGGGTGTGGGATGAGTGTTTTGTGAATGCGGGCGTGGTGGTGCCACTGAAGTGTCGTGTGACCGCCGAGGTCGGTGGTAGGGCGTGGTGGTGTCTACGGGTGACCAAGTATAGGTCGATGGGAAGGACGTGGTGGTGTCCAGGTGACCGTATAGGTCGATGGCTGGTTTCTGTGATAGGATTCCTACGTATCCACTGGCGGGAATCAAGCACAGTCGTAGTTCGAGGAGGTCGTGAATTTGTGAGTGCATGTGGGCGTGGTGGTGCCACGAGGTGTTGTGTGACCGCCGAGGAGTCGGTGGTAGGGCGTGGTGGTGTCTGGGATGGAAATTTTACGATTTTCCTAATCGAGTGGTTTAAGGCCTTCGGTAGGTGATAGTGATGTGGGAGGTTTATACGGTCTTCGAACCGAGTGATTTAAAGCCTTAGAGTGGGATTGTAGTTTGGTGATTTATCTGATCTCCGGTGAAGTGGTTTAAAGCCTTAGGGCTGGAGGTAGAGTGAGGACTTGAATCGTCTTCGGTGCGGTTGGTGCCTGTTTGGAGGACTTTAGAATCGTCTTACGGATTGCGGTTGGTGCCACTTATTTGGAGGACTTTGAATCGTCTTCGGTTGCGGTTGGTGCCACGGCGAGAGGACTTTGAATCGTCATGCGGCGGCGGTTGGTGCACCTGTTGGCCAGAGGACTTTAGAATAAAATCTTAAGCGCGGTTGGTCTGTTAGAGAGACTTTAGTAGACTCGATCTTCTCCCGTTGCGGTTGGTGCCATGCGGCCGGAGGACTTTGAATAAATCATCGCGGCGGTTGAGTGCCTTGGCAGAGGACTTTGAATCGTCATCCCAGCGGCGGTTGGTGCCACTTATTGGAGGACTTTGAATAAATCATCAGCGGCGGTTGGTGCCTGTTGGAGGACTTTGAATAAATCATCCCCAGCGGCGGTTGGATGCCACGGCGAGACTTTGAATAAATCTTCTAGCCATGATTTGATGTAATGCGCGAGACTTTGAATCGTCTTCTAGCCGCGGTTTTTGATGTAATGCGCGAGACTTTAGAATCGTCTTCTAGCCGCCGGTTGATTTGATGTAATGCGCGAGACTTTGAATCGTCTTAGCCGCGCAGTGGAGAGCGTATTGCCTTGTGCTTCGAAGGCGTAGATGCCTTTGTGTTTTTGCATGTTGAGTAGAAAGATTGGACTTACGATGGCTATTTGCCGGTGCTTGCGTTGCCGTTGAAGTGGGCGAGATGACGGCCAGGTGATTGCTTCCCATTTGGCATTTTGGAGCGCCGTGCCTTGGGACTTGTACTCGGAGGTGTTGGCTCCTTCTTGTGCTTGTTTTGCCGTTGAGTGGGCAAGGATGATGGCAGTCTTTGAGGATATACGATCTGTATGACTTCCACTTTCGACTTGTTGGGGAGGAGCTCGGGCTTACTTTGATGGCCGGTGCTTGCTTGGCTGCCGTTGAAGTGGGCGAGGCCCAGGTCTTACGTCGATGGCCGGTGCTTGAATGCTTTGAGGATGCGTGACCACATGTGGGAGCCACTTTTACATTGGGAAAGATGACTTCGGACCTCCGGTGGTTGAGTTGTCGTTGAGCGTTTGGAGCGTCTTGTGCCTTGATATTCGTCTTTGGGAGGTGTTGGCTCCTTCTGGTGCCGTTGAGCGGGCGGTGGTTGGATTGCCGTTAGGTAGGGCGAGACCGGTCTTACGTTGATGGCCAAGAGATTGAGTTGCTGCGTTGAAGTGGCGAGGACCGGTCTTTCGTTGATAGCCGGTGGATTGAGTTCTGGGTGAAGTGAGCGAGCCAGTCTTTCGTTGATGGCCGGTGGATTGAATTTGCCCGTTGAAGTGGCGAGGTCGGTCTTACAGCTGATGGCCGGTGGATTTGATTGCCCAGTTGAAGTGGGCGAGTCCGGTCTTACGGCGACGGCGGTGGATTGAATGCCGTTGAAGTGGGCGAGACCAGTCTTGCTCGATAGCGGTGGTTGATTGCCGTTAAGTGGCGAATCCGGTCTTCTTGGCGGCCAGTGGTTTGATTTACCGTTGAAGTGGGCGAGGATTTCTGGTCTTATGGCCAGTAGCGTGGTTGATTCTTGCCGTTAAGTGGCGGAGTCCGGTCTTACAGCGTGGCCGTGGATTGAATTGGTGCGTTGAAGTGGGCGAGACCGGTCTTACGGCCCGTTGTGGCCGGGGGTTGAATTGCCGTTGAAGTGGGCGAGTCGGTCTTACGCTTGACGGCCGGTGGTTGATTTGCCGTTGAAGTGGCGAGTCAGGTCTTACGCTTAACGGCCGGTGGTTGAAATTGCCGTTGAAGTAGGCGAGGACCGGTCTTACGGCGACGGCCCGGTGGTTGAATTGCCGTTGAAGTGAGCGAGGACCGGTCTTACGCTTGACTGGCCGAGGATTGGATGCCGTTGAGTAGGCGAATCGGTCTTACGGCAGCAATGGGAGTTGCCGTTGGAGTGGGCGAGGGAACCGGTCTTACGTTGATGGCCGTTGGTTGAATTGCCCCGTTAGAGTGGGCGAGGACCGGTCTTACTGACGGTCGGGGTTGGAGTGCCGTTGAAGTGGGCGAGGAAGAGGAGGACCGGCGGGGAGGCTCGCATCGCCTACGGGGATGTGCGGGAGCGTACGGAGAGGGGATAGCCGGAGGAGAGTTCGTCTTGTTCCGTGGGCTCGATATGAGGGGATGAGTTCGAGGAGCTCCCAGGAGTGACAGCGCTTGGCGAAAGATCTTTTGCGGGGCTTGACTTGTGACGCCATGTACACACGGGAGCGGGTCTTACGCGGCATGGCCGGTGTGCTTCCCGTGGCTCAGGGGATCCTCCGCTGGGATGCTTGATTCCAGGACATGGAGCGTGCTCGATTGAGTACCTTGGCGGTGTGAGGCGCCCAGGAGTTCATTTTATATGGAGAGAATAGTACGGGGCCTTCGTGAGGAGGAAGGCGAGGGCGCCGCAGTGCGGCGCGGGAGAGAGAGGGCTGGCCGCGAGCTCCCGGAGGATTCCGATGCAGGACCGAGATTTCACGTACGTCCGCTTGAGGGCGGATCGAGAAGGAGGTATGCAGCTACCCGTTCGGAAGCGAGCTCACTCTTGCATACGCAGTGGACCGATAGATCGGTGAGTGTCTTGACTCTTTTCCATCTTAGCATCTTTTACGTATTTTCTCTTTTTGTTGTTGAGTATAAGCGTATTCTTGAGCGTTTCCTTGGCTTCTTGTTGGTGCGGAGTCACGGGAAACCTATGATATCTTGACTTCGCCGTTACGTGGCGATGCGTTCCTTCGCTAAGAAGATGGCGTCGAAGATGTCTGCCGGTCTTCGCGTCGTGTGCCGGCGTACGAGCATGCCTTGAGCATTACGTGGGCGTTCCTCCGCTAGGCGGCCGGAGCCGACGCAGGAGGGACCTTTGAGAAGCGGCATAAGCATGGATGCGGGGACGTCTTCGGGAGGCTGCGGGGGCCTTCGAGGAGCGGCCCTTTTATCGATTCATGCCTCGCGTAGCGCGCGGTGAGGGTTCCTCGAGCCTTCTTTCTTTGATCCTTTCGCCGGATTTGATCCTTACAGTACTTTTCGTGGGAGCCTCAGACGGGTGCTCGGTATTCGGCAGCGAGGATGTGACGGGCGAGTTATTTGGGATGCCAGACTTCTCTCTGGAGGACCTTGGCGAGATGATGATCTTGAGGAGTCGATTAGTATTCATTTGCTTTCCCTCTTTTTCATATCCCTCCTTTTTTTTGTTTAGCAACGAGACATTTTATGGGTACACTGTAATAAAACACATGTATTTGCGTGTAAAACGGCATTTTATTTTAAGATGTAATGTCATTTTGTGATTCCGGGATTTGTCCTAGAAATGGTTGCTATTATTATTATATTTTTGTGCATGCCACGTGAGGCGAGAGTGCGTTTGTGGGTAGTGTATGTTTGCCGGAGAATGGCTTTTGCCGGTGTTTAGGGCGATTTGGAGCAAGGTTTCTTGAGGGCAGGTGGCTTTTATGCCCATGTTCTTTGAGGGAAATGGTGCCCCACTTTTGAGGATTTTCGGGCTTTGATGGGGGGCTGGAGGTGGAGGCCATCTCGCTTCCTTTGATTGGTGGTAGTCTGCGGTGCGCGTGAAGCTTGCGGCTTTCTTCGTACTTACGTTGGAAGAAGTGCGAGGGCATGATCCTTGATTCGGGTCATATCGACATTTACGCTGCTTAGGAGCGGTTCATGGTTGATGATGAGTGGCGTCTCTTGGGATGTATTTGCCTTGTGCGTGATGGCGGCAGCTTTTTACGAGTCGGTTCCCTTGGCATTTGTCGGGGCTTTGCTAGATGTGGTAGAGCGACTGCCAGGAGAGGATATTGTCACCGTTGGTGCTTGGGGAGACTTTTCATGGTATCGGCCAGTCGCGGCCCAGGATCGTTTTATGAGAGGGAAGCCGCTTTGCTCACCTTGTGGCTGAGAGAGACTTGAGGCCATATCAGGAGCTCCGACGTCGTTGCTTAGTGGTCGTTTGCTCGGCTGACCTCTTGTGTTGGATATGGATCGGTCGCTTTGGGAGAGATGGATGGCACGGCTTGATACGCATCGAGATCCGTGATGGGTTCCTTATTTGGAGGATTGAGACCGGGAGGGTCTTGCGGGGAAGGGTCTACGTTGTCGAGTTCGGGTTTGTCTTGGTCCTCCCTTCTATATTCGCGTCGCTTGTTGCCGGCGGTTTGGGATGAAAGCGAGAGCCTTTGTTGGGTGCAGGATGACCTTGCTTCTTGCGGAGATAGCTCCCTCTTTGTATGGCGGCTCAGTGCCTTCTTGTATTTTACGAGGTATGGAAGTATTCCGCTTTCCCTCTGTGGTACTCCTTAGACGTCGGGGGGCGTTGTATTGACAACTCGATATCGGCTTTAGTATGAGCGGCGTGTTGAGCGATCCCAGTAGTCTTGGAGAACGGGCGTGTAGCGGTGCAGGACCGGTTGCCGTAGCGGCTATTGCACTTAGGAGTTCCAGAAGCGAGTCGACCACTTTGGATGTGACGGGAGACACTTTGTTTGACCTACGAGATTAGAGTTGGCCAGGCGCGACGGGAGAGGTCCTCTTTACGGGCTCGCGAGGAGATCCGAGCCGAAGCACGGGCGAATGAAGCCACGAGAGCTCTTGGATTGTTTGACTCTGCAGGGGAGGACCCACGATCTCGGGCGAGAGGCGCGAGAGTTGGTTCACGTGAAGCGAAAGAAGGCTCGCCGGGGACGAGGAAGAGAGGAAAGAATGGCGAGGGACAAGCGCGAGATGGCGCGGAATGACCTCCTAGGTATCCATGCATTGCATTGCAAACACATTATTAGTTAAATGTATTAATTTGTCTTTTAGCATGTTGTGAACTTGAGAGTAGGCCGTGCTTGAACTCATCAAGAAATGTTGTAGTTAGTGATTTGTGATTTACTTTTAAAGCTTTGTCAAGACGCAAGATCTCTTGTTTGCCTTTATACATTTGTGCGCTTTGTCGGCGTCCATCTTTGGACTTTTACATTGCATTGCGGGGGTGAAACGATCAAGACACAGCTGGCAATCCCCTTTTCTTTGAGGCTTTGTGCTTGGTGAGAGGTTGAATGCTCCCTTGACAAGTCGTTACGACGGTTTTTTTCGCCGCTTCCTTGCCTCTTGTTGGCGTCGGGCTCTTGATCTCAATTTCGCCGCTTCTGCTTGAGCTTCTTTTGTTTATTGTTTTTTTTTGTGAGCCCTTGCTCGAGCTATCTTTTTTGTTTTTTTGTGAGGCCTTGCTCGAGCTCTCTTTTTTTTTTTTTTTTTTTTTTTGAAGCGCGTGAGGGCGAAGACAAGCCCACAGCAGAAGCCGGACATGAGTCGGTCGTTTGATCTTGAGTGATCAGCGGATGTCCTTTGATGTTGCCGCCGTCGTTTGACTTGGTCGAGGTATTTGTTGGGGCGTGTTCTTGAAAAGTGCGTAGCTTGATGGAGGTCTTGATTGACATTCAAACTTTTGACTTTTTGTGTATTTTTAGACCGGACCAATTAAGGTTGCCTACGTTCCGGACTAGAGGGCTCAGTGCGTAGTTCGACACTACATGGAGTGCCAAGAGATACACGGTTGTTCTTCTTCAGGCGAAGTATCTGCGAAGTTTGCTTAGTTATTTGGCCCAGTTCATATGAAGGGATTGCCGTCCCCAGGTACATCGGCTTCAATGGCGCCTCGGAAGATCTTTTGAACCACGAAAGGGCCGATCCATGTGGGTTCCCATTTTCCCGGTGGGTTGGTTCGAGTGGGAGAGCTTTTCTTTGAGTACAAGGTTAGCGCTTCACACGATGTCTACTGGATTTGACTTTCTTGTCGAAAGCTCCTAGCCAATTCCTGCTTTGATGAGGCTCGGACGTGTTCCATGGCCTTTAGTCGTCGCATTTCCGTCCCCAGCGGAGCCAACGGTCGTCATCCGTATCGGCTTCGAAAGCCATTCGACTTCGTTGATGTCATTTTCCGAGCAGCTCGGAGTGAGGGAATTTCCGGCTTCGATGGGAAGGGCCCTTCCATCCGTATGTATCGGGAGCAAATGGGAGTTTCTCCCGGTAGGCATTACATTACGAGGCATGGTGTGCGGTAGCCCCAAAAAAAGTGCAAGAGTGCACGATTTCTCGGAGCCAATCTCGTCCTCGGGTGGTCATTTTCCGGATGATCCGATTCGAGGTTTTGTTTGCTTTGCTTCCACGGCGCCCAGTTTGTTT
>JAFEMH010004298.1:15000-217085 GCA_022495995.1 Adenophora triphylla var. japonica | reverse complement strand
TTATTCTAATCCCAGCGGCTGGAACAAATTTGACGTTGCAACCATTTTTAATCCGCCAGCTGAATGAATGAAAAAATTGATTGGATTGGATATTTTTATTTCATCATTTCTCTATCTTGCACGGTTCCTGCATTTATTTCTGTTTATATTATATACTCCTTCTCCGTCCCTAAAAGCATTGTCCCGTTGTACATTTTGCAATTTATTAAGGAAAAGCTTCACCTTCTTGTACCTTAGTATCTTTGCACTAACATTCATGCCCTAAGTTTAGAAATGGGACAAACTTTTTTGGGACAAGTCAAAATGGCAAATGGGACAAAACTTGGGGACGGAGTGACTGAGGAGTATGTGACAGGGGTGAGCCGAGGGATAAACTTGAAATGGCATTAAGAAAAAGCTTCAATGCCAAACAAGACATTGATAAATTCACAGTTGTGAATAAAGCTTATATCTTACCAAATAAGGACAGACACCCATCAATTCTTGATCTTTTTCTTGAAAGTTTCTGGCTTGGAGAAGACATTGTAGACATCTCTTAGATCACCTTTTGAAGTCGTGTCGCCTCTAGGATCAAACGGCATACGAAAGATGCCAAATTCCGGCGAGCTTTACATTGTTATAAATTGGTAATGAAAGATGGAAACGGTGGAGAAGAGATGTTGTTCAAGTCCGGTGGGTTCATCAAGATGATGTGGAGAAGAACCTTAGATTCTCTCATTCCGCTTAACATCTTTGCGTTACAAAAGGATTTACAGTTCAGACTTGCCTTCGAGCTTATAGAAAACCCTTTCAAAATACGTTAAGCCATTGTGTGGGTTGAGGAAATTCTGTAATTGTTCCTTTATATAGCTATATGAACTTTCAGGTAATATTTAACAAAAAAAACTTTTCAAAAGACATGACAATCAATGGCTGAAACCAGAAATTTTCGGAATGAGGGTCAAGTTTACTTTTTGGGATATATACTCGAGACATCCAAATTTAAGATAAAGGGGTCAAAATAATTATTTAGTACAAACCATCTATGTGTACCATAGTCCATAGATGGTTTCCATGCAACTAACTTTATGCTCAACTGAAATGATTAACTTCGTGATTTTATTTTTATTTTTTTTGTTTATAAGAAATGATTATCTTGCTTATTATTGAATCTTAGGAAGAGAAAAATGTACCAAGATAGAGATAGTAAGTGTGTTTATCTTGTGACAGTGTTGAAATGGCAACCCTTTAGAAATCTGAAAATCAAGACTTCAACTTGCAAACGCCGAGCTGCATTCTTATGGAGAAGGAGGTGTTTCTTCCTTTTGTGACAGGCGCTTTTGATACACGTTAATTTATACCAAAACCGGAGCATTTTGAATGTGCCTTTAGTCCAAAATGCACGAATAGAGATAGACGGGGTTTATAATTAACTTACTTAAAAGGTTCTATTTCTCAAGCATACTCCGTAATCTCTATATCCTTCGTTAAGCCCAAAAGGGAATAAGAATTATTAGGTGTGTATTGTTTCATGATCTGCCAACTCTCCAGACATAAAACTGTTGTGAGTTACTTAATTTTATCATCTGCTCAGAATTACCTTACCAAAAGAATAAGCCATATACACTTGAAAAGAATGAACAACCCTCCAACTCCTCCTCCATAACTAGAATCTCCTCTTCTTCCTCCGCTACTTCTTTTAACTTGCATCATCTATGGCTTTTCAAGATCCCCATGGCCATCCACCACTTTCAAACCCTTCTCTTTCATTGCTCCAAGGAACTAACAATTCCAAATACGCTCGTAAGTTCAATCCGTTTTGTCCAGGTTCATTAATCTATATTTCTACTCACTGAGCAATCATATTGTATGTTCTTTTGTGTGTTTGTTCATGAATAATTCCTTTTTGATGCCTCTCAACTTCAAGATAAATATCTTGGGGTAAGGTAACTTATTTTCATTTCCATCATTAACATAACCATAATGAGGTTTACTAATTACTCCTCTTTATCCTTGGTTGACTCTCATCTCTCTCGATCTCTCCTTTGGTTGGCAATTTCGTAAGTTTTACTTATAACCAATCGGTTTGCAAGATGAGACTATCTTTTTGAAACAAACAAAACGAGAAATAAATTATTTTACTAAGACGGGGGAGTATTTGTTTATGAGATCATTTTTAAGACCCTCAATAAGCAAAGAAAATTTATACTTTTTACTACCTGAATTGTTTTCTTGGTTTTCTATGTATTTATATGTCAATAAGGCAACAAATAATTACATTTATTCACTACCCAAATTGCTTTCTTGGTTTTCTATGTATGTATGTCAATACTAAGAAAAATAATAACTTTACAATTGGTCCCTGCTTTTATGATGAATCTTTCGTTGGTCCCTATCATTGCAATTATATCAATTTTGACCCCCTTTGGTTTAGGAAAAAGCATCATTATATCATAATTTTGACCACCTTCTACAAAATTCATGGCTTCGTCATTGCTACTACCTAAATTATTTTCTTGGTTTTCTGTGTGTCTGGATATATAGTGATATATATTCTTGATATTGCAGAATGACCCAAAAGATGAACACTTGATATTGCAGAATGACCCAAATGATGAACTCGAATTAGCTTTAACAAAAGCTTCAATGCCAAACAAGACTTTAATAATTGCAGTTGTGAACAAAGCCTATGTGGAACACCATAACCAGACATACCCGTCAATGTTTGATCTTTTTCTTGAGAGTTTTTGGGTTGGTGAAGACACTAGGTCATTGCTCGATAACCTTTTAATTGTGGCCATAGATCAAACGGCCTATGATCGGTGCAAATTCCAGCGACTAAATTGTTATCAATTGGTGATGGAGGATGGGGCCTGAACTTGGCCGGAGAGAAGATTTTCATGTCGGATGAGTTTATAAAGATGATGTGGAGAAGGACCCTATTTCTTTTAAATGTTCTCAAACGAGGTTACAACTTCATCTTCACGGTAATATTACTTTTTACATCATTCTAATCTCTTACTTCTCATAATAAGTATCATAGCTGACTTGTCGATCTATTTGCAGGATACTGATGTAATGTGGCTAAGAAACCCTCTTACACAACTAAACATAAACAATATCGACGACCTACAAATAAGTACCGATAAATTCAACGGCGATCCCCATTCAGAAAAGAATGGGATTAATACGGGCTTCTTTTACATAAGATCAAACAAGAAAACAATTTCTTTGTTTGAGAAATGAGTATGGAAAGAAGGACAACTCAAAAGGGATGAAAGAGCAAGATGTTTTAACCGATTTGATGCATAAGGGTGTATTTACAGAGTTAGGTCTAAGTGTTCGGTTCTTGGACACCCTCTATTTTAGTGGCTTTTGTAGTGATAGTAAAGATGTTAGGGTTGTAAAGACAGTTCACGCAAATTGTTGTCGGAGCATTAGTGCGAAGGTGAAGGATTTAAGTGGGGTTCTTCGTGATTGGGAGAAGTTCAATAACTCCATAGATGGTGAACAAGGAAACATGATGATGAAAGGTGGCAATGGAGCAAAAAGGTTTCAATGGAGTAGGCACAATGCTTGTGCTGATTCATGGAAAAAGCCTCAAAAGCCTTGATTTTGTTCTCATTCTAATGCTTTAATTTCTTGAAAATACCTCCATTTGGCACTTCCTATGTGTTTTTCTATTTTTTTTTTTAAATAGTTTTGATAGTTTGTGAGAAGAGATTATAGGTGTTAAGGGAAAAACAAGAGAAATAGAAATGGAGGAGACTACTATTTTCCACACACCAGCAGATTACAACAATGCATATTTATAGGCTTCATACTCGGTCTAGTATCTTCTAGGACTTCATTTATTTAGACTTAAGACTTATCATTTCAACTTCCCTAAACTGACTTATTAAAATTAATAACCATGACTCTTAACATTATTGAAACTGATAAAAAAACATGCATTAACTTTTCAACACTCCTCATTAATGCATTTTTGAGTTACTCCAAGCATATCACGAAGTAATTCAAACCTCTGTCTTGGAAGTGCCTTCGTGAATATGTCAGCTATTTGGTCATCTGTCTTGCAATACTTTAGCTCAATTTCTCCGCTGTTTGATGCTTCACGCAGAAAGTGATGTTTGATTGCAATATGTTTTGACCCGACTATGAAATACTGGATTTTTTGCCATTGCTATTGCGGACTTGTTGTCACAGAAAATTATAGTAGCCATGGTTTGCTGCTCCTCCATATCTACAAAGATTCTTCTTAGCCAAATAGCTTGGCGTGCTGATTCTGTTGCTGTTATATACTCCGCTTCAGCAGACGATTATGCCATACTATCTTTGCTTTTTTAGATGCCCATGAAAAAACTCCTGATCCGAATGAGAATGCATAACCTGAAGTACTTTTCATATCATCTACTGAACCAGCCCAATCACTATCCGTGTAGCCAACAAGCGTTGGATCTGAAGTAGACTTTTTGTACCAAATACCGTAGTCAACGGTTCCCTGTAAATACCTCAGAATTCGTTTTGCTGCTCCAAAGTGCACCTGACTTGGACTTTGCATGAACCTGGAAAGTAGGCTCGTGGCATACATTATATTAGGCCGAGTGGCACTAAGATATAGTAAACTTCCAATTAAACTTATGTACAGCGATGCATCAGCTTTGTCCGTTCCATCTTCTTTCTTCATCTTCTCATTAACAACTAGTGGAGTGGCTTTTGTCTTGCAACCATACATATTGAACTTCTTCATAAGATTCTCTGTATATTTTCTTTGGCATATGAAAACACCCTCACTCTCTTGACTGATTTCAATGCCAAGAAAATGATGCATCAACCCAAGGTCTGTCATTTCGAACGTCTTCATCATATCCTTTTTAAACTCCTGAATAATCTTTCCATCATTTCCCGTGTAGATTAGATCATCTACATACATAGAAACAATTAGAATTCCGTCTTCACCTTGGATTTTGATGTAGAGAGTTGGATCACTACTACTTCTTTTAAATCCAACATCAATAAAATACTTATCGATGCGACTGTACCAGGCACGTGGTGCCTGTTTTAAGCCATATAATGCCTTCTTAAGCCGTAGTACTTTCTCTTCTCCTCCTTCGACGATAAATCCTTGTGGTTGCTCAACAAAAATTTCCTCTTCAAGCACCCCATTTAGAAATGCTGATTTCACATCAAGCTAATGAATCTCCCACTTCCTTTGAGCTGCAAGAGCTACTATGGTATCCGAGTCGTGCTACCGGCGCGAAAGTCTCTGTATAATCAATGCACAGTTGCTTTGAGAGTAACCCTTAGCTACCAAACGTGCTTTATGCTTCTGAATCGAGCCATCTGGGTTCACCTTAGTTTTATAAACCCATTTTACTCCAATGACTTCCTTGTTTGATGGACGTTCTACCAAATCCCATGTGTCATTTTTCTTGATCATCTTGATCTCTTCCTCTATAGCTTTCACCTAGAGGTGGCCAAACGGTTATAACCGCCGGTTAACGGTTATAACCGGCGGTTAAAATTTTCGTTAAGCCTTAACCGTAATCTAACCGTTAACCGTGTACTAACGGTTACGGTTATATGGTTAACGGTTATACACGGTTACACGGTTATACACGGTTACACGGTAAAAAATGTGCTTTTTTTTTTCAGTTTGGTCCTTTTTTAACGGAATAGTTAATTGTTTTGGTTAACTTTTGTACTGTATAACCCCTTTTTTTTTTTTGAATAAAGAATACTATTTGAGATGTTACTTATTAATGATTTTTTTTGGAAAAAGTTATAAAAAAAAAAAGTTAAGAATTTTTAAATAAATGAAATTTTAACGGAAAATGTGTTTAACAGATTTTTTTAATAGTTTTTTTTTTTTGGTTAAGCAAAGCTATTTGAGAAATATTTCTTTTAAAAAACAGTTTTTAACATTTTTTTTGAAGAAAATAGTTAACTTTTTAACAGATTTTTAACTAGTTCTATAAAAAAGTTAACTTTTTATTTTTTTTTTAATTTTTTTTTGGATAAAGAAGACCATTTTAGACTTTTGTTTACTATATACATTTTTTACAAAGAGATATATAAAAAAAGTTATGAATTATGAAAGAAATAAAACTTAACTTTTTTAAAAATAAATGAAAGTATATGAAAGAAAAAGGGACGGTACCCTTAAATTTTATTAATTAAATAAAATTACAAAGAGGGGGGCAACCAACCTTACCCTTTTATAATTAAGGGGGGACATTTAGGAGCCTTTACCTCAACCTAACTATTACAATTCAATAAAAATAAACCTAATCTAATAAATAAAAATTAAAAACTAATCTATTACAATTCAATAAAAATAAACCTAATCTAATAAATAAAAATTAAAAACTAATCTAATCCTCACTAATCACTTCCCGTAGAATCATCCACATCGTATTGATATTTTGGGTCAAGTGTATCCTCTTCATAAGGCATATCTTGTTCTCTCTTTTCCGATCTAACCCAATCCCCAAGTAATAGTTGATTTTCCAAGTTTTCAACCGTTAGTTGGGAACGTCTTTCATCCAAAACATTTCCTCCAATGCTAAATGCAGATTCGACCGCCACCGTTGACGCGGGAGAAGCTAAGACTTCTTTTGCAATTATAGAGAGTATAGGATAACTCTCGTTCCTTCTTGACCACCACTTTAAAACATCAAAATCATTTGGATTATCACTACTTTGATCCCATTCAAAAGTAGTGTTGAAATATGTGTCTAACTCCAAGGGAATGTTAGAGGAAGAAGAACTAGTCCCTACTCGAGGACGTTTCTTTTTGCTATACAAATTAGCAAAAAAATGATACAGATCCGCCTCAAGTAAATCACCACCAACATCTTGAGAAGAAGTAGAGTCAACATTTTGAGAAGGATTTCCATGAATTGCATTATATTCGTTATAAAAAGACACCAAATCATTTTTTGTACTTTCAACAATATTCGACGGAGAATCATGATCACCTCTACCATCGGGGTATAAATTAGTATAATAAAAAGCTAAAATAGTAGCCAACTCATCTAATTTAACACGGGGATCTAATACTTTTGCAATAAAAAATAAAGACGAAATTTCGTTAAAATATTTTATCCACTTTTGTCTCATGAAAAAAATGCAATCCCCTAAAACATAGCAATCTTTTAAATTATTAAAACTACTAACAATTGCAACACAATGCTCAAGAACCAAAATGGAAGTTGAATAATAAACTCCCGATAATGCCAAAGTAGCGGTGTTAAAAATCTTTAGCAATTTACACAAATTAGTGTATGCATTCCATTGATAAGAAAATAAAGGTTGATTATTACCAAGTGTAGCAAAAAAATCCATAAGAAGCTCTTTATACTCAAAACCATCTTTTAACATTTTATAGGTGGAATTCCACCTAGTTGGAACATCGGAACTAAAATATTTGTCTCCAAGATTTTGATTTCTTAAAAACTTAATCCATTTTTTTGTAACACTATTTCTTCTAGAAATATATTCAAGGGCCCCTCTAATTGGGGAAACATGTTGTTCTAATGCATGCAAACCATCTTTAACACATAAATTAATAATATGGCATAAACATCTATATGAAAAAACTTACCGCCAAATGACGGTTGACAAACTCTAATCAAATCCGGTAAACTAGCGATATTAGCACTAGCATTATCAAAAGAAATAGTAAATATTTTATTCGTAATCTTATATTTTAAAAAAATTCCACGCAACTTTGAACAAATTGCTTCGGCGGTATGGGGGGATCAAAATTTTCATATGCAATTAATCTTTTTTGGAGAGTCCAAGAATTATCTATCCAATGGCAAGTAACACCTAAATAACTATTTCTTTGCCAATGATCACTCCAACCATCGGCACAAATTGAAACTTTGTTTGGTAAATTTGATAAAACCTCAATTAAAGTTTTTTGATATGTTAACACCACCTTATGAATATCACGTACGAGAGTCGAACGTGGTACTCTTGCGGCGGCGGGATTTAAAGAAAGTCTTATAAATCTTTCATAAAAGTCATCATCCGCAAAGTTAAAAGCAAGTCCTTTAACACATACAAATTTGGCCAATTCTTGCCTATAAATGACCTTATTAAATTTAAATAGGACGGAAGACGAACCTTGGGTGGTGGTTGGAGCTAATTGAGTTTGATCACTCGAAATGCCAAGTTTATCCGGATGTACTGTGCGCATGTGGGCGTTAAGTGTCCCGTGCCCTCCACCCTTCGTAAATGGGTAGGATTTATTTGGACAATAGTTGCAAACAGCTCGATAATAGCGGAAGTCATCGGGATCAATTTGCTCTTTTCTAAAATGTATTGTAAAAATGGCGGACTTAGGGGCACGTGAACGTGGCATTGGCGGTTGTTCTTCTTGTTCTTGTCCCCGAGCACGACCACCTCGAGCTCGGCCTCGGCCTCGGCCGGCCCTACCCCCCCCCCCTTCTACCACTTTCAACAACATTTTCATCCACATCTTGATCTTGCTCATTTTGTGTAAATGGTTCCTCAAAAAAATCGGATTCTTCTACGCTATGATGGGTGGTAGAACCTTGGTGTTCCTTGCCTTTTCGAGAAGAAGACATTTTTGTTAGAAAACTGACTTGAATTAAAAAAAAAAGCTAACTTTTGTTAAAAAAAACTAACTGCAAATCTGAAAAACTGACTGAAAATCTTTAAAAAAACTGACTGGGATTTAAAAAACTAACTGGAATTGAAATACTAACTGAAAACTCTAAAAAAAACTGACTGAAAACTCTAAAAAAATAACTGAAAAGTTTGAAATCTGTTAAAAAACTAACTGAAAACTCTAAAAAACTAACTGGAATTCCTAAAAACTAACTGGAAATATTAAAAAAACTGACTGAAAACTCTAGAAAACTAACTGAAATTCCTAAAAGCTGATTGGAATTCTCGAAATACAAAAAAAAAAAAATCGTTAAAAAACTACTGGAAATTCTTAGGAAACTAACTGAGAATATGAGAGAGGTTAGGATATTTGTGAGTAGAGAGAGAGAGAGTAGAAGTAGAGATGTAAGGTGAAATTGAAAATAAAATGGTAAGAGGGAGGTAATATTTATAGTAGGGTGGACTGAGTGTGGAGGTTGTTTTTTAAAAGAAATTTTTTTTTTTAATTTAATTGAAGGCTGCTTGGGCGCTGGAAATAATGGAAGGATTCAATTTCAATTCAAGGAAGAAGAGGAACTGAGGAAGGAAGGAATTAATTGGGAAAAGAAAAGAAAAAAGGGGAAGTGGGAAACTGGGAACTTGGCCGTTGGTTTTGACTGGTGGGGTGGGCGGTCAAGCCGTTTGGGGGGGATTATTAATTCAAAATTTGAAATTTGAATTTCAAATTTCAAAATTTCAAGGTTAGGCGGTTAGTTAGGCGGTTATAACCGCCGGTTAGTAAAACGGTTATAACCGGTTAAATAACCGCCGGTTATAACCGCCGGTTGCCGGTTTTTGAAAACCTTAACCGAACCGTGTAACCGCCGGTTACAGTTAAGGCGGTTACGGTTAAGGCGGTTGACGGTTATAGCCGGTTACGGTTATTAACCTCCGGTTAGCCGGTTCCGGTTAGATTTTGGACACGTCTACTTTCACCCAAACTTCCTGATTTGCAGCAACTTCAAAGGATTCAGGTTTCGGCACACTTAAATTGCATGTCTCATATAGACTTGCTAGTGTTCTAACCCTCATTGGTGTTGTCTTAGTTGATGATTGCACTTGAGATTTACCTGATTGAGGTGAGGCGACTGATGGAATTGCGCTAACGGATGTTTCACCTTCATCTCTTGTCTCTTGCACTTGGTGAGTGGAAAGTTCCTTCTGAATCTGAGGTACTAGAGCTGAAACTTTTTCAACCTTTTCTAAGTCCCAATTCCATAAGGCTTTTTCTTCGAACTCAACATCACGGCTGATAATGATTTTCTCCGTTTGGAGATTATACACACGATAGCCTTTCGACTGTGAGTTGTAACCCAAAAATACTCCTTTCTCTGTCTTCTTTTCCAGCTTATGTCTTTTTTCTGCTGGAATATGCACATAACATATGAAACCAAATATTCTGAGATGTCTAGCTGAAGGCTTCCGACCGCTCCAAGCCTCGATCGGAGTTCTATCACGAACTGTAGCTGTTGGGCATCGATATAGCAAATATACAGCTGTGTAAACAGCTTCAGCCCAAAATTTTTTGGGCATTCCCTTCTCGTACAACATCGATTTGGCCATCTCCATTACGGTTCTATTTTTTCTCTCCGATACTCCATTTTGTTCAGGTGCATAGCCACCTGTAAGCTGATGTTCGACTCCTTCATCTTCACATAATTTGTCAAACACTTTTGAGGTATACTCCTTTCCTCTGTCGCTTCTAAGTGCATTGATAAACTGGCCACTTTGTTTCTCCACGAGATTCTTGAACTTCTTGAAAACATTGAACACTTCTGATCTATCACGCATAAAATAGATCCATGTCATTCGAGTAAAATCATATATAAAAAGAATGAAGTACCTCGATTGATTTTGAGATGGAGTTCTCATTGGTCCACATATATCCGTGTGGACTAACCCCAACACTTGCTCTGCTCTCCATGCTGTCCCAGTAGGAAATGGTTTGCGATGTTGCTTGCCAAGTAGACACCCTTTGTTGGATTTTTGATATATGTGGAATGGAAGTTCATAGATCCATGGCCTTGGAGTGTCTTGGGCTTGAACTGATTTTTGGCTAAGGGAAAAACAACGTCGAGACTCTGCCAAGGAGAGCGGCCGCGCCAAAGCCAAGGGCGGCCGCGCTGGTCTCCAGAAACTTGACGGGAATCGCTTGTTGCTCAGGGCGGTCGCACTGTTAACGAGGGCGGACGCGCTAGTGACGGATTGGTGTTTTTCCTGGGCCGAATTAAAGCAGTTTTTAAGCCTTTTTTAAGGATTAAAACCCTAGTTTACCATATGTTTAAATACTCCTCTTTCTCCAGCCGAGTTTCACATGATTTTAACAAGAGAAAACTCAATTCTCTAGTTTCTTTCATTGTTCAATTACTTCGGGTTCATTAGAGATTCGTTCGTGAGATTCAAGGCGACTGAGATAGGACCGCCGGTGATTACCTACCTGTGTGCTGATTTGTGGTACGTAATCCGTGATCGTTTTATCCTCGGAGAAATTTGCCTGTACCTGAGTTGCACCAATTAGGGGCAATATTTTCTCTTAGGACAGTCTTCCTAAGGCGACTCGATCAACTCACGATAAGTTTTCTAATCGTTTATTTTCTTGTTTCTGTTTGTTTTTCCTGATCCCGGTTTCCTTGCTGTTGTTTTGCTATTGGCATCTTAATTGGTATGTTCTTGACCTGATTAATAAATCCCCTACTGTTGATTAAATTATTTGTTTAATCTGTGGTGCTATAAATTAATTTCCAACAGTCTAAGAGAAAATATTTTTATTGAATCATGTCTGGTAGTACCTCTAGTTCTCCCTTTAAGTCCCTAGTTGACACCTCAGATCTTCCGGAGAAGTTCGCTGGAAAGAACTTTAAGCGTTGGTCTGAACGCATGAAGATCTGGCTGTCAATTAAGGGCATGTCTGGTATGCTGTCATCTAAATGTCCCGCTCTGAAAGCCGATGATATCGCTAGTGTGGCTGCTGTTAAACTGTGGAAGGAGCAGGACGATGTTGTTCGAGGATGCATTCTGTCAGCTTTGTCGAATGCACTCTTTGATGTCTATTGCTCTGCTCCTCTCACTGCTGCGTCACTGTGGGAATCGCTTTCCACGAAGTACAGCACCGATGACTCCGGTGTGGAAAAGTACCAAGTGGGTAAGTTCCTGAATTATCGCATGAGTGAGGGAAAGTCGGTTACCGACCAAGTGCACGAACTCCAAATCATTTTGCAATCGCTCAAGGATGCTGACATGGGACTTCCTGATAAGTTCGCTGTCATGGCTATTATTGAGAAGTTTCCTCGATCTTGGGGGGAATTCGGTATGACCCTCAAGCATCGTACAGGAAGCTTGACACTCAATGAGCTGATGAATGCAATTGCGATTCAGGAGGTGCATAATGGTAACCAACCGAGCGTACCTGTGGAGGCTGCTGCTAATATGGTGACTGGTAAAAGCAAGTTTAAAGGAAAAGGTGTGAAAACTCACTCTAAGGATAAAGAAAACCATGATAAGATTAAAGTTAAGAAAAATAACTTTAAGAAGCCAAAAGCAAAACTGAACTGCTGGAATTGTGGAGAAGGTGGACACTTTTCTAGGGACTGCCCGTCCAAGAAAGGAAAAGGACCACAAGGCTCTGCTGATGACCATCCTGCTGTCAACATGGTATTGGGTCCGAAGGATTATGATGATCCTGACTCTGACACACCTGGAGTTGACGCTCTGACCTGCAATGTTACAAAGTATGTAACTTCTTATCCTGAAATCTTTACTGTCTATGAACCCAACGAGTGGCTAGTTGACACTGGGGCAAATGTGCACGTTTGTGCTGATAAATTGCTATTTGTGTCTTACCAGCCTGAGCGTGGTAGATCAGTGACGATGGGGAACTCTAGTGCTGCAAAGGTGCTTGGGACTGGACGCGTGGACCTGAAGTTTCCTAATGGGCGCATTCTTACCTTGCATCGAGTGTATCACATTCCTGATATTCGTCGCAACATTATTAGTGGTTCTAGTTTGGTTAGGGAATGATTTGAAATTTCATTTAAATGTAATAAGGTCATAATTTTGGATTCTGGTAGTTTTGTGGGGAAAGGTTATTCCTCGGATGGTTTATTTAAAATTAGAGTTGAAACTGATGTTTGTTTGCACAATAATTTTAGTTCTATTGATTATCCTGTTTCTTATTCCATTGAATCTTCAAATGTTTGGCATGGTCGTTTAGGACATACTCCCTCCGTCCCGCTTATTACTTCACCATTTTGGCTCCGGCGCGCAAATTAAGGTGGAGAAAATGTTGTGAGTGTAATTTGAAAATAGGAGAGAGAATGAGTGGAGGGAATAGTAAATTATAATGGTGTTGTGACAAAAAGAAATACTTTCTCACCTTTATTGATGATGCTAGTAAATACTGTTATGTCTATCTGCTTAATTCTAAGGATGAAGCATTAGATAAATTCATTATATTTAAGAATGAAGCAGAAACACAAACTGGCAAGAAACTTAAACGGTTAAGGTCTGATAGAGGAGGTGAATATGAGTCTAACCCATTCATGTATTATTGCCAAGAGAACGGAATTGTACATGAAGAGACTCCTCCCTACACCCCTCAATCAAATGGTGTTGCAGAACGTAAGAATAGAACCCTTACTGATATGATTAACAGTTTACTTATAAGTTCTGGACTGCCCAAATATATGTGGGGAGAGGCTTTGAATACGGCTTGCCATATTCTGAATAGAGTTCCTCCTAAACATAGAAAGGAAAGTCCGTTTGAACTTTGGAGAGGCCGACAGGCAAGTCTGAAACACTTAAAAGTGTGGGGGTGCCTTGCAAAGGTACTTGTACCCGCACATAAAAGGAAAAAGCTTGGACCTAAAACTGTGGATGCTATCTTTATAGGTTATTCTGAAACAAGTTATGCATTGAGATTTCTTATTATAAAATCTGAAATTTCTGGCATAGATGTGAACTCTATAGTTGAGTTACGTGATGCAACATTTTTTGAGGATGTGTTTCCTATGAAAGACGAACTTCCTAAAGAATCTAACCCAACCACTAATTCCATTCCTGCTCAAGTAGAGGAGCTGACAAATATGGGGGTTGATTCTAGTGCAACTCATTCTGACGATGAGATTGAACCAAGAAGGAGCAAACGGGCAAGGACCACCAAGGACTATGGAAGTGATTTCATCACTTACAATGTCGAGGGTGATCCTTTAACCTTCAAAGCTGCTATGGCTACTTCTGATGCCAAGCAGTGGAAGGATGCTGTTAAGAGTGAGATGGATTCTATTGTCTCTAATGGGACATGGGAATTGGTCGATCTCCCTCCTGGTTGTAGCACGATAGGATGTAAGTGGGTCTTCAAAAGGAAACTGAAACCGGATGGAACCGTTGACAAGTTTAAGGCTAGGTTAGTGGCTAAGGGATTCAAGCAAATGGAAGGAATAGACTATTTCGATACCTATTCGCCAGTTGCTAGAATGACTACAATCCGAATGCTTATAGCATTGGCCTCGGTATATGATCTTCCTATCCATCAGATGGATGTTAAGACCGCTTTCTTGCATGGCGATCTAGAGGAAGAAATTTATATGGATCAACCTGAAGGTTTTGAGGCCTCTGGCAATGAGAGAAAGGTTTGTAAACTTGTTAAGTCCTTGTATGGACTCAAACAAGCCCCTAAGCAGTGGCATGAGAAATTTGATAAAATTGTCTCGTCGTTTGGCTTCGTTACTAATGAGTTTGATAGGTGTGTTTATAGCAAAAGTATTGGTGATAGTAGTATTGTCTTATGTCTGTATGTCGATGATATTCTGTTGTTTGGAACGGATATGAGGATAATTAATACTACTAAGGAATTCTTGAAAAGTAAGTTTGAGATGAAGGATATGGGAGTAGCTAGTGTGATTCTTGGCCTTAAGTTGACTCGTTCAACTAGTGGCATAACCATATCGCAATCTCATTATACCGAAAGTGTAATTGAGAAATTTGGTTATAAGAATTGCAAAGTAGCTAAGACTCCATATGATCCTTCAGCTGCACTTACTAAGAATGAAAGTGGAGTACCGATGGCTCAGTTGAGATATTCTCAAATTATTGGAAGTTTGATGTATCTTGCCAATTGTACTAGATCGGATATATCCTACTCGGTTACTAGGTTGGCTAGATATACTCAATGTCCAAATAAAGCACATTGGGAAGCTCTTGATAGAGTTCTCAAGTACTTGAAGGGAACGATTTCCCTTGGGCTGCATTACGGAAAATATCCTTCTGTTCTTGAAGGATATAGTGATGCAAGCTGGATTGCCTATAACTCCGGGAGTTATGGCTGTACGGGGTATGTTTTCACCTTAGGCGGAGCTACAATCGCCTGGAGGTTGACCAAACAAACTCTGTTGTCTAGGTCTACATTTGAGGCCGAATTAGTTGCCCTTGACACTACTGGATTGGAAGCTGAATGGCTTCGAGGACTTATGTCTGAGTTGCCCATGGTCAGTAAGCCAATGCCTGTTATCTCTGTACATTGTGACAACACTGCCACAATTGAGAAACTGAAAAGTGTCAAGTACAACTGTAAAACCAGGAGATACATCCAAATTAGATTAAAATCTATAAGGGATCTTGTGTCTCGGAAGGTGATAGATGTTGATTATGTTGGTACCAAGGATAACACAGCTGATCCTTTAACCAAAGGGCCAGAATTTGCTCTAGTTCAAAAATCTAGGTTGGGGATGGGTCTGAACCCCGTCTGATTCATACGCAGTAGCAACCCAATCTACCTGAGTGGAGATCCCACAAAGGAGATTCAATGTGGTAATAACAAGCTGTGGGGTGAGTCGGAGCACCTAAAAGTTAGATTGACATGTTACATGTCTGAGTCTATCCCCTGAATAGCCTAGAGGTGCTCGAGGCTGCTAATAAAGTAAAAGTTTGGAACTTTGAATGGGATCAAGTCTTTTAGACAAGATGTTAGCAGTACATCTTTTGAGATGCCCAGCTAAGTTAGGGTTATTGTTGGCCACAACTAGAGGAATTCGGGTTATTTCTTGAAAGCACTCATGATAGAGGATCGGGACGTATGGCTTATAAGCGTCAAGTGTTCGATAGAGGGCCTATCATAGCTTTTGTCGTGTTTGTTACCAGCAAAGGCCTCTACATCCAAAGGCATCAGATTCAAGACACCCATTCATCTGATCTTGTGGAGGTTTGCGTTGGATAACATAGGTAGTGGTTCAAGCCGGAAGGTACCATTATTGAAAGCATGGCAATGGACAATCTGTACACGTCATATTTCTATGAACTTGTGGGGGATTGTTGGATTTTTGATATATGTGGCATGGAAGTTCATAGATCCATGACCTTGGAGTGTCTTGGGCTTGAACTGATTTTTGGCTAAGGGAAAAACAACGTCGAGACTCTGCCAAGGAGAGCGGCCGCGCCAAAGCCAAGGGCGGCCGCGCTGGTCTCCAGAAACTTGACGGGAATCGCTTGTTGCTCAGGGCGGTCACGCTGTTAACGAGGGCGGACGTGCTAGTGACGGATTGGTGTTTTTCCTGGGCCGAATTAAAGCAGTTTTTAAGCTTTTTTTAAGGCTTAAAACCCTAGTTTACCATATGATTAAATACTCCTCTTTCTCCAGCCGAGTTTCACATGATTTTAACAAGAGAAAACTCAATTCTCTAGTTTCTTTCATTGTTCAATTACTCCGGGTTCATTAGAGATTCGTTCGTGAGATTCAAGGCAACTGAGATAGGACCGCCGGTGATTACCTACCTGTGTGCTGATTTGTGGTACGTAGTCCGTGATCGTTTTATCCTCGGAGAAATTTGCTTGTACATGAGTTGCACCAATTGGGGGCAATATTTTCTCTTAGGACAGTCTTCCTAAGGCGACTCGATCAACTCACGATAAGTTTTCTAATCGTTTATTTTCTTGTTTCTGTTTGTTTTTCCTGATCCCGGTTTCCTTGCTGTTGTTTTGCTATTGGCATCTTAATTGGTATGTTCTTGACCTGATCAATAAATCCCCTACTGTTGATTAAATTATTTGTTTAATCTGTGGTGCTATAAATTAATTTCCAACACCCTTCACACGTATCATCGACCACTCTTATATTTGGCATATCATGTGATAGTCTTGTAGCTAGGACTGATCAGAGTTGTGGACAGACTTGTGTGAACAGTTGTGCACACAAGTGTCAACACAACAGACTAAACAACTAATTTCCAGAAAATATAAAGATAACTAACAGAATGTAAATTGCAGCGGAATTAAAACTTCAGCAAGAAACTTCTTGCTGGAAACTATTCATAAAACTATAACTTGATACGAATACAAGTTGTATAACAAACTCATACAATGAAAAGGAAACAAAACACAAAAGACCAAACTAGGTTCAAGACTTTGAACCCTATCAAACAATAAACAACCTTGACTAAAACACTCTCGGTTTTTCAAGGAACAAACACAATTCACTCAATGATGAATCACTCAATGAAGCTTTGTGAAATTCTCTGAAAATCGGTGAAGACCGAAGGAGATGCCATCTTCCTTTTATAAGCCATTAACTCCTAGTTTGGTAAGGAGTCAATCATTCCTTGATATCCGAAATCCTAGGTGCCATCCTTTATCTTCTCAATCAGTCCATCATTGATAGATTACCTAAAATAATTCAAACACTAACTAAACAATGCAACGTTAATTGTTAGTAAAATATTCACAATTATTCCTAATCTATTTATTTACAAAAATTATATTTATAACTTAAATATCCGAGACACAAAGATATTAGGAAAAACCAAAGAGCATTTTCATACTCTTTCAATCTCCCCCTATCTTTGTGGTTCGGATCAAAACCTGCAAAACAAATGGTTAATACTACAATTCAAAAAAAATACCCTATATTCTACCACTACGAAATTCAGAGTTTAAAAGTTATTACAGACCAAAACAGTAAATCAAATGTTTTCAAATATCTCAAATATCACCAAAAGTATCTTCTCCCAGTGTATCCAACTCAAAGTCCAAACGAGCAGCAGAGTTCACTGCGTCTTCAACATCTTTTTCTATGTCAAACTGCAGATCATCATCTCCAGGTTCTGCAGCAGCTGTAACTCCCCCTGTATCAGCTCCCCTTGCATCAGCTCCCCCTGCATCTGTATCATCTCCCCCTTTTTGAGAGGAATCACCAAGAACTGCTTCTAAATCAACAATGCTTTTTTCTAATTCGGCTATAAGAATTTATTTTCCTTCAATATCAGCCTTGCAGGTTGAAATAAGGACCTGTTTACTTTCAATATCCGCTCTGTGGGAGATAATCTGAGCTCTGAGCAGAGCTATTTGACCCTGGATTGAACTGGAATCAGAAGGAGCAGAAGTGGTGCCTGAAACTGTGTGCACAGATGTGTGCACAACTGGACGAACAGAGGATTGCACAACATCAGTAGGAGGAGGAACAATACCAAACTTTCCAAAATCATCAACCCTAGAAGGATCATTTATGGGTTTGGGGATTCTAAACTGTTCAGAAATGATGGAGAGACTGTCCCTGGGAATATCTTTCACCCCTTGATCCTTTAACATGGCATAGATTAGGCTAGGGTGAGGGAGAGAATAGGAAGTATTAGTGTTTTCAGCAAAACTCAAAATGGTATCAAAAATAACCTTCCCCAGATTGAACTTGTCCTAAGCAATTCGAAACAAAAACATAATCTGATCCTTAGTAACAGACGAGGAGTTTGAGGTGGGTAACCATTTTTTCCTCATCACATGATACAAAAACACAAATAATTTGGATAGAAGGGTGGTCCTAAAACAAGCAGTCCACTTAGTTACCCTCCCCCCGTGACAGATCGAACAGCCTCATCAATGTTGGAGGGTAATTCCTCGAGAGGGAAATCAGGGGTACACAAGAAAGCATTGATCCTAGTGGGACATAAATCAACCACTACATCCCTCACAAACACTCTCCCAAAGTTTGGGGATCTCTCAAGAGCAATGTCATGAGTTAGGTTTGCATAAAACTCTAACACAAGTGACCTACAATAGGGAGCAGGAAAGTCTAAAGAATTATCCAAATATCTCTTTGTAAAGAAATCAACTACCCCAAGAGATTCAAACACCTCCATATTCTTATTTTTTTCAATCACAAACCCCCTATGAAAATTTAATGAAAACCGGCTCTCAGCCTCAGATGAATAAAACAGTGAATTGTACTTAGCATTGAGATCATAAGGAGAATTCGAAACATGAACAGAGGACTTACGCTTTTTGGTAACTGGTTTAGAGATGGACCTGCTGCCACTTGCGTGATCAGTTGTGTGCACAGTTGTGTGCACAATAGTTAGTGGAACTGGTTGCACAGGAGAGGACTTTCTTTGTAACGACCCTAACCCTAGGCACTAATTTTAATAAAATATTATATGCTTTTAATATTAATGTTAATTTTATGTGCTCATTTTATGTCTTTAAATTCTTATTTTAAGATGAGATGGTTGGGAAATGATTTTAAAATCTTAGGACTGCAAGAGACATTAAATAAAGCATTTCGGGAAAAGTATAAAAATAGAAAATAAATAAAGAATGGAAATGAGGTCAATGTGTGTGGGCAAAGAAAATTAGGATAAAGGGTTTAATTTCCCTACCTTAGAATTTAGAGGACCAAATTGTTATTTTGTGAAAGCCTTGAATTATTTATGGCATGGGGGGCCATGCCCTCCTCCTTATTTCACTCCTCTTCTTTCACATTAGTCAAAAACACCCATACCCTCCCATACTTCCTTCATCCTTTCCATACTCCATCCTCCTCATTCTTCTCCTTCATTTTCTTTTACAATTTTCCATGGAAGCTCCCATTTGAAAGCCTCACCTTCCAAGTGGCTAGCAAGCTCAATCCCCCTCCATTTTCAAATCCGGTTGTACTTTTGAGTTTGGGGCAACTAGGAGAGTTGATCAAGCCAAGAAAATCTTCATTCCATCATGTAGACAGAAACTTAGCCTTCCTGGGAATCTTACTTGGGCGGTCGCCCAAGTGATGGTGTGCGGTCGCCCATGTGGGCAGTAACTTGTGTTTCCTTTGAAAACTCTCTTGGGCAGTCGCCCAAGTGGCATGGGCGGTCGCCCATGTCACCAGAACCTCCTTAGTCTCCTTTCTTACTGATTTTACCAACAACCTAGTGGCATGACTCCTAACCGTTATAAATTAATGGAACCTAATCAAATTCGGATATGAATTAATCCTTTTAACCTAGGTTATACATAGAACATTTGTACCACTTAATGACACCTTAAATGGGTTACTATGGAACTACGGAAGCACGTTAAGTTTGAATCAGAAATTGTTTGGCAGTCTTATTTGGCCTTATCAAATGTGACTCCAACTTGATAAATTAGCTTGAATCTCTATAGAGACCTTGTAATATGGAATATTGTCCGGAAAATGGTTGTTAAGCTTGATTCGTACTTCACCAATGTGGTTCGAACTTGGGAAGTAGATCATGAACTTTTATTAAGGTTATCCGAGGTTGTGTAATGACTTCGTAGGAATAATTTATGGTACATGGTGACATTGTTATCCCAAGTGTGGATTATGTGGCATATTATTACATTGTTATCCCAAGTGTGGATTATTCGGTTATATTGTTACCTTATTTGATTTCCTATTCATTTATTGTACTATGCATAGTGTATTATTTAAATGTTGCACTATGATGTTGGTTGAACATGAGTATATTTTACCATGTGGCTATATTGCTTATCCCCTTTGTGGATTATATTTCAAGTAACTATTATGTGCTTGATAATGTGTTAATCAGCTGATGTTGGGGGTATAGCATAATACGATCAATTATGGAAGTGTGACCTAATGTGATCGAATTATGTTATATCTGTGACCGTCCCCTCCTGTGGCCACAGGTCGGGGTTATAGCATCTGTATTGAGCCAAAATCCTTACAGAGTTGCTACTATCTTATATGGTTCCCTGAAAAATGGGTCTTATAAGATGTGAGTATTGCTTAAGCAGCTCACCTAAGATTGGAATTTTATATCCAATGTTGTACGACTATTGTTCAGACGGGAAAAGGTAAACCGAGGTAATGTAAAGTGTTTACGGCTTTTCCAATGTGTTATATGCAACTTGTTATGTGTTGCATCTTATATGGCATATTGCTGCATTCATAATAGCTTGCTGAGATTTATTCTCACCCCTCTCCCTTTAATGTTTTTAGATTTCGAGACAGGCAGACCGGCCAAGTAAGGGCGGTGAGGAGTTTGGAAGTGATATTTTTGGAATTGTCGGGGTATGTATAGGTTGGCGTAGAAAGTGTATTTTGGTATAATTCATTTAGGGAGTTTGTATTTATAAACCTTAATTCTATGTTATAACTGATACCTTTTTGTAACTAAAACAGTTTATTACTTTCAAAGTTGGTCAACTTTTCCTCCATTGTGGAAAGGTGTGGAGTTATTTTGAAATGGTTATGATAATGGTGTTATGTTTGAAAGTTAAATCGAAGTTTTAAAAGTTTAGGAAGTTTGGGTTAGTTTGAGGACGCTCCAGCTCGGGACACGTGTAGGTTCCGGGTCGGGGTCCTCACAGTTGGTATCAAAGCTCGGTTTAGAGTTCACGGGTAGAGTCTAGTTTGAGAGAGAGAGAGTGCGATAACTGACGTCGAGTGTTAATGCAGGAATTTGTTCAATGAAAGAAAATGATAATGACCAACCAAAGGATCGAGGAAATGTGAGCAATATGGAGAGATAGATTCCTCCACAATCATTTGAAGTATATTACCTGTCTCCGGAGTTAGGGATCATACTTTTCTAAATTCCGGTTCATTTCGTTCTCATGTGGCATTACATTTCGCTTTTATTTGCATAAATGGCCTAAGAGTTGCCTTACGTGCGGGAGGTTCTACTCTTATGGGATAGTACCTCGAATCATTCTTGATTATCATGGTAATTGTGATTAAGTGGGCTTGGATTGCCGGTGGATGTGGTAGAGATACCAATCCGTGAATTATTGATATATTGACCTGAATTATTGGAGTAGTTGTTGTGTTTGGGGAGGATTGTCGCAAGAAGCGAGTCTCCTTATCTATGTTTGATCTGCCTCCGTGTGTAGTTGAGGCGGATAAGTCATTAATTGATATTATGTCATATATGCGTAATTGTCAAAAGTAGGGCCTAAGGAAGGTGAAGGTTATTTGGGTTATGTGTTATATTTGAGTAAAAGACACTTGAATTATCTCATGTACCGGTGGTAAATAAATTGGTGAACTCTTAGTTGAGGTTAGGTATATGGCCTAATTAAGAGTGGTTTATGGTTGTATAACTTGCGTGAGTATTTATACATTGGTGTCTCGTGGTGGAGACTAGATATACGAGACTAGTATTGAAAGTGATAGTCTAAGTGGGATTATATGGTTTATAAGATATCGTGAGTACGAGTTCTTATAGAACTGACATATAATTGCCTTGTGTACTATAAGTATATTCTCTAATGAGAGATTGATTGTATTCTTGCTACTAACTTGAATAGGAAATCAGATATTCTTGTAGGTGATATCACCCTATAAGTTGACTAAGTGGTGTTTTCCATGTGAGTTTCAAAATGGGTTTCCATCAGGTATCATGCCAAGATATTGAGGCTTTGAGTTGAGATAAGGTACTACTTTGGTATTCGGATTCCTATATAGAGGACACTAATTGGGATAATGAAATTGATGACTCAACTTGGGAAATTATTTGATAAAGAAGATAATAAGCTTAGCGAATCTCCGTAGGGATAAATTATTACTATAATTAGAAAAGATGATACTTGGTGGTTATTTATAGATTATGGAGATCTCAAATTGGTAACTGTGAAGAATAAGTATTCGTTATCACTTGTGGATGATTTGTATGACTGATTTTAGAAACTAGTAGAATACTCAATGGTTATTAGTTGAATTTTCGGGGTGTTACAATTACAGTGAATATTTGTTTTAAGGATATACTTAAGACAATATTTGTATCTAGTATGACCGTTTGATTTGTGGTTGTGTATTAGTTATGGAGAGGTAAATAGGGTAAATGTGAAGAAGTATAATAGATGTAGTTATTGGTGACTTATAGGATCAACTTCAGGAATTGGTAATATATGTATATGGTTTGTTTTGAGAAACGATTATCATTAGTTGAGGATATAAAATGAGGATAAATCTTATTGGAAGGCAGGATACTTTAGGATGATTACACCCTATATGTTGACTTAGTTGTGTGACTCATATGAGAGATTGGTGTGATGCTTGGGAAGGTATTGACGTTATGCGGATTTTGAGTTTGTTGATGGTTATCGAGAGGTAAGTTAGTTTACACTGTTAATGTTTAATCGCAATTTGGGGATGATTGATCTATGTGAGTTCCAATTATATTTTCTTATTAGGAAATCATGGTAATTGATCGGAAACTGGATGTATGCAATACGTTGTTACTAAGTACAATACCAATATCAAAGGTAAGGATTAGATGACTCAAATTAAGTAAAAGTGTTGAATATTCAACTTGAGGAATTATTGAATTGAGGATGATTTACCAAGTTTATTATCTTAATGAATGTTTTAGTGATTTATAGAAGATAGTAATAGTATTACGAGATTGTGTTTCTTATAGAGAACTTAACTAAGTATAAATATTATGAGTGATGGCTACACTATAAATAGAGCTCAAACAAGAATATTATGTTAAAATTGTTTTAAATGTGTTTTAGAACTTTAGATTGTATATTGGACCTCTGTGTGAGCATTTGTGCCCTTCGGGGATAGTTGATTTAATAAGGCCAGTGAACCGTTTTTGTGTACATTAAAATCTGTGAGTAATTTAATTATCTACCACTGGTATGGGACGGTTGTAGATAATTAGATCACTCGAGTTAGTTTTGTTTAGCTTATCAATCTTTTGAAATTCCTTAAAATTGTGAGTGGTTTAGTTAATTAAAACTGGTATGGGACGGTTTTAAATAAATAAACCATTCGAGTCTCATTGGATCTCTTTTTATCTATCCTTTGGAATTCTGAAAGATGTTGTAAATTTTAGAAAGACTTGGTATTCTAAAGATATAATTTGTACAGAAGCAAGTAGAAAGGCAACCTAGTTCCCCTATAGTGATTAATTATATTAAAGTTTTGATCCGAGAAATGATTTGATAAATTATGGGGTTATTAATGTGACGGTCGCAGTAGACTCGGTTTTTGTATTGGAGTTGGATCGGCTCCGTTGTGGGCGGCCAACCATTTGATTCAGATATTGATCTATCACTGGGCCTGAACATAATTGGAGCATTGAATTGTGAAATATGGTCAATTAATATTCCGTTTATGGAACCAGGGTCTTATTAGCATGTCCATATTTATTATTCCATGGGCAGTTGTTTAATGTTTGTATTATGAGAATTGCGGACGAGATAATTGAAATAACTCGTCTCAAGTGAGTCAAGACATAAGGCGGTTTGGTCACAAATGTGAAAATAGAATATTGACGTTAGAAGATTTATTAAAATATTTAGAGTTCTAGATTGAACTTGAAAGTATTATCAAGATGGATTTTGTGATTGGGTTACCTTGGAAGTAAAAAGGAGTAGGTTGTTTTGATTTTAGAAAGTTGATGGTATTTTCTACTCATTATATATGTGTATAGTGATGAGATTCTTTGATCAAGTCCTCATATATGTTAGGGGATAGTTTGATTTTATAAACCCCATAGTATTAAATGGATTGGATAGACATCATTTGGGAAGGTCCTTTTGGAATGTATGAATGCTATTAAGTTTAACCTTGTGAAAATTTGAGGAATCATTACTTATTGTTGAGGATATGCTACGGGCATGTACAATGGATGTTAGTAGTCGATAGGACGTATGGTTACCAGTGGTTGAGTGCGTATAATAGCAGTTATCATTCTAGCATTGAGATAAAACCGTATGAGGCGTGGTTCGGGAAGAAAATATTGGTCTCCAATTTGTTGGGGTGAGGTTGGTGAAGCAAGGCCTAAGGTAAATTGGCGCCAAAGTTTGTTAATCCATTTGAAGCTTTAGAAAATGTTGGTGATTTGACTTATAGACTGGCTTGGAGCAGCTTATAGAGTATTTGAAGCTTTAATGTAATATTGTAATGTATTTGGTGACATAAGTTGTAATACTTTTATTTATTTATATTTTTATGGAGGTCGTGAAAATTCGGGTTAGTGATATTTGTATGGTATTCTTGGAACATTAAGTTGTAATACCGTATTATTAATGGAATTAGAAATATTGGGGAAGAATCACAACATTGAAGAGACTATTTGGGAATTGGAGTCTGAGGTATACATAAGTAACCGAGGCGGGTTGAACATTTAGGTAAGTGACAGTCAAATTTGGGACGAATTTTCTTTAAGGGGGAGTGAGTGTAACGACCCTAACCCTAGACACTAAATTTAATAAAATATTATATGCTTTTAATATTAATGTTAATTTTATGTGCTCATTTTATGTCTTTAAATTCTTATTTTAAGATGAGATGGTTGGGAAATGATTTTAAAATCTTAGGATTGCAAGAGACATTAAATAAAGCATTTCGGGGAAAGTATAAAAATAGAAAATAAATAAAAAATGGAAATGAGGTCAATGTGTGTGGGCAAAGAAAATTAGGATAAAGGGTTTAATTTCCCTACCGTAGAATTTAGAGGATCAAATTGTTATTTTGTGAAAGCCTTGAATTATTTATGGCATGGGGGGGCCATGCCCTCCTCCTTATTTCACTCCTCTTCTTTCACATTAGTCAAAAAGAACCATACCCTCCCATACTTCCTTCATCCTTTCCATACTCCATCCTCCTCATTCTTCTCCTTCATTTTCTTTTACAATTTTCCATGGAAGCTCCCATTTGAAAGCCTCACCTTCCAAGTGGCTAGCAAGCTCAATCCCCCTCCATTTTCAAATCCGGTTGTACTTTTGAGTTTGGGGCAACTAGGAGAGTTGATCAAGCCAAGAAAATCTTCATTCCATCTTGTATTTGCTAAGGTGAGTTATTATGACCTTCTCTTCATTAAATGCTCATGAACTCTTAATGTTGTTCTTGTTACTATGATGGTTGTTTAATGCTTTGGAACTATTCTTGGAGTTGAGAAATTGGTAAATGACATAGAATGATGTTAGTGTTCATAGAAGTGGATTTAGAGTGTAAGAAATGGGGTGGAGTTAGTTTTAGAAGATTTAACTTGAAATGTGTTAGTAAAATGTGTTGGAAATCATGTGGTAAATGATCTAGGTTTATATCATTTTGGGTTTAAATGATTTAGGATGAAGTTGTGAAGTTAGAAAAGTACTTTTGGTGTTCATAAAATAAGAGAGATTAATGAAAGGGGAAAAGAAACTAGGTAAAAGGGGTGAAGAATCTGGGCATTGCTGGAAAAGGGTCTTGGGCGGTCGCCCAAGGGGCGGTGAGTGGCCGCCCATGTAGACAGAAACTTAGCCTTCCTGGGAATCTTACTTGGGCGGTCGCCCAAGTGATGGTGTGCGGTCGCCCATGTGGGCAGTAACTTGTGTTTCCTTTGAAAACTCTCTTGGGCGGTCGCCCAAGTGGCATGGGCGGTCGCCCATGTCACCAGAACCTCCTTAGTCTCCTTTCTTACTGATTTTACCAACAACCTAGTGGCATGACTCCTAACCGTTATAAATTAATGGAACTTAATCAAATTCGGATATGAATTAATCCTTTTAACCTAGGTTATACATAGAACATTTGTACCACTTAATGACACCTTAAATGGGTTACTATGGAACTACGGAAGCACGTTAAGTTTGAATCAGAAATTGTTTGGCAGTCTTATTTGGCCTTATCAAATGTGACTCCAACTTGATAAATTAGCTTGAATCTCTATAGAGACCTTGTAATATGGAATATTGTCCGGAAAATGGTTGTTAAGCTTGATTCGTACTTCACCAATGTGGTTCGAACTTGGGAAGTAGATCATGAACTTTTATTAAGGTTATCCGAGGTTGCGTAATGACTTCGTAGGAATGATTTATGGTACATGGTGACATTGTTATCCCAAGTGTGGATTATGTGGCATATTATTACATTGTTATCCCAAGTGTGGATTATTCGGTTATATTATTACCTTATTTGATTTCCTATTCATTGATTGTACTATGCATAGTGTATTATTTAAATGTTGCACTATGATGTTGGTTGAACATGAGCATATTTTACCATGTGGCTATATTGCTTATCCCCTTTGTGGATTATATTTCAAGTAACTATTATGTGCTTGATAATGTGTTAATCAGCTGATGTTGGGGGTATAGCATAATATGATCAATTATGGAAGTGTGACCTAATGTGATCGGATTATGTTATATCTGTGACCGTCCCCTCCTGTGGCCACAGGTCGGGGTTATAGCATCTGTATTGAGCCAAAAGCCTTACAGAGTTGCTACTATCTTATATGGTTCCCTGAAAAATGGGTCTTATAAGATGTGAGTATTGCTTAAGCAGCTCACCTAAGATTGGAATTTTATATCCAATGTTGTACGACTATTGTTCAGACGGGAAAAGGTAAACCGAGGTAATGTAAAGTGTTTACGGCTTTTCCAATGTGTTATATGCAACTTGTTATGTGTTGCATCTTATATGGCATATTGCTGCATTCATAATAGCTTGCTGAGATTTATTCTCACCCCTCTCCCTTTAATGTTTTTAGATTCCGAGACAGGCGGACCGGCCAAGTAAGGGCGGTGAGGAGTTTGGAAGTGATATTTTGGGAATTGTCGGGGTATGTATAGGTTGGCGTAGAAAGTGTATTTTGGTATAATTCATTTAGGGAGTTTGTATTTATAAACCTTAATTCTATGTTATAACCGATACCTTTTTGTAACTAAAACAGTTTATTACTTTCAAAGTTGGTCAACTTTTCCTCCATTGTGGAAAGGTGTGGAGTTATTTTGAAATGGTTATGATAATGGTGTTATGTTTGAAAGTTAAATCAAAGTTTTAAAAGTTTAGGAAGTTTGGGTTAGTTTGAGGATGCTCCAGCTCGGGACACGTGTAGGTTCCGGGTCGGGGTCCTCACATTCTTGGTTCCTTGTGGATGCAATTCTCAGAGTAACTGAGAGTATCTTCCGACCCTATGGATGCAGTTTCATCACTTGAATCATCAAGCTGAGATGATGAACCTTCCTCAGCCATACCAGTCGCAGCTTCAACCCTTGAGGAGCTTCTTGTTACTCTCTTCGAACTCATCTCCTCCTGAAAACTAGCCGTAGGAGACACCGGAACCCTAGACAGAGATTTGGCCTGAACCCTAGCCGGAGGTTGCTTTTTTGTCGGGGATTTCTTTTTGATTAGAGTGATGAGCGGCTGATCGTCTTCATTGAACCCAGCAGTTGGTGATGCATCTTGAGGGAGATCCTCCTCTTCAGAGGAGTCATGCAGAACAAGCTTTCTCCTTGCACCGGCGGCCTTCAATTTTGGAGGGTTCGAAACCCTAGAGCCCTTTTTCGTAGAGGCAGCACATTTCCCCCTTTGAAATAGTGCCAATTTACCGAAGTCAATCACCCGGTTAGAGCGGCGAATTCCCGGCAATGGAGGGAGACGGGCCGCCTGAACAGCAGTGATTACTTCTTGATTGTCAACATCAATGGCCGTTGACCGAGTACCCAGAGAGCCAACGTCGATTGGTCGGACTTATTGAGGCTCATTAACATGATCCGCAGTGGTGGCATTTAGCAGAGGCTTCGCCGTAGAAGAAGAGGACGCCATGAGAATTTTTTCTGAAATCAAGCGGTTAGAGAGAGAGAGAGAGGACTGGGAAGAGAGAGAGAAATAAGAGTTGTGAGAGGAGTTGTGATTTGACTTGTTTAAACAACCATAAATACACACACTTAATGGGAAGCAATCATCACCTCGAAACTAGGAAAGACAGATGAAGATGGAAAGAACAGCCTTGTGATGCTTGGAATTGATTGCCCCTCTTGATATTTCAAAAATAAATAATGGACTATCAATTAAAAAATGAACACCTTACCATTTTTTGTGATTTCCTTTCCATAATTAAAAATGACACTTTCCTTTGATTGCTCAATCTCCCATATTGTCACCTTTGACAATAAGAACAATTCAAACACCATGTCACACGAGAATTATCAAACACAATAGAAGCATTATGTCAACAACATACGAGCCAAACAAAAATTTGATCATATATTTGCCAAGGATTTCGAATGACTTAAATGAGATATATGACTAGAATGAGAGAGCATGCACACACAGTGAAGATTTTAATCTCAATAAATTGCAACATGGTATGATTAGAGAATATATTGACAAATCGTGAACACCAAGAAATCGATGAGAAAAACACCCTCAATCATGTAGCCTCTAGAATGTCTCCATTTTAGGCATTGAATCAGTCACTTAGAGGAGCTATTCACACTCACACCATAGTGCTTGCCCAAATATTTTTCCCAAGTGATGCACAATAAGTCATTGGCATTAAGCACATGAGTAGAAGCTTCAAAATGAATGGAGGCAGCTTGTTCCTTCTCTCAGTGACCTTAGATTAGACACCCACTCCATAATAGGTATCAAACGAGAATTTTTAACAAGGGATAATTATCACCAAGTTAAGAGGGGTCTCACTTTCAATAGTCAAGAAGAGTCAAAATAGATAACTAATCAAGTGATCACAAGAGATAATCATGCAATGAATGAATGCAGGAATACGACCCTTTTTTGTGTGTGTTTTCTATAATATACAATTATACAGAGATGCAGTTAGTTGACTACACAGTTGTGCAGTCACCTGTGATCACACAATTCGAGAGAGTTCTTAAGGAAAGAGAATCTCTCAAAATTCAAAGCCTTGGTAAATATATCAGCAAGTTGATATGTTGTTCCAACATGTTCAAGAGTAATAATTCTTTGTTCAACAAGATCTCTTATGAAGTGGTGCCTAATGTCTATGTGCTTTGTGCGAGAGTGTTGAACATGATTCTTAGCAATATCCTTGGCACTCATGTTATCACAAAAAACAGTTAGGGTTTCACTTTTCAATCCATAATTCTTTATCATTTGGTTCATCCACAACAATTGGGTACAACAACTACCTACTGCCACATATTCTGACTTAGCAGTAGATAAAGAAACACAGTTTTGTTTCTTACTGAACCAAGACACAAGATTATTTCCTAGGTAGAAACACACTCCCTTGGTGCTCTTCCTATCATCTGTATTGCCAGCCCAGTCGAAATCACTGAATCCCACCAAATTTGTGTTGATATCTTTTGTGTAGCTTAACCCCAAATGAGTGGTACCCCCCAACATATCTTATGATACGTTTCACAGCTTTTAAGTGGGATATTTTGGGGTCAGCTTGATACCTAGCACAAATACACACACTGAACATTATGTCAGGTCTGCTAGATGTAAGGTACAACAAGCTCCCTATCATACTCCTGTAGAGGGTGTGATCAACACTTTCACCCTCTTCATCTTTACAAAGTTTTTGGGATGATCCCATAGGAGTTTTCAGGTGTGAGGCATTTTCAAGCCTAAACTTCTTTACCAAATATTTGGCGTACTTTGATTGTGAAACTGACATTTCTTCTTTTGTTTGAGAAATTTGAAGACCAAGAAAGAATTTCAGTTCCCCAACCATGCTCATTTCGAATGTGGATGTCATACTTTTAACAAACATTTCAAGTAAGTCACTAGTAGTAGCACCTAAAATGATGCCATCCACATAGACTTGAGCAACAAGCATACCCTTTTTATTTTTCAAAACAAACAAAGTCTTATCAACCTCTCCTCTTTTAAAACCAAGTTGAATTAGGTGCTCCGTTAGTCTACCATACCAAGCTCGTGGGGCTTGTTTAAGACCATAGAGTGCCTTTTTCAACTTATACACATGATTATGTTTGGAAGGCTCCTCAAACCCTTTAGGTTGCTCAATAAAAGCTTCCTCATTCAAAACACCATTTAAGAACGCACTCTTAACATCCATCTGATGTAGAGTGATTTTCAAGTAGCATGCAATAGCTAGCAACAATCTGATGGACTTAATGCGGGCTACGGGGGCAAATGTTTCATCAAAGTCCACCCCTTCCATTTGAGTGTAGCCCTGAGCCACCAAACGTGCTTTGTTCCTTATTATATTGCCTTGTTCATCAGATTTATTCTTAAATATCCATTTGGTCCCAATCACATTGACGTGAGAAGGCCTAGGAACTAAGAACCAAACGTCATTTTTTTCAAACTGAATTAGTTCCTCTTGCATTGCATTAATCCAGTTTTCATCTTTCAAGGCTTCCATGACATTCTTAGGCTCAAAATTAGCGACAAATCAATAAGATCTCATCTGAGCGTACACAGATTGCACACTTAACAAACCTGCAAGTTCACGGTAATTGATCTTTTTTCCTCGTGTTTTCATTCCTTCATCCACTCCCCCAATGACCTTGAAAGTAGGATGATTACCCTGTATTCTGGAGGATATGTCACCTTCTCTGCTCACATCTTCTTCATCAGTTTTAGAATCTGAACATTGGTCATCAGCTGTTTGACCACTTGTGTTGTCAGTTGTGTGAACAACTGGTTGTACAACCGTTTGCACAGAAGGTGTTTTTGCAGTTTTATTCACCTCTACTGGTTTAGATTTGTCATTAACTGGTTCTGGCTCCCAGGTACAACCTGTAATATCATCCTCAACAGTTTTGACATTAAGATCAGTAGCATTATCAAACACAACATTTATGGATTCCATGACTGTTTTGGTTTTGAGATTATACACCCTAAATGCCCTGCTATTTGTTGAGTATCCAAGGAAAATAGCTTTGTCACTTTTGGAGTCAAACTTAGAAAGATACTCACGGTCATTTAAGATGTAACAAATACATCCAAAAACATGAAAGTATTTTACCGTGGGTTTCTTCCCAAGAAAATTCTCACAGGGAGTCATGGTACTTCCAATCCTTAGAAAGACACAATTCCCCACATGACATGCTGTGTTCACAGCTTCTGCCCAAAACTTCTTGGACATATTTTTAGAGCTCAACATCACTCTAGCCATTTCGTGTAATGTGAAATTTTTCCTTTCCGCTACCCCATTTTGTTGAGGGGTTTTGGGGGCTGAGAACTCATGAATAATCCCCTTTGAATCGCAAAAAGTTGAAAAAGTGGCATTTTCAAATTCGGTACCATGATCTGATCTGACCCTAATGGCTTTCAGGCCATATAAGTTTTTGACTTTTTTGTACCAAATTTTAAATTCATCAATGGTGTTGGACTTTTCCCTTAAAAAAATGACCCAAGTATATCTAGAAAAATCGTCCACACACACAAAACAGTATTTTTTCCGAGACAAACTCTCCACCTCTATAGGACCCATAAGGTCAGTGTGGATCAATTCAAGACATCTTGAGGTCCCATATTTTTGGAGCTTTTTGTGACTTGCTTTGGTTTGTTTCCCCTTTTGACATGACCCACACACGTTTAAATTTTTCAAATCTAGTTTGGGCAAGTCTCTTGCAGCCCCAAAATTGATTAAATCTCTGATTTTTCTTTCACTAGCATGACCAAGTTTTGATGCCAGATGGTAGTCTCATCCAGTTTAGTGGAAAAACATGACACTGTGCTACCAACTTTGTAGCAGTTATCAGAGAATCAAACACCAGTTAAAATGCACACATTTTGATTATCAAAGACTTCTCAACTGGACTTGTCGAATTTAACAAATAAGTCATCATCACACAATTGACTTATGCTTATCAAATTTGCCTAGAGTCCTTCAACATGAAGGACATTGTGAAGATGAGGCAAACCTGATACATTCAACGTACCTTTTCCAATCACTTTACCTTGAGCTCCTCCACCAAAATTTACCTTTCCTCCTTTGAATGGTGTGTACTCATTGAAGTTTTCACGAGTTCCTGTCATCTGGCGAGAACAGCCACTGTCAAAGTACCATGACCCTTCCACACTGCTCTTCAGAGAGGTGAAGGAAACTTGACAGTTCATAGTATCCTTTCTTACCCAAGCAGTAGCTTTGGGCTGTGAGTGCTGTTGTATGTTGGGTTGTGCACACAACTGTCTGCCCATGTGACCACGCACATTTCCAAAACCCAGTTCCTGTTTCAATTTGTAACAGTAAGGTCGAATGTGACCTGGAGCGAAGCAATGGTGACACACATACCTCCTCTTACTGTTTTGTTTGCTTGTAGCATTATGAACAGATTTACTAGTGTGGTAAGTATTTGCCTTTTGATCTTTCGACGTGCTTGCTCCTTCTTTCACAAAAACGGAATCTCCATAGCCAATCCCTACTTTTCTTTGGTTTCCCATTTTCAAAACTTCATATCTAACTTGGCTTTACTAGAGTTTAGCCTTGTTAGGGTTTCAGTTTCTTTTTCAAGATTCGTTTTAAAAGTTTCACATTCCAGATCTTTCTTTGTGAGTAAAACTTCTAACTTGGCTATGGAGTCCTTTTGAGAGTCACATTCTTTTGACAAACTCTCAACTTCTGATTTTAATTTGATATTTTCAGCCGTTAATTTCTCGTTTACCTGTTTAAATACTTTGAGTTGCTCCATTCGTTTAGACCATTCTGAGTGGAGCTCAACATAAGTATTGTGCAAATCCTCATAGGTGGCACACTCCTCTTCTGATGGATCAATTTTATTTTCATCAGCGGTAGAGGAGTTCAAACAGGTGTACACACTGTTTTCAGTTGTGTAGTCAGTTGTGAGGTAAGTTGTGTGATCAGCATGTTGCACAACTTCCTCATCAGAATCACTATCCGACAGAGTGACCTGAGATGAATGCCATATAGACATATTTGCAGTTTGTTCATCATCGTCAGAGTCACTTAAGGTCGCAGAGAAACTCATTCCACGCTTTTTGAGTGTATTAGCACACTCATTGGCATAATGTCCGAACCCTTTGCAAGCCCTGCATTGAATAGAATTAATGGGTTTTTTACCTTCAGATGCAGGCTTTTTAGGAACAAATTCCTTCTTTGATGAATCAACCGTGAGTGGAATAGAGTGTGCAGAATTTGGAAACTTAGTGAATCGTTTCTTTTTCAACATGTTATTGAACTTTTGGGTGATCAAATCACACTCATCATCTCCTAGGTTCGATTCATCAATGTCTTTGAACAATTGCACAAGTTCCTGAGATACCTTGAGAGCACTCGCAAGAGCCATTGAGTTTGCTCTGCTAGCCTCTTGTACCCCAAGATTTAATTCAAAATTTGTCAAAATACCCAGGATGATATCAAGTCCAACAGTTTGGACATCCTGAGTCTCCTCAATCACAGAGATTTTCATGTTAAACTTTTCAGGGAGGGTTCTGAGTACTTTGCTAACAAGTCTCGAATTGGATATAGATTCACCCAATGAAAAAGATTCGTTAGAGATGTCCAATAGCTTAGCAGAGTACTCTTTTATTGTTTCATTTTCTCCCATCCTTAAAGTTTCAAATTTAGACATCAAAGTTCTTAACTTAGTTTTCCTAACACTAGCCGAGCCTTCACAATGAAGTCGAAGTATGTCACATGCGGTTTTGGCAACCGTTTGAGTTGAGAACAAACTGTACATATGAGGATCCACATGGTCTGAGATTGCTCCCATTGCCTTAGCATTATAATTGGCCAGTGTGATTTCCTCAAGAGTCCAAGTATCTATGGGTTTAGGACCATAGTTTTTCTCTTCCTTGCCATCAGATGTGGATGGGGTAAGTTCAATTACGGGTGCAGTATAGCCATTAACAAGACTTACCCACTCACGATGATCAATGTACTTTATATGCATAATCATTTTCAATTTTCAAATGGTAAAGTTAGACCCATTTAGAGTTGGCGGTTTATTACGATTATGTTGACAGTCATCTTGTCTACTTTCAAGGATCGATCTCAGTTGAGTCGAGAGTAGGTTCTGATACCAATTGAAAGTCTTGTAGCTAGGACTGATCAGAGTTGTGGACAGATTTGTGTGAACAGTTGTACACACAAGTGTCAACACAACAGATTAAACAACTAATTTCCAGAAAATATAAAGATAACTAACAGAATGTAAATTGCAGCGGAATTAAAACTTCAGCAAGAAACTTCTTGCTGGAAACTTTTCATAAAACTACAACTTGATACGAATACAAGTTGTATAACAAACTCATACAGTGAAAAGGAAACGAAACACAAAAGACCAAACTAGGTTCAAGACTATGAACCCTATCAAACAAAAAACAACCTTGACTAAAACACTCTCGGTTTTTCAAGGAACAAACACAATTTACTCAATGATGAATCACTCAATGAAGCTTTGTGAAATTCTCTGAAAATCGGTGAAGACTAAAGGAGATGCCGTCTTCCTTTTATAAGCCATTGACTCCTAGTTTGGTAAGGAGTCAATCATTCCTTGATATCCGAAATCCTAAGTGCCATCCTTTATCTTATCAATCAGTCCATCATTGATAGATTACTTAAAATAACTCAAACACTAACTAAACAATGCAACGTTAATTTTTAGTAAAATATTCACAATTATTCCTAAATTATTTATTTACAAAAATTATATTTATAACTTAAATATTCGAGACACAAAGATATTAGGAAAAACCAAAGAGTATTTTCATACTCTTTCATCACGCATCATGTCTTTCCTGTACAGAATCCTAAGAGCTGAAAAATTGTAATGGCCAAATCTCCTATGCCAAATCCAATTGTCATCAACTTCAGCCTTCATAGCTGAATCATATTGCCAACGAATTGGAAAATTCCGATTCTCCACTTGAGTAATTACCTGCTCTTGTCCAACACTTAACATATTTTGTTTCAAAGATGGAACTAGAAGAACATCATGAATGTATTTTGTGCCTTTCGTTGTCTGGATAGCTATCATACCTTTGCCTTTTGCTTGTACCAATGCACCAACCCCAACTTCACTTGGGATGTAACGGACGTGTCTATGCTCTGAAAAATACTCTCATCTCTGGACGTATGATTGCTGCATCCGCTATCAATATACCACGTATCATCGGTTCTCTCCACTGATGTTGCATGACAAGCATAAAACAACTCCTCGGCTTGATTGCTTGATTGTCTGAGCTATTTGCTTCTGTATAATTTGCTTGCTGGTTTTTTTTTGAACCTGCAGTTTCTATCTAGATGGCCAAACTTATGACATATCCTGCATTTTGTTTTCTCACAGAACCAACAATCTTTCTCAGCATGGTTTGTCTTCTTACAGATACTGCACGGTGGATAAGTCTTCTTTTGCCCTTCTTTCTTATTTTCCCATGTTTTTGCTTTGTCTCCTCCTTGAGAAGACCCTCTAGATTTATTACCCACTTTAGAACTATGAGACTTTAGGTTCAATTTGGACTGAAATGCATTCTCTATTGAGCCTTCAGTCCGTCTGCTTAGCCTCTTTTCATGTGCCTCCAGTGAACCCATTACTTCTGTCACAGAAAGAGTCGAAATATCTTTAGACTCTTCAATGGCAGTAACAACAGGATCATACTTATCAGTTAGACTGATAAGTATTTTCTCGATGATTCTCCTGTCATCAATTCTCTCACCATAGACTTTCAATTGATTGACTATTTCTGAAATTCTGGAGTAATATTCTTGGACCGTCTCAGACTCTTTCATTTTGACATTCTCAAGATCTCTTCTCAAAGTTTGTAACTTAACGGAGCGTGCCTTAGGATTGCCTTGAAATTCATCTTTCAAAATGTCCCAAGCCTCCTTCGTTGTATTTGCACCCATGATTCTTGGAAATATTGTGTCTGCTACTGCACATTGGATGATGTACAGAGCGCCTGCATTCTTTTTCCTTGACTGAGCTAGTGCATTCTTTTGTGCAGTGGTCAGCGCGCCTGCATTTTCGGGCTCTTCAAAGCCAACTTCAACAACCTCTCATAATTCTTGAGACAAAAAATATGTCCTCAATTTGATGCTCCAAAAATCATAGTTATCTCCGGCGAAGATCGGAACAAGAGAAAGATTAAGATCTGACATGATGATAGAACAACTCTGATATATCGCCCCAAGCGGGATCGAAACACAGCTCTGATACCACTGATAGTTTGTGAGAAGAGATTATAAGTGTTAAAGGGAAAAAAAGAGAAATAGAAATGGAGGAGTCTATTATTTTCCACACACCAGCAGATTACAGCAATGCCTATTTATAGGCTTTATACATCAGTCTAGTACCTTCTAGGACTTCATTTATTTAGACTTAAGACTTATCATTTCAACTTCCCTAAACTGACTTATTAAAATTGCTAACCATGACTCTTAACATTATTGAAACTGATAAAAAACATGCATTAACTTTTCAACAAGTTTCTTATATATGATTTTATGCACAAAAGCTTTTAGCAAATTGTTTTTTTTTTTTACTAATTAATTATGATTTATGTGTAGGGAGTTATGTATTAATAAATGTTTGTTTATATACAAGAATAAATGTATACATGCATATGTAACCTTCTTGGAGCTAGTAAATTCTTGATGGGATTTTACCAGGGACAACTCCATCCGACAAGATGACAATTCTCTCCATGTCCATAGCAGGTCTCTTCTATATTTGTTTGTGGACTGATCCCAAAAGCTCCAAATCCTTATTTTCTATTCAAACTCACTCATGCCCACAATCTAAAACCTCACATGTATGTATTTTTCTTTTTTCATCTTTATAATCATATTAATAAGTCAGATTCGACATCTATTCACACTAACCATTGCAACGTAGTAACAAATTTGTCGTTTCAATCATTCTAATCCGCAGCTGGAACAAATTTGTCGTTGCAACCATTCTAATCCGCAGCTGAATGAATGAAAAAATTGATTGGATTGATATTTTTTTTCATCATTTCTCTATCTTGTACGGTTCCTGCATTTATTTCTGTTTATATTATGTGACAGGGTGAGCCGAGGGATAAACTTGAAACGGCATTAAGAAAAGCTTCAATGCCAAACAAGACATTGATAATCACAGTTGTGAATAAAGCTTATATCTTACCAAATAAGGACAGATACCCATCAATGCTTGATCTTTTTCTTGAAAGTTTCTGGCTTGGAGAAGACACTAGACATCTCTTAGATCACCTTTTAGTCGTTGCCCTAGATCAAACGGCGTACGAAAGATGCAAATTCCGGCGACTACATTGTTATAAATTGGTAATGAAAGATGGAAACGGTGGAGAAGAGATGTTGTTCAAGTCCGGTGGGTTCATCAAGATGATGTGGAGAAGAACCTTATTTCTAATGGATGTGCTCAAGCTCGGTTACAATTTCATCTTCACGGTACGTACTATTATTCCATTTATTTCGTAATTAGTGTCAGCAGTGATTTGACAAATTTTTAAGGGATGTGTTTTACTTATTTGTAAATTATTTGTACGATGATAAAATTGTACTAAAACTATTTCTTTACACAAAAATGCATGTTGCATTTATATTGGACGTACTATAAAGGAAAGCGTGAGTAATTTGTTGACATTCCTCTTAAGAATTTTGTTTTATTTTGCAGGACGCGGATGTAATGTGGCTAAGGAATCCATTTATAAGGCTAAGCGATCACCCAAATGAAGACTTGCAAATAAGCACAGACCGATTCTACGGTGAACGGTCCGATCAAAATTTCATCAATACGGGTTTCTACTACATCAAATCGAACCCAAGAACGATCTCGCTATTCAAAACATGGTACAACAAGGGACTTAACTCATCAACACAAGAGGGGACGAAGAAGAAGAAAAAGCATACAGAGCAAGAGGTGCTATTCGGAATGTTGCACGAGGGTGAATTTACAAAATTAGGCCTCAAGGTTTTGTATTTGGATTCCATTTATTTTAGTGGATTTTGTATAAGCCAAAAAGATGTGAAGGTGGTAAATACGGTCCACGGGGATTGCTGCGAGACTATTGCCGCCAAGGTGGCAGATTTGACGGTGGTTCTTGATGATTGGAAGAGATTTAAGGACGGGGATGGTGGTGCTATTAGTGGAAATACTTCTATTAATGGATATTCGACGTATGATGAGTCCATGCATTTTGCTTGTAAGAAAGCGGACCGGTCATGGTTACCACATCCAAGTTCGTCTAAAAATATTGCTCCCGCCCCTTCAAATTAAAATAAGAGTCCGTTATATTTTGAATACGATCGATATTGTTGTGAGAGTTTTGCCACTGAGGTGGCAGATTTGGCGATGCTATTGATGATTGGAAGAGATTTAAGGGTGGTGACGGTGGTGCTACTGGTGGAAATACTTGTATTAGTACGACTCCATGAATTTTGCTTATAGGAAAGCGGACCGGTCACGGCTACCACATCCAAATTCGTCTGTTTACGTTGTTACAAAATAAGAGTCTCTTATTTATTTTTGGAATGTCAAAAAATTTAATTTCAAAATGTTTTCATTTTAGGCAATCTTTTATGCAAAGAACATAATTTTGGTTTCTTTATGCATATATATATATATATATATATAGGAAGTTTATTCAAATGGTAACCAAATTTATATGAGAACAATGAGAACTAAACCCAATTGGATTGAAAACACGTCAAATCTTTCAGATTAAAAAAAAAAAAAAGATAGAGGCGGTGGCATTTTCGTAATTATTGTAACTAAATCTCAAATTTCAAAATAAAATATCTCAATATCTATAAGTCGAAAAAAATTCGAAAACAACTTGATTTTTGTCTTGACGAGACGATTCAAACTAGATCACGAAGACAGAATTTTGAAAAAATAATATTGAACAACGTCTAATTTTTAAAACACTAGCTAATTAACTAGTGTTTTAAAATACTAGCTAATATTGAAAAAATAATCCCTGAAGACAGCTAGTGTTTACTAAGACAATACAGCTAGTGTTCACTAGCTAGTGTTCACTAAGACAATACAGCTAGTGTTCACTAATTAATTAGTGTTCACTAAGACAATACAACTAGTGTTCACTAAGACAACAGGTAGTGTTCACTAAGACAAAATTTAGTGTTCACTAAGATAACACAACTAGTGTTCACTAAGACAATACAGCTAGTGTTCACTAAGAAAATACAGCTAGTGTTCACTAGCTAGTGTTCACTAAGACAATACAGCTAGTGTTCACTAATTAATTAGTGTTCACTAAGACAATACAACTAGTGTTCACGAAGACAACATAGCTAGTGTTCACTAAGACAACACATCTAGTGTTCACTAAGACAACATAGCTAGTGTTCACTAAGACAACATAACTAGTTAACTTACAGCTAGTGTTCACTTACAGCTAGTGTTCACTAATTAATTAGTGTTCACTAAGACAACATAGCTAGTGTTCACTTACAGCTAGTGTTCACTTACAGCTAGTGTTCACTAATTAATTAGTGTTCACTAAGACAATACAGCTAGTGTTCACTAAGACAACACAGCTAGTGTTCACTAAGACAACATAGCTAGTGTTCACTAAGACAACATAACTAGTTAAGTTAACTTACAGCTAGTGTTCACTTACAGCTAGTGTTCACTAAGACAACATAGCTAGTGTTCACTTACAGCTAGTGTTCACTTACAGCTAGAGTTCACTAATTAATTAGTGTTCACTAAGACAATACAACTAGTGTTCACTAAGACAACATAGCTAGTGTTTACTAAGACAACATAACTAGTTAACTTACAGCTAGTGTTCACTTACAGCTAGTGTTCACTAATTAATTAGTGTTCACTAAGATAACATAGCTAGTGTTCACTTACAGCTAGAGTTCACTAATTAATTAGTGTTCACTAAGACAATACAACTAGTGTTCACTAAGACAACATAGCTAGTGTTCACTAAGACAACATAACTAGTTAACTTACAGCTAGTGTTCACTTACAACTAGTGTTCACTAATTAATTAGTGTTCACTAAGACAACATAGCTAGTGTTCACTTACAGCTAGTGTTCACTTACAGCTAGAGTTCACTAATTAATTAGTGTTCACTAAGACAACACAGCTAGTGTTCACTAAGACAACATAGCTAGTGTTCACTAAGACAACATAACTAGTTAACTTACAACTAGTGTTCACTTACAGCTAGTGTTCACTAATTAATTAGTGTTCACTAAGACAACATAGCTAGTGTTCACTTACAGCTAGTGTTCACTTACAGCTAGTGTTCACTAATTAACTAGTGTTCACTAAGACAATACAGCTAGTGTTCACTAATTAATTAGTGAACACTAGCTTTAAGTGTTCACTAAGACAATACAACTAGTGTTCACTAATTAATTAGTGAACAATACAGCTAGTGTTCACTAATTAATTAGTGTTCACTTACAGCTAGAGTTCACTAATTAATTAGTGTTCACTAAGACAACACAGCTAGTGTTCACTAAGACAACATAGCTAGTGTTCACTAAGACAACATAACTAGTTAACTTACAACTAGTGTTCACTTACAGCTAGTGTTCACTAATTAATTAGTGTTCACTAAGACAACATAGCTAGTGTTCACTTACAGCTAGTGTTCACTTACAGCTAGTGTTCACTAATTAACTAGTGTTCACTAAGACAATACGGCTAGTGTTCGCAATTAGTGAACACTAGCTTTAAGTGTTCACTAAGACAATACAACTAGTGTTCACTAATTAATTAGTGAACAATACAGCTAGTGTTCACTAATTAATTAGTGTTCACTAAGACAACACAGCTAGTGTTCACTAAGACAACACAGCTAGTGTTCACTAAGACAACATAGCTAGTGTTCACTAAGACAACATAACTAGTTAACTTACAACTAGTGTTCACTTACAACTAGTGTTCACTAATTAATTAGTGTTCACTAAGACAACATAGCTAGTGTTCACTTACAGCTAGTGTTCACTTACAGCTAGTGTTCACTAATTAATTAGTGTTCACTAAGACAATACAACTAGTGTTCACTAAGACAACATAGCTAGTGTTAACATAGCTAGTGTTCACTAAGACAACATAGCTAGTGTTCACTTACAGCTAGTGTTCACTAATTAATTAGTGTTCACTAAGACAATACAACTAGTGTTCACTAATACAACACATCTAGTGTTCACTAAGACAACACAGCTAGTGTTCACTAGCAATACAGTGTTTTAAAAATTAGACGTTGTTCAATATTATTTTTTCAAAATCCTATCTTCAGGGATCTAGTTTGAATCGTCTCGTCAAGACAAAAAAATCAGTGTTTTCGATTTTTTTTTGACTTATAGATATTGAGATATTTTATTTTGAAATTTGAGGGGGATTTTAAATGAAATAATTACGAAAATGCCACCCCCTCTATCTTTTTTTTTTAATCTGGAGCATTGATGTGTTTTTAATCCACGGTACATTGTTAGTGGTTCTTATGGTTCTCATATAAATGTGGTTCTCATTATAATAGGACCCTATATATATATATATATATATATATATATATATATATATATATATGTTAGGACCTAACTATATAAGCCACATAGTTATAAAAGGTTTTGACAAAGAAATATATCATATGTTATCGACGGCCAAGATAACATATGACCTTGACTGATTGAGCCCTTGCACATCCTTATATCAAAGCTGACAAAGCAATTATATAATGATCAAACCATGGACAAAGAATGATCAAACCAAAGTCAAATCATATAAATCAAATGTATTTATATACAAAGGATCATTACACACAAATCCTTATCTCCTAAACCTGCAAACTCTAAAGACTTAGTCGACGGCTAAGGTTCTCTCACAAAGAAAGACTTCATCCCTCAACGGCTATGATCTTCAACATCGGCGGCAATGAAGAATTCTGTGATGACCAAGATGTGCCTTGCCCAATCTCTCCATACGAGATGTTGCCGGCTCATCTCCATAAAGATCACATGCTTGGTTGCGAGATTCCGGCTATATTATTCTCCATCAACAAAGACTCTAAATGCAACTCCAACATGCATTTACTACCTTGTCTCCTTGTCTCCTCCAACGGCTATTTCCTAGCCTATAAAAGGAACTCTCCAAGGCGAAGACCTCACCCCTTTACACACACAACTCTTACAACCTTACCTTCAACCTTTCTCAACCCGCAACCAACAATCAAACAACATTAAGACACTTGTAAGCGATCTCAGGTGTATAAACTGATTTGTAAGAACCCCTTAAGACTGACTTTAAGTGGGAATTGTAATTTGCTCAGTGTAGAGCATAATCCCTAATAGACTGTACTTATTAGGAAGAGGAAGTTCAAGGAACTTGCCTATTCAATCCTTTGTAAATCTTAACGGGAACTAGATTTAAGTGGATTGATCTCACTTGTCAAGGTTGACAGTGAGGGTGGACGTAGGAGGAGTGAACTCTGAACCACCTTAAAATTCCTTGTGTTCAATTGGTATTATCACACAACTCACACACACATCTCACACACAAACACTATTCACTTGTCTTTACATTATTTCAACACTTATTATTCCGCTGCACATTTAACACTTATCTTTAAAACTAGTTATCCTCTGACAGCTAAGATTTCACCTCAGCTGTCAAAACCTTAACTGCCTAACCTTTAATCTGATTTAAGCAAACAGGACCTTTCAATTGGTATCAGAGCTTGTCTTCACACACAAAAGTCTAACAACTTGTGAAGGATCAACTACCAACCCACCATGCCTCAACCAAGAAGAAATAATGAGAAAGACATTCCCCATATTGATGACTGTGGATCATTTGAAATATATGCATCAAAAATTAAAACATACCTTGATGCCAATAGTATCTGGAATTGGTATGCCCTTGAAAATGAAGTCACATACCCTGTATCTGTTGATACAAATGGTGGACCCAGCAAAGTAAAATCTCGAGTGCGGGCCAGTTCGAGAAAGACAGCTAGTCAGTGCCAACCTTAAAGTCAAGAACATACTCCAAAAGAGTGTTAATGACTCACTTGCTCAAGAAATTGCCAAGGAACCAACTGCAAAGGCTGCTTGGGAACTCATCCATACCAAGTTCCAAAAACACACCAGTGTTAGAACACAAAATCTATACAACCTTCTTAGACAACTTGACAACTTCAAGTTCTACCCTGGTGAGAAAGTAAGTGCTGCAAAACCAAGGTTTGAAGACTTGGTAAGATCCATTGCTGATCATGGTAAAACCTTTGAGAACCAAGATCTGTGTCTCAAAATATACTCCAACCTTCCTCAAGAATATGAGAAGGTAGCTCTACCAATAAGAGAAGGCTCAGAATGGAGCACCATGACTGTTGAATAATACTTTGGTAAGCTTGAAGCTTATGAACTAGAAGGAATGATAAAACTCCAACCAGTTCCTTCCATTTCACAAACCCTTGCCTTAACTGCCCAAGAAACCACTCAAAAACCAATCACCCAACAAGACATTGATTCCATGGTTCTTCTTTCCCTCCAAAAGGTAAACCTTCCCTCAAACAACTTGTCTCAAGGAGATCTACCTAGTCTCATATCCATGGCTGTCAGAAATACCTTGAGAGCACATAAGAAGTCCTTTGAAAGAAGCTATAGCCCATCCACCTCTGATCAAGAAAACCCTAAAAAGAAAGTTGAATGCTTCAACTGTAAGAAGCTTGGACATTACTCATCTGATTGCCCTGAACCAAGGAAACCTAGGGAAAATCAGACAGCTAAGAAGTTCTCATACTCCAAGGAGATTATTCACAGTTGCGAGGTGTAAGCTGCTACAAGCGCACAAAGAAGAAAAATGAAAAGAACAAAGAGCAAGTGCGATTCGACTCATCTAAGTTTAGTGATGAGGAATGTGACTTCGGTGACTACGAAAGTGAAGGAGAAGAAGCAATGATATGCTTGATGGTGGAGATGATGAAGACTCGGACAATGAAGAAGATCTTGAAGCCTTAGGTTCTTTGAAGAACTAAAGCAGTACCTCAATTTAACACTTTAAATAATGAAGAATTTAAGCAATTAATTAGTACTCTTTTAATTCAAATAAAAAGACACCAAACTGGCTTTGCTTCATTGCTCACTGATAATCTATCCCAAAGTAAAACCATTGAAAGCCTTGAAAGAGCCAACCAATGACTGAAAGTTCAAAACCTTATGCTTGAAAAAGCCAATGAAGAGTGACAGTGTGAATTCTAAACTTACGGAAACCAACATCAATCTTGAAGAGGAAAATGAATCCTTCGAAAGAAGTTTGAAACACTGAAGCTTGACTCTGGAGAAGCCTTGACCCACTTTAGCTACAACCAAAGACACCCGGGTGACAAATCGGGAATTGGAGCTAACAATCCTACTATGTACACATATACCCCTCTTACTGATGAAAGGGCCATTGACAAGATGGTTCTTGAAAGCATGAACTATGTCAAAGCCCAAGAAAATGTTTATCCTATCCAAACCAAGGAAGATCTCAAGAAAAAGGGAAAAATGGATGAAGCTAGCTCCAGCCACACTGATGTATCAACTCCAGATAGCCCCACTCACACTGATAAAACTCATATAGCCATCTTAAAACAGTCAAAAGGAAAAGGAAAACAAGCAAGCAAAGGTAAATACATATGGCAAAAGAAAGGAATCAAGGAGCAAATGAAGGAGAACCAACCAAGACATGAAGGACAGCAGAGGTCTCCTAGACAACCAAGACATGGTGGACGGCGAGAGGTCTCCTAGACAGCCAAGATATGGTGGACAGCAGAGGTCTCCAAGACAGCAAAGATTCTATGATCATCACTCATATGCCAAACCTCAAAGACCTAACTGGCCATTCTCAAATGGAAGAAACCATGCCCAACACAATACCTCTAGATCATCTCATAATTCCCCAAGCCATTCTCAGTTTCATAACCAAAACCAATTCTTTTCTCCCAACCAATTTCTTAATCAATCCCAACCTATTGCTCCTACTCCCTATATGCTGCAAATCATGGGATATTATAATGCCCTAAACCAGTACTTTGAAAAGAGAGCAATGAACAAAGCTAGGGTACCAAAGAAATTCTAATCCTTTGGACCCAAAAGAATAAAGGGTACCATAAATGTATTTTTCTGTTTTGTAGGAACCTAGGAAAGGAATATGGTACTTGGACAGTGGATGCAGCAGGCACATGACTTACAACAAGGAGTGGCTACAACAATATGTCCCTAAAAATGGTCTAAATGTAACTTTTGGTGACAATTCTCAAGCCAAAGTCAAAGGATCAGGAAACCTTGTTACTAAAGATATTATTTTCACTAATGTATCTTATGTAGAGGGTCTCAAGCACAATTTGATTAGCCTTAGTCAGATTTGTGATAAGGGATATCATGTTGTTTGTTCCAAAAACCCTTTGCTTGTCAAGGATGTCAACAATAAATCAATCCTCACTGGAATAAGAAAAGGCAACCTTTACTGTCTAAACCTAGAAATTATGGATTCCTCAGATGCCCATTGCCTACTCTCCTTCAGTCAATCTGACATGTTTTGGCTATGGCACAAAAGATTGGCTCACTTAAACCTGAAAAGTATCTCAAAACTATCCAACTCAAACCTAGTAAAAGGCCTACCCAAAATACCCTTCAAAAAGGACAAGTTGTGCAAAGCTTGTCAATGTGGAAAACAAAAGAAAACCTCCTTCACTGCCAAAACCAGATTAGATACCTCAAAACCACTTCAACTTCTCCACATGGACCTTTTTGGACCCATCAGAACTAGATCTCTTGGTGGAAAGAGATACTCTCTTGTTGTAGTTGATGACTACACCAGATTTACTTGGATCATCCTTCTTGAATCTAAAAGAGATACATTAGAACAACTTGTCAAACTGTTCAATAAAATTCAAAACCAAAAGGGTTTATCCATCATCAAAATCAGATCTGATCATGGTAAGGAATTTAAGAATACTGGTGTTGAAGAATATTGTGATCAAAAAGGGATTGAGCACAATTTCTCTGCTCCTAGAACTCCTCAGCAAAATGGGGTTGCTGAAAGAAAGAATAGAACAATTTGTGAAGCAGCAAGGTCTATCTTTGTCGAGCACAACCTTCCCAAGTATTTTTGGGGTGAAGCAGTCACCTGCTTTTCTATGTTCAGAACAAGACTCTTATCAACAAGTTTCACTCCAAGACTCCCTATGAACTTTGGAATGGAAGAACACCAACCATTTCATACTTCCATGGCTTTGGAAGTATATGCTTCATACACAACAATGGGAAAAACAATCTTGACAAATTTGATTCAAAAAGTGATGAAGGAATTTTCCTTGGATACTCCAACACTAGCAAAGCCTATAGGGTTTACAACAAAAGAAGACTTGTTGTAGAGGAATCAATTCATGTAGACTTTGATGAAAATAATGACCAAAGTCACACTGAGCTATGTGATTTTGATGAAGTTGTAGGAAATTCAGATAACCTACTTGAAGTGTCTCCTGTGCATGATCCCTCATGTCTCATTCCTGAAGAAGATTCACCTTCCCTTCCCTATATAGTGCCCAAAGACACTAATAAACAACCTACTTTGTTTGACAGCCAAGAATCCCTTCTCAACAGCAAAGGTGAATCTGACAGCCAAGGTGCACCTCATAACCTACCTTCATCCAGTCATCAAAATTCCTTTGAAAAAGATTCTATCCAACCTGATAACAACTCCTCTCATTCAATTCCTCAACCTGAAACCATTACCCACATCATTCCTCCAAACAAAAGCATCTATATTGACCTACCTATACACAAAATGGACATTCCACCTGACATGCCTGTTCTTGACTCTCTAATGAGTGCCTTCATCTCTCAAATTGAACCCAAAAAGATAAATGAAGCCCTTCAAGACCCAGATTGGATAGAAGGAATGGAGGAAGAATTGGAGCAATTTGAAAGAAATAAAGTTTGGAAGCTTGTTCCTAAGCCAAAGAACCAAACTGTCATTGGAACAAGATGGGTTTTTAGGAATAAGATGAATGAAGAAGGAGTTGTAGTAAGAAACAAAGCTAGACTGGTTGCTCAAGGATACAGACAAGAAGAAGGTATTGACTATGATGAGACTTTTGCACCAGTTGCAAGACTTGAAGCTATAAGGTTATTTCTTGCCTATGCTTCATTCAAGAAGATGAAAGTGTTTCAGATGGATGTCAAGAGTGCATTTCTGAATGGAGTCCTAAATGAAAAGGTGTTTGTATCTCAACCTCCTGGATTTGAGCATCCCAAATTTCCTGATCATGTATACAAATTGGACAAAGCATTATATGGGCTTAAGCAAGCACCAAGAGCTTGGTATGATACCCTATCTAAATATCTCCTTGGCAAAGGATTTACCAAGGTCCATATTGATAACACTTTGTTTATCAAGAAATATGGAGATGATCAGTTGCTCATACAAGTCTATGTTGATGACATCATCTTTGGCTCATCAAATGAGGACTTGTGCACTGAATTTGGGGATATTATGAAGAATCAGTTTGAAATGAGCATGATTGGTGAGCTCACTTTCTTCTTAGGGCTTCAAGTCAAGCAAATGAAGGAAGGAATATTCATTAACCAAGCTAAATACACAAGGGATATGATCAAGAAGTTTGACATGCAAACTGCTTCCTCTGCCAAAACTCCCTTGTCAACCACAACCAAACTTCATGCTGATCCAGATGGTCAAAGTGTAAATCCAACACTTTACAGAAGTTACATTGGATCTCTTCTTTATGTGACTGACTTCAAGACACGACATTATGTTCGGTGTACGTCTCGTGCTAGATTTCAAGCAAACCCCAGAGGAATCTCATCTCTCTGCTGTCAAGAGAATTTTGAGATATCTCAAAGGAACCCCTGATTATGGTCTGTGGTATCCTACTGAATCCCCATTTTCTCTAATTGGATTCACTGACTCTGACTATGCTGGATGTAATCTAGATAGAAAATCCACAAGTGGTGGATGCCAATTCATTGGATCTAGAATTATTTCATGGTCAAGCAAAAAGCAAACCTCAGTAGCCACCTCAACAGCTGAAGCTGAGTATATTGCTGCTGGCTTGTGTTGTTCACAAATACTTTACCTCAAAAGTCAACTACAAGACTTTGGAATTGAATTGTCTAACATTCCCATCTTTTGTGACAACTCAAGTACAATTGCCATGACAGAAAATCCTGTCCAACACTCAAAAACAAAGCATATTGAGGTCAGACATCACTTCATCAGAGATCATGTTGAAAAAGGGAATATCAACCTTGCTAAAGTTTGTACTGAGGATAATGTCTCTGATATTCTAACAAAGGCTATGGATGAGAAAAGATTTGAGATGTTGAGAGCAATACTAGGCATGATCAACTTACCAAAATAAAGACTCTTATTCATTAAAGATAAAACCCTATCTTATAGGTATTTGTCAACAACATGGTATCTGACAGCTAACCCCTTCCACCAAACCAAAAGCCTCTTAAACATCAAAACCAAAATTCATTCCTACCTTACAATCAAACTTCAAACACAAAGATCATAAAAACAAACATAAATCCATATTACCAAAAGCTTCACTACCCTCCTTCTCATCACAACAAGCCCTTCTGAAAAGCTTTGTGACTAAGGACTTTGTCGATCTGTTTATCCCATAGCTGATCTTGGAAGTAATCATCCCCATATCCTTTATCACTATAGATAATGTCTGGAGCTTGATATGCATTCTCTTTAATGTCTCCATATCTCTCTAGCCATACAGGGTGCCTCTCCATAAAAGGATCAATGGCTGTGGTTGAGAACTGCAAAGAAGGACACACCCTCCTTGGCCACCATTCTTCAACTGCATTATAAGGAGGATACTCACTGAGTGGTGAGAGAAAGCTGAAGGTACCTGAAGAATTTGTACTTGCCTGTGCAATGATAGCTTGATCAGACTGAGGACCTTCATCTTCATCACCATTCAGAACAGCTGGACTCAAACACTTGAGAAATTGAGAAAACAACTTCATATAAACCTTGGAAGGAGAACTTTGCACTCCTGCAAAGTTATCTCCAGTTCCCTCAAGAACTGTTTGGCTAAGAGTTAGGGAATCCCTGGTGACAGCTGTGTATTCCTTGACAGCTATGAAATCAGGTTGACCAATTTGTGTGTCAACCTTAATCCTTTCATTACTATCAAGCTTCACTAGCTCACCCAAGGTATAAACCCTCTCTACACCATCCTTAACTTGCTTACTTGATTCTCCTTCCCTCTCCTTTCTTGACAGCTTAACCTTAGCTGTCAGATCATTATGCCCCTCCTCAACCATCTTAGCTTTACCCTTGTTCTTAGCTATCTCCCTCAACCTATTTTTCTCTCCTTCCAAAAGTGCTAGTCTCTCCTCCTCCCAAAATTTCCTTCTTATCTCTCTCTCTCTCTCAACTCCTCTTCCTTATGTGGATCATCATTGAGCATTTGATCCACTTCATGTTCCAAACCAGTATCAGTTTGGAGCCTATATGACAGAAACTCTCTCTCAAACCTTGCCTCTCTTGTTTCATCTACCCTTGGACTTTGAAAAACAAGTCTCTTTGCTGTCTTAGCCATTTTGCTAGGACTGAACTTTGAAACAAGTCTTCCCATTGGCTATGAATGAAATGAATTTGGTAAATTTCTTCATCTGAACCATTTCCTTTTATAGCCAAATTTAGTTTCAGTCAAAATAGTGGCAATGATTATTCAAAATAGGCTTGGCTGGTCATTAAGTCTGACAGCTATGAATTTAGTTCTTGCCAAATCGAGGAAGTTTTGGAACTTGCCACTAACACATATCTATTAATGTCTCTGTTTATTCCCTCTGAAATTTCGCCTTTGTGTACGGAAATAACTCCCATGTTTTATGGGAAGTTATTGTACAAGTAATGAGTGGAGACAAATAACACTGTTCATGAACAGTCTCTCTCTTAAATGCAAATTTTAACCGTTGCAGTAACCCACGTATTAGCCGTTGAACTCCACCAATCCCCACATCAATTACCATTTAACCTTGCGAAAATAACCTCTCTTCCTTCAAACTATCTTCTTCCTCCTAAATCCTCTCTCTGATTCACTCTGTTCTTCAAAACCCTAAAAATCCTGTTTCATTCAACCATGTCTTACCCTCAAGCCCATGGTTACTTCATCAAACCTGAATTTTATGAGCATGAGGTTGGAGCTCTAATCAAGGAACTCTTGGAATCCAATAATCTCTGCAAAATGATGGAAGCTCAACCTCCCATTTATGAGAAGCTATCCAGAGAAATTTTATGAAGGGAGAAAGACAGCAATCTGGAGCAATAAGGATCAATATTGAAGGGACTGAAATCAATGTGACTCCAAAGCTTGTGTCCAAAGTTTACAATATCCCAATCAAGAATGAAGGCCTCTGCAACCTCTGGAATAGAAAAGACAACAACTTGGAACCTTTCTACAAGAGATTCTTTGATAAACCTAGCTGCAATTATCAACTGGTTCAGGACAAACCAATCATGAAGAAAGACCTTGACCTATTCAAATCAACCCTAATGGATGTTGTCATCAAAGGGTTTGATGGAAAGCAATCCTCCTTTGACCAAATCAGTCCAAATGAATGGAAACAAGCCCTCAGTTTGATAACCAAGGAGATTAACTGGAGTGTTGCATTGCTTCACAACTTCCAACTTGCCATATCCCCTTCTCCTTGGAAATTCAAAAAGCAAAATCCCAGAATGAACAATTTCAGATTCATGAGTGGAATTCTTCATCATATCATTCCAAGATTGAATCCTCCTCTTAAAGATGAGTGGCTTGAGTCTACATCCCTGATGCCTACCAGGAGCTTCAGCTTGAGTACATTCAAACTCAAGGGTAAGAAAAAGTTAGAGCTTTGGGACAGCTCTGAGAACTTGGATGAATCCTCAAAGAGACTGAAAGAAAAATCTGAGAAAGATATGAAGACATGGAAGTCATTGGTGAATATGGTCAATGATAAGAGATCCAAGAGAAAGCATGACAAGGGTGTCATAATAAGGGAAAGAGCTCAAGAGACCTCTCCTAGCAAGATCAAAAGGAGAAAAAGCCTAGCTAAGATGAAGCGAACTGGAAAAGGAAAGAAGCTTAGAAAAGGAAAGGAAGTTCAAGAAGAGATAGTGGAAGCTGTTGAGCAAGAAAGTGCTCAAGGGACTGACAAAGGGAAGATGGTTGCTGAGGAACAAGCTGAAAGTGAATATTCCCAATCAGATCCTATCTTCAAAGCCATTGATGAGTATCTTTGGTGAAGAGGAAGAATGCGGTGACACTAAGAGTGATGAAAATGTGAGAAGAGCTATTCTTTGAATCATTAATGGAAGCTAGAACGGCCAAGGTTGGACGATCAATGCAGGACGGCTATGGAAGCCTCCCCTCTGACAGCTAAGGCTGCCTCAAGTGCTGAGATCCCATCTAAGGTAATCTCCACCCCTTCTCTTGCTCTCAATACATGCTCTAGGAAGAGAAAGTCTGATAAAGATGCTCCCCCATCCAAAAGTTGAAGCCAACCACACCTCAACCCTCCTCATCTAAAGATCAATCTAGTTCACCTCATGACTGCGTGGCTCAAGGCATCCTAAATCTCAATCCCTCCAACATCGGTCCAAATGAGCCTAGTGTTGAAAAAGATAGGGGAATAGCCCTAGCTCTGAAAAGGATGAGCATCAGTTAAGGGGGAACAACAGTCCTCCTTCTCCCATTCTGACAGCTATGCCACTCTCTGGTCATTCATCACCAACTGATAGCCCCTCAGATTCTTCCCCTATTACTGAAAACATCTTCAAAGCCTCTGAAGGTCTTTCCTTAGAAGATCCCAAGCATGTCCCTGATGTTCTCTATTACTTGAGACAACTGTTAACTGAGGAAGAAACCCAAAAGGCCTTGAAACTTATCAAAACCAGAGATTTGGCTAAGAAAGCAAGCATACACGAACACCGAACCCCTTCACGAACCTGAACCTCAACCCAAACCTGTTGAACCTATTCAAACTCAAGAACCTCATATTGCTACCCAAGATTCTGAAACTCAACCTGAACCTGAATCTCAACCTGAACAAGAATCCCAATTTGAACCTATTTCTCAATCTAAACCTAGTGAGCCTAATCAAACCCAAGAAACTCATGATCCTTCTCTTGAGTCTGAAATCCTCCCTTCTTGTGAACCCTGGATTTTAGACTGTGACATTGATTTTTCCCTACCCTCCATCTTGGCTGTCCACCAAAGATTGAAAGAGATTACTCATTTTCCTGAGATTGCTAATCCTAACTTAATCCCTAATCCTTGGCTGTTGAGCAAAAATTCCATCATGATCAATGCAAGAAACAGGTGTGGTCTCATTATGTTTGCCCATGAGGAATGGAAAAGATATAGGATAGCTCTCCCAAACTCCTTCTTTCACAATGCCCCCAGATTGCCAAACTTCATGGACATTGGAACCATCATTGATTGGGAAATGTTGTTCTCTCAATTATTGTCAAGCAACATCAATGAATGCATCTACATGCCCTCATCCCTAGTTTATGCCCTCTGCATAAACCTTGCTAAAGAGATGTATTGGAGGATCCTTCTCAACAAAGCCAAAATCATGGCTGTCATTGCAAAGCCTAGCCTGACAGCTATCTTTCCTCCAACTACTCGTTCCTCCTTCATTCATCCCCCTAAACACCAGATCTCTCCAATCCAATCTTCCTCCAAACTTCAATCCTTCAACATTTGTGCCTCCATACCATGTGACCATCACAGACATGCAGAGATTTACAAGGTCAATGATAACCAAAATGAGACACATTTTGGAAGTCTCAAATGTTTCCACGTCTGAAAGGAAGACCTCCAAAGGAAAGGCTGTTGAATGCGAAGAAGAAGCTGCTAACCCGGGAAAGAGAGCCTGCAGTGCTTTGCTCCCAAATGTGATTACGTCAAGTGATGATGAAGATGATACTCCTGTGATGAAACGGCATCGGTTCTCAACCTCTACTTGTTCTCACTGTCACAACGAGATCCTCCTCTACATCAACCTCAACAACCCATCTCTCTTCAATCAAACCCCTTCTTCTCTAACCTCTTTGCGGGAAACGAGAGGTCAAAGCTCAAAACCAAAGAAGACTCCCAAATGGGGCAATGCGAGACTAAGAGATGATGAAGAACCTCTCTCCAAGGTGTTCTCAAAGGAAGGCAAGATCAATCCTTCACATATGATGATGAGATGAGCTGGGAATGGAACAATGAGATGTATTATAGAGGTGTTGATGACAAGATGAAGAGAGTCTTGCTTGCGAAAGAGAAGAGATCCTTGCGGCAAGAAGAGAAAGAGATGAATTTTACGATTAAAGAAAATTTTATGTCTTTTGTTTGGTTAAGTACTTTTAATCCCTACCTTTTTTTGTTTCTGCTTTAAAAACAATGTTTATTTTGGATAATGTGTTTATTTTAAAGCTCTTTTGATTGAATCAAGAAGATTAAGATCATCTTCATTGGTATATTCAATTCATGAGTATCTTGCAGGTTATATCTTTAATAGATATATTACTTTGCCAAAAAGGGGGAAATTGTTAGGACCTAACTATGTAAGCCACATAGTTATAAAAGGTTTTGACAAAGAAATATATCATATGTTATCTGACAGCCAAGATAACATATGACCTTGACAGCTGAGCCCTTGCACATCCTTATATCAAACTGGACAGCAATGATATAATGATCAAACCATGGACAGCAATGATCAAACCAAAGTCAAATCATATAAATCAAATGTATTTATATACAAAGGATCATTACACACAAATCCTTATCTCCTAAACCTGCAAACTCTAAAGACTTAGTCTGACAGCTAAGGTTCTCTCACAGCAAAGACTTCATCCCTCAACAGCTATGATCTTGACATCGGCGGCAATGAAGAATTCTTGTGATGACCAAGATGTGCCTTGCCCAATCTCTCCATACAGATGTTGCCAGCTCATCTCCATAAAGATCACATGCTTGGTTGCAGATTCCAGCTATATTATTCTCCAGTCAACAAAGGCTCTAAATGCAACTCCAACATGCATTTACTACCTTGTCTCCTTGTCTCCTCCAACGGCTATTTCCTAGCCTATAAAAGGAACTCTCCAAGACTGAAGACCTCACCCCTTTACACACAACTCTTACAACCTTACCTTCAACCTTTCTCAACCTGCAACCAACAATCAAACAACATTAAGACACTTGTAACTGATCTCAGGTGTATAAACTGATTTGTAAGAACCCCTTAAGACTGACTTTAAGTGGGAATTGTAATTTGCTCAGTGTAGAGCATAATCCCTAATAGACTGTACTTATTAGGAAGAGGAAGTTCAAGGAACTTGCCTATTCAATCCTTTGTAAATCTTAACGGGAACTAGATTTAAGTGGATTGATCTCACTTGTCAAGGTTGACAGTGAGGGTGGACGTAGGAGGAGTGAACTCTGAACCACCTTAAAATTCCTTGTGTTCAATTGGTATTATCACACAACTCACACACACATCTCACACACAAACACTATTCACTTGTCTTTACATTATTTCAACACCTATTATTCCGCTGCACATTTAACACTTATCTTTAAAACCAGTTATCCTCTGACAGCTAAGATTTCACCTCAGCTGTCAAAACCTTAACTGCCTAACCTTTAATCTGATTTAAGCAAACAGGACCTTTCAATATATATATATATATATATATATATATATATATATATATATATATATATATATATATATATATATATATATACTCCCTTCGTCCCATAAAACCTTACCCGGTTACTACGAACTCAGTTCAACCAAGTTCAACTTTGACCAAACTTTAATATCAATTTACTTATCATAATAAAAATCTAAAAATTGTTATCCATAAAATAACCAAATGATTTATCAATAGCAATTATTAAAATTTCATTAGAATGAATAGATTGATATTAAAGTTTGATCAAAGTTGTACTCGATTGACTTCGCACTATTCAAAACGGGGAAGGTTTTATGAGACGGAGGGAGTATATATATGCATAACAATTTCCGGGAATACTCGTTCATTAATCTATACTCTCTCCGTTCCATGTTAGTGAGTGTAGACTTATTTCATTTTTCGTATGTCACACTTGAGTGTACACTACTTAAAATGACAAAGTGTTTTCAATTTTATATTCAACTAGTTAGTGACCCGTCGATACTCGACGGGCATGATAAATCAACTATTAAAAATTATATCTGAGATTTATATGAAAAGTGTATAAAAGATTATTTTTTCTGTCCCAAAATGAATGTCATTATGAGATTTAAGGGACATTTAAAAAAAAACTGAATTTTAATAGAATATAAATCAAAAGCATTCCTGCAATTCACATAAAATTTTTAGTTTTGCAAAAATATAATAAACAATGAAAAAACTAATTAAAAAAAATAATTTAGGGACAAAGTTATTTGGAGGTGTAGTTTCAAAAGGATATTAACTTCGGAACAAAATAGGACATTCAATTTGAGCGGAGTGAATAGATTTATTGAATGTCAAGTTTCAAAAAGTAAAGACATTCAATTTGAGATGGAGGAGCGGAGTGAATAGATTTTTTGAATGTCAAGTTTCAAAAAGTAAAGACATTCAATTTGAGATGGAGGGAGTAATTGAGAGTAATTGATAAGTTGTAAATTTTGGAGGAATGAATTATGTTATTCCCTTCGTTTCAAAAATCTTATAGTTAAAGAAGTAAATTTTGTGCAAAATATTTACTTGTTTTACCGTTTTTTTTAATAAGATTTTGCCATATTTCACCTAAAATATCTAACTAATCAAGTTTTTACATTTGATCACCAAGTTCTTTTATTTGTTTATTTTGCAACCAAAACATTTTTTCATACACAATCACTATCTCTAAATCTGCAAATAAATTCCTTTAATAATCATTTGTCGTTGCATTTGACATATTTCATTTCGAGCAATGATTACTTAAATTTGTGAAAACATTCAGAAACCATGTACTTAGATTGCCCGTTCCTCCGTTCATATCTAATAATTACTTAAATGTGTGGTTTCTTCCTAAAGTATAATAACCTTTTTCATTGTAAATCCCCACAAAACCCTTTTTTTCTTACTGAAAATTTCATCTTGAAATGGGACCTCCCAAGTTAATTAATCAACTTCAACAGAGTATTTGTTATTTTTCTTCCCTTTTATCAAATTAATTCACTCCATAGTTTTAGTTATTTTATTTATTTTTTATCTGAATTAATTCTCTAAATAGTTAAACTCATTGATGGTATGAGCCCTAAGACTATCTTATATTTTTCTTTTCTTTGTTTATTTTCTCAAAAGTCTTCAAAATAAGTTTTTTTTTCTATTATTTCTGTCTAAATTAAATAAAAGAGATCATATATTTTCTACCAGCATATATAAACCAAAATAGTACATTAGTGTCAGATGTATACAGAGAAAACTTAATCAACTAAAACCAAGTCATCACAAAATTCATATATTAGGAGAAAACAAAACAACATGGAGGATTAAAGTATAAATAAAAGAGATCTTATATTATTATCTAAGGTACTTGAATTTGAATTATATATATAAAAAAAAGAGTGGAACGTAAATTGTTGTGAAAAAAGAATGCAATGATATAAAAACGAGTGGAACGTAAAATTAAGGAAAAAGTTAAATTTGTGTTTGAATTAGAAAAATAATTAAACTATGAATTTATTTTTAGTAGGAGGGAATAATATATTTTTTTTGCTTATTTATTTATAGAATAAATTTATGAAAATATGAAATTGCATTCATATGACAATCAAGGAAAATAGTTGATTTCATTTTAAAATTTGGAAAATAAATAAACCAATTATTTAATTTTAGTATTTACTTTTTGCTTATTTAATTTTAGAATTAACTTAATAATATTTGAATTCAAATCCATTCAAACATAAATAAGATTAGATAGTTAATAAAAAGTTTTATTAAATAAAAATGAAAGCAATCAATAAAAAGATTCTTATAAGCTCAAAGGAATTAAAATTACAATAAAATGAGATGACAATAATCTACATTCTTTCTTTATCATAGCCATTACATGTTTCAAGTTATAAAAAATCTGAAATTTAAATAAGAACTTAGTTAAAATTGAAAAACTATGAAAAAAACTGTTGAAAGGAATTAGTTACAGAGACAACAACAATGATTTTTTAAGATTGCTATTCTGCACAATAAAAAAAAAATAAGAACTAAAAAAAAAAAAAGAAAAACTATTAGTAAGCCAAGATATTGAAGAAATGGAACAACTTTGAAAGTACATTTCATTTACCTTGGATGAGGAACCAATTAATCATCATAGTATTGATCTCATAGAATGTGCTTCAGCTGAAATACATTTACACGAATGGTTAACATACACAAATTTATTTAATCAAACCAAGTCACCACAATTTTGAAGGAAAAAAAACATCAAGTAAATGAAAAGTGAAGGAAAGAGGGCAATACATAATTGTTGATTTCGATGACGACGGAAGAGAAAATACCTATATATAAAAAAATGGGAGTAAGGAATATACTTTATGATCTAATAAGTAAACCCTTATTTTCAGTTGAATTTGAAATTCAAATTGATTTTCATTAATGGATGAATTATATAAGGAAAATATTTGGAAAAAAAATAAATGTTATTATTCTCTAATAATTAACATTTTAACCCGATTAAAAGTCAATTTTTGTAGAATTTAGAGTTAATATTTTGGTCCTAAAAATTTTGGTAAATGTGCAATTCAAATGAATTAAGCTTAAAATTCGACAAAAATATTATACCTAATGCTAGTACCTATGAATCCCTTTCTACTTCTCTCTCACTCACTCACTCTCTCTTTTTATTTATCTTTCATAAAATTAACAATAGATAGTCTTCAAATTGATTTTCATTCATAGTATTATATATTTTTAGAATTTTCATCCTAAATTTTAGTATTATATATTTTAGAATTTTCATATGAAATTCAAAATTTCAAATGCTTAAATTAAGGAGTTGTGATAAAAAGAAAAGTTGATTTTTGTATTTACATTAGATAAATATTTGAACTATATCCTTAATTTTAGTAGAAGTGTGAAATAGGCAAGTTTATTTTTAGTTAGTTTGATATTTTCGGTTTGACATTTGAAACAATTGATCTCTTTATTTATTTTTTTAGTAGGACTGAAATTTTAGTATTATATATTTTAGAATTTTCATATAAAATTCAAAATTTCAAATGCTTAAATTAAGGAGTTGTGATAATGAGAAAAGTTGATTTTTGTATTAAATTAGATAAATATTTGAACTACTATCCTTAATTTTAGAAGGAGTGTGAAATACGCAAGTTTATTTTTAGTTAGTTTGATATTTTCAGTTTGACATTTGAAACAAATGATCTCTTTATTTAATTTTTTAATAGGACCAAAATTTTAGTATTATATATTTTAGAATTTTCATATGAAATTCAAAATTTCATATGAAAACAGTAAAAATTATCGGATGTTAATTATAATCAAAATCATGCCTCCTACAAATATTTCGTCAGAAATTTGAACTATAGTTATCTATTACCATATTTATCAAAATTTCAAAATTTTAGTTTAGAACTTGATTTTCGAAAATTCAAAATGTATATCAGATATTTTAACTATATTTATCTATTACCCTATTTATCAAAATTTAAAAATTTAAAATTTGAATAAATCACCCACAATCAAATGCCTAAACTAATGGAACCTATATAAAGTACATGATATACATAAACTTATGGTAGGAGTCCTATTTGGTATCTAGATATGTACAGAATATAGAAAGACTAAATAAACTCCTAAACTAATGGAACTTATATAGAGAAATTTACTGTTACATATTTAAATCAATACCAATCAAATAATACATCAAAATGAATATTAAAAAATATAATTATTTTTGTTATCTTCATAAGTCAACTTAATTTGAATGTAATGTAAATATTTAAATTTACTTCCTTATCTTGCAATATTTGAATGTAATGTAAATATTTAATTTACATCAACTAAAATTTCGGCCATTTGCAAATCAACTAAAATGTATTGGCGAAATCATCCCAATCATTTTATATATAATGATTGATAAGTAAATTTTTTTTAACCGGATTTTTTTATTTTTTGGCCTACAATCTGTGTTAAATTAGCCCTTAAATTTCGACAATTAAGAATCATCTCAATCATTTTATGTATAATGATGGATAAGTTCCTAATTAACCAATTTTTTTTTAATTTTTTGACCTACAATCCGTGTTAAATTAGCCCTTAAATTTCGGCAATTAATAAAATTAATTAAATTAACTATGTTTTAAATTGAAACTTATCTGTACAACATTATACTAAAATTTCGGGACTTTTTCAAATTAACCTTGATTTATTGGTTTGACTTTTTAAAGGACTAAGCTACAAAATTCATGAAATAAACTTATATACAATATGTTATTTAAATTTTGAAATAAGATTTCAATCCAATGTCCTGTTTTGTTCCAAAAATGTTGGATTTATTTTAATGTATAATTATTAATTAATTAAAAGTTGAGACGATAATTTTGATATAAAATATTTAAATAAACTTATTGGATTTATTTCATTTAAATAAACTTATTGGATTTATTTTAATGTATAATTATTAATTAATTAAACCTATTGAATTTATTATGAATCAAATTACCAGGATCTAGGATCTATTGGATTTACAAGTGAATTAAAAGGACTAAAACACAAATGAATGATTTTTATGGACCAAAAATTTGAATTATTGGGGAATTTAATTTTTAAAGGACTAAAACACAAATAAATTAAAAGGACTAAAACACAAATGATTGTTATTTATGGACCAAAAAGCGGATTTATTGGCGAAAATGGATGAAATTTAAGGACCAAAATGCAAAATATCAGCGAATAAGAGCTTACCACGTGGCGAGCTGTGGAGCTTGAAATTTCTTCTGCTTAATATTATATATGGATGAGACTCGATTGTCATACTAAAAACAACAGTTCACTTACTATTTTTCTCATTCATTTTCTTTTCTAATTTTCTTTTCTAGTTTACTTATCATATTATAACACCCTATTCACTCATTCTCTCTCATCTTATTATACTATTATTTCTTAGTTATCGTGTCTAAAATATTACTCCCTCACTCTCAGTTTTCAGAATAAATATCAAAATTTTTTTATTCGTTTCAAAATAAATGTTGCATTTCAAATAAGTAAAAAGACTAAATACGATTTTATCATTGTATTTATCATTGTACAATTGATTACAAATTATTGAAGCACTTTCCTTAAAAACATTAACAAGTTAACTGCTATATTTATTCTAAAACGCAGAAAGAAATAAGGAATAGTACTTATCCTTCTTCATGTTTATCATGTTAAATTATAACTACAAAATGAAGATCACTTAAATTAGTACAAATCTCATAAAAATAGACAATGAAATTAAACTTAATAGAAACATATGAAACAAAGGATATGAGGATTTTTCTCAAATAATTCTATTTTAAAAATATAAATCTCAAAATAACTCACATTTGAAACTATTTTTCAAAATGATTAACTTTTTAGAACTCGCTACATGGTGTATCGAGTTCAACATGTTACCGTTGAAACTCACTATACCATGTAGCGAGTTTAGTTAAATTAGGGTTTAGGAAATTGACTAATTAATTGTAATTAACATTAATCAAACTCGCCACACCATGTAGCGAGTTCACGCGTACACAGAACTCGATACATGGTGTAGCGTGTTTTCAAAAATCACCAGCCCCTTAGCGACTTACAGTTCGTTGTTTACATAATAAAAAAAAAACCTAAGTCCTAACAGCCGCAAGAGAGAAGAAGGAGAAATATTACCATTGTTATTTGCATCAAATCAAAGCTTATCATCCCAAAATTTCGTTATTGTAAGTTTACATTCAAGTTTTTTACTTCATTTGTGTTATTGAACTAATTTGTTGTTATATTTGAACTCAATTGTTGGTATCTTTGAAATTTTGGGATTTTGAACTCAATTTGTGGGCTATTTTGAACTCAATTGTTAGTATTTTGTTATTTCATTTAGGAGTATTTGCTATTGATGTTTCAAAGTCTCTATGTTTATATATGTATTTATTTGATATTGAAATTGAGTTTCTTTTGTTGAAACAGATGGAGAACTTCATTGATCCTGGTCCTATCAATAACTCTGTTTTGACTGAACATGAGAACCACAGAGCTCATTTATTTAGGTCGGACATCAGGTTGCTAGTCCGCTTTCATTTCGTCGTGGTTCCATATTGCCGGATAGACTAGCGCCGAGGATATTGTCGAGATTAACCGAGTGTTGCTTTAGCGGGGTTCATTATATAGGGAGAATTCAATACGATTATGGATTGTTGGAGGCATTGATTGAGAGATGGCGTCCGGAGACCCATTCATTCCACCTTCCGGTTGGTGAGATGACAATTACCCTAGAGGATATCAGCAAGATTTCTGGGTTTCCGATTGATGGGGATGATGTGACTGATGCTGATATCCCACCGCTTCTAGACTGGCGGGTGTAGCGATGCGATTTAAATGAACACAGAGTCACCACTTATTATTTATTTAGGAAAACAATAAGAAAAACCTTTTTGATAATTTAAAGAGATTCGAAGGTTCGGGGATTAATTTATGGGATGGGAAGGTCGTGGAGTACCCATTCCACCCAATCCGGGGATTGGTCTTGCCAATTGAGTATTATCAATCAAACAATTAATAATTAAAAAAGAACAAGAAAACCCTAATTAATTAATTAGGAATATCGGGTTGTATGCTTCGAGATCACCTCCATGGATTGAAGGGACTCTAGGCTAACCATTTCGATGGGATTACACTACTCTAAAAGCAATTAGAGGGATTGAGAAGAAGAAAGTAAAAATATAGGAGTTTACCTTGTGTTTAGGGATTATTTGGTTTAGAACGTGGTTCTAAATGTTCTTCTCCTCCTTCGTCGGTCAAGAAATGATTTGGACACATTTTCGCCTCGATTCTAGGCTCGAACCTCAACGTTCGTCGATCAACAAGGTTGATGAACGAATTTGGGAGTTGTTTATGAGGGATTTGCATGAATCTTTCAAGGAGAGAAACCAACAAATTGTGTGTCCTCCGAAATACTGAAAGTCATCAAGTATTTATAGGGGTTGAATTACTTGGTCACCAAGGTTAGGAGACTCAAGTGGATTAGGATACCTCCCAAAGAAGGTTCCAGAACTCTAAAATCAGTAGAGACCCGGATTGGATAAGAGTTTATCAAGAAAAGAGGTTGAAATCGACAAGGGAAGTGATTCTTCACATTCTGCAGAGGTGATGTCTCGCGCGAGACACGTATGTCCCACGCGGGACAACTAGTCAATTGACTATTATGTCCTCTTCAGTTATTCCATTAGTCAGTTAGGTCCAAAACTAACAAGGTTAGTTAGAAACTTAACGAAACATGACGAAACTAATATGCTTTCATCAAAACACAAAAGAGAAACGAAGAGTAGTGTAATCATGTAATTGTTGGTTCAGAATGGGGTGTCTACAGCTGGTGGTATGTCACGATCTCTTAGGGGATGTCCCATCTCCAGGAGATATGGATGGGAGTAGTCTAAAGCTAAGGTGGATTACGAGCCAGTTTCCACATTTCCATGACCTCGCTGATGATACTCCTCAAGACATTGTTGATATGTATGTACAGACATATATCATGCTAGCATTAGGTTCTACGGTGATGCCTGATCGTACGAACAAAAAGGTTAAGTTGTATTATATCCCACTGTTTCGAGAGGTTTCGAGGGTCTGGATGTACAGTTAGGGTAGTGCTTCGCTGGCTTTTCTATATCGAGAGCTGTGTAGTGCGACTAACCCTCTGACGATCCATTAATCTATACTCTCTCCGTTCCATGTGAGTGAGTGTAGACTTATTTCATTTTTCGTCTGTCACATGTGAGTGTAGACTACTCAAAATGACAAAATTTTTATAATTTTATATTTAATGGGACCATTTGTCATAATCAAAACAACGGTACACTTACTATTTCTCTCATTCATTTTCTCTCGTAGTTTACTTTTCATACTTATAACACCCTATTCATCACGCATTCTCTCTCATCTTATTATAATATTATTTCTTAGTTATCGTGTCTAAAATATTACTCCCTCACCCTCAGTTTTCAGAATAAATATCATATTTTTTTTATTCGTTTCAAAATATATGTTGCATTTCAAATAAGTAAAAAGACTAAATACGATTTTATCATTGTACAATTGATTACAAATTATTGAAGCACTTTTATTAAAAACATTAACAAGTCAACTGCTACATTTATTCTAAAACGCAGAAAGAAATAAGGAATAGTACTTATCCTTCTTCATGTTTATCACTAGCCCATGCCCGTGTCCAAGGCCACGTTTTTAAAAAAAAATTAATTTTTTTTTAAGTTAAAAAAAAAAAAATTAAGGACAAAATGGGAAAGGGACAAAATAGTGAGGGCAAAATGTGAATTTTTGCCGTTGGAACTGTTCATTGAACAGTAAAAGGACCACCCTCATTTATACTACACGAGTAGATGTTAAATTATAACTACTGATGCTGCCCAAAAATAATGGTTGGGCCCTATCCAAGTCCAAAGGCGGGAAATTATCGAGTAGGCCCAAAGCGAGATAAAGCCCAAGAAGAAGGTAAAAATAAAGGTGGCCCAAATATGGATCGCAGGAAAGCATGGCGGGAAGTAGCCCCTAAGATCAATGAAAGGAGGAAGATCAAGGCAGTAACAGTGAGATAGTATGAGGCAAACCGGCGAGATAATGATGAGAAATGAGAGGCGAGACATTATGGTAGTACGACACGAACCATGGTTAACCTTATCCGGCGAGAGATGGATCTCAAATTGATACAGTTCATAATAGGCGGCTTATAAATATCTATGAAGTGGGACCTATTAAACGGTTATGCATCGGGAAAAGTGATCACGTGATGAGAGTTTATTTTTATAAAGGACCAATGGAGTGATGACATGTGTCAGGAGGCATGGAACGTGAGGAGGTCATGTGCACGGCACGAGGGAAGGGGTATATATATGAGAGAGAGGCTTCATCATCAAGGTACGTTGAACACACACACCCACCCACAAAACACCCTTTCCAGTTGTTCATATTTCTCCTTTCTCAGACGAATACTTATCCTCATGCCGGAGGGGCTTACGCCGGAGCCTCCCCTGGCTTAGTTGACGTTTGATTGTGTGTAGGCGTGAAGAAGGAGCCGGAGCTGTCCAATTTCGACTACAACGGTGTGTTGCTATTTGAGGAAATTCCTTGCAACATCAATTGGTTCCGTTGCCTGATTCTCTTCTTCCGTCTGAAGTTTGCCGGCGGTGGAGTGGTAAGTTGGTTGCGGTTTGGTAGATCTGGAGGATTGGTTTGTTTTTTTGGGTGATCTGATTTTGGTGTTGTTCATAGTTAGTAAGCTTGTTTTTGATTTGAAGTTGGTGGTCATTCATAGTTCTAAATTAATTGCTGGTTAATAGTTTGGTTGATTGAAATTTTCGTGGTTTTTGGTATTGTTTGGGGGCAAATTCTTGGTGTAAAGGCGTAAATCTGGTTTGAATTGGATTTTTCGGAGTGTGTGAAGGTCGTTTGGAGTGATTGTTTGAATTTGTGGTTTGAGGATTTTGGTGTTTCTGGGTTGTGATTTGGGTGGTGGAATTCATTTAATTGGGACAAATTTCATTTAGTAACTGGTGATTGGGGGAAATCTGTGAAGTTGGTTTGGGTTTGTGCTTGGAAAAAAGTACAGAAGGAGGAAGGACATCTTCAAGTTTCTGGGTTGAATCTTCAAATCTTCATCAGATTTGCAGATCTTCAAAGTTTGAGTTCCTAAATTTGATTACGTGGGTGATAAGGAATGTCAACACCTGAGAAAGGTATAGTGGGCCAGAAGACAATGGCGGGAAGAAGCCTTATCTCGCCTATGTCAGGTTTGGGGGCTATGGGAACTGGCGGATCGAGAGATACTTCTTCCTCGCAGCAAGTTATTTCGGAAGAGAGAGAGCGGGCTACCGGAGGCGAGGGAGAAAGAAATGTAATGTCGCCTCAGCCAGAAGATGAGGCAGAAGCGAAAGAGGAAAGTTTGAGGATTCATAACAATTTGATTTTGCAATTATTGGAGAACAACAAGCGACTTATGACATTGAAAAAGAAGCCTACTCCTATCCCGCAGGGTTTGTTAACGGCGACAGAGGAAGGAAATAAGGGAACGAATAAGGAAGTGATCGTGGTGGATGATGGTGAGCGGCAAAAGGAGACAGAGCCTGAAAAAACATAAGGAAGTAGAGGCGAGAATAGACGGGTCGCAGAAGCGGAAAGCGGGAGAGTACATGGAGAATGGGCGAAAAATAAAGGTGTATCATTGGCCACATACTTCACAAGTATCATCTTTGTATTGTGAAGAAGAGGAAGATGACACCGCTTCAAATGAAGCGAGATATGGAGAACCAGAGCTGAAGATGTCTAGGGGAGTTGAGAGATCCAAACAGATAGAGAAAGGAAAAGGTGTAGGAGTAAGTCGCTTTGGAGAGGAAGATGGATTAAAGAAGCAGATGGCTGAGATGGCGAGAAGGTTGGCAGAGCTGGAGAAAGGCGGTATAGTTGATAGTGAAAAGGACTCTTTTGTTGCTCCATTTGCCAAGTACATTCAGGAGGCCGAGCCCGCTCCGGAATTTCGCTTACCCGCTTTATCCAAGTATGCAGGAGTAACTACCACCAGAACTCACGTGGCGGGATTTGAAGTCACAATGGCGATATTGACCAAGGATGATGCCTTGCTATGCAAAACCTTTGCTAGCACCTTGGAGCTTCAAGCTTTGGATTGGTTTGTACAGCTGCCTGTTAATTCTATCTTGGGATATCAAGATTTCAAAAGAAAGTTTTTAGCGAGGTTTGGAGCAGTGGGAACTCAACCAGTAGTGCTACAGGAATTGATTGGAATCAAGCAGAAGGCGGGAGAGGGCCTTGTCACTTATACCAATCGATTTTTGTTGATTGCCAATCAAATTTCCGAGATTGATCCCAAATATGTTATAATGATGTATATGTCAGGCCTACTGTCAGAATCCTTCAAGAGGGAGTTAAGGATGAGGTTACCCGCGACTTTGAGTGAGTTGCACGAGCGAGTTAAAGCCTACTGTGGTGGGGAAGACGTTGAGGAAGGAACATCTAATACTGCAAGAAAAGGCGCTGAAGACAGGATTGAGTATGTTAAAGAGGAAAATGCTACTCAGAGGGGAGGTAGAGGTAATCAAGGTGGCGGCAGAGGTAGGGGACGTGATGGAGGCCGCGGGGTAAGAAGGATAGTCAGATTTGCGAGATTAAATGCTAGGCCGAGTGAAATTTTGCGAGCTGTTGAGCTTCCACCGGCTTTTGAGATGAAAGAAGGAGGGAGAATAGACATGAATCAGTATTGTAACTACCACCGGGATAGAGGACATGATACTGATAATTGTTATAACTTGAAGAAAGTGATTCAAGGAAAGATTGACATAGGCGAATTACAGGAGTATGTATGGCAGGAGCAAAATGTGGCGGCTCAAGGAAGAAATGGCGAGGGAATGAAATATTGGTGATTCATGAGCCAGCTAGTATTACTTGCCTAAGTAATCAGATAATGTCGTTGTCGCATACCTGTCATATTCCCGCTTACCCGCCAAGTGAAGAAAGGATTATTAGCTTTTCAAGACGAGAGTTGGCCTTGACTCCAAGCCATGGGTGTCAGCCAGTCGTGATCTCCATTGCTCCAGGGAACAGTATTTTGCACAGGGTGTTGGTCGATTCAGGAGCAAGTCGCAACATCCTATACTATGAAGCTTTCAAGAAAATGCGATATACGGAGGCCAACCTGGTACCATATAAAGTATTTCTGGAGGGGTTCACGAACCATACTGTGCGGGTCAAGGGGACGATTTCATTGGCAGTGGAGATTGAGGAAGGCGAGATGGTCAGAACTCGTACTGTAGAATTCATGGTGATAGACTTGGTGTCGCCATATAACTCTATTGTAGGGATTCCTTTTATGCAGACTTTCGAGATGGTTGTGTCTATCCCGCATCAGCGTGTCAAATTCCCCACCTCGAAAGGAATAGCTTGTTTGAAAAGCGAAGTGAAGGAGGTTATTCAGAAAAAGATTGAAATTCAAACGGCGGCAAGGGCGAGCACTAGTTCACTTTCCACAGCCTTGGTGGTACGGGATGCAAGAATAAACATGATCACCGACTTAGGAGGGTGTGATGACCGGGAGGAAACTGAAAGCATGAAAAGTAAGTCGGCGATCATTATTATTGAAGAAAAGGCGGAAGATGAAGTTGTGCGAGAAAGAAATGAGGAGCGAGATACAGAGATGGTGGAGGGAAAATCAGAAAGAAATTTGATGGAGCTAATGGTGATGCAAGCTGAAATGGCATGGTCTAGATCTGCTGAATTTGTCAAAATGAAGGAACCCCTTATTGAGGAGATACTGGATTCTGATAGTGAGGAATATGATGAAGAAATTGAGATGGAAACACTAGAGGGTTTGTCGCGTGATCGAGACAATAAGGGAGGGAGCAGCGACAGAAGAGTAAAGAAATGTGTCGAGAAGAGAAAGGCGGTTGAGATGGAGGTAGATACGTTGCAAATGCGGGATGAGCCGGATATTCAGGCGGCAGAAGAATTAGAGGAGGTAATTGTTAATGATGAATACCCAGAGAAAAAAATTAAAATTGGGAAGCAATTGGGAAAGGATGAGCGGGATAAGTTGATAGAATTCTTGCGGGATAGTATTGATATATTTGCCTGGAAACCGGAAGATATGTGCGGAATAGATGAGAATGTCGCCCTGCATTGCCTGAATGCTGATCCAAACATAGAGCCATATAAACAGAAGGTGAGATACCTTTCCGCTGAAAAGGAGAAGGCAGTGATTGGAGAGGTGGAAAAGCTATTGAAGGCGGGAATCATAGAAGAAATTACTTATCCGGTGTGGTTGGCTTGTCCAGTTATGGTGCTGAAGGCGAACAAAAAATGGAGAATGTGCATAGATTTTACAGATTTGAATACGGCTTGTCCCAAAGATTGTTATCCTTTGCCGAAAATCGACAGACTGGTGGATTCCATCGCGGGACATAAGGTGTTTAGCTTCATTGATGCTTATTCAGGATATCACCAAATTAAGATGCTTGAAGAAGACAAGACCAAAACAGCGTTTAGAACCCCCATAGGCAATTTTTGTTATAAGATGATGCATTTTGGCTTAAAAAATGCGGGGGCGACATATCAAAGGATGGTCAATAAAGTATTTAAGTCGCAGATTGGGAGGAACGTTGAAGCTTACATTGATGATATGGTGATCAAAACTAAGGGGGAGGACCATTTGGTGGATATCGCCGAAACTTTTGAGAATTTGAGGAAAAATTCAATGAAGCTAAATCCAAGTAAGTGTACTTTTGGAGTAACGGCGGGAAAGTTTTTGGGATTCTTGGTAAACCGCCGCGGCATAGAGGCAAATCCGGAAAAAATCCAAGCTTTAATAGATATGAAGTCGCCCAGAACAATCCAAGAAATCCAAAGGTTGAATGGTAGGGTGATAGCACTGGGGCGATTTGTGTCGCGGTCGGCGGAGAAGTGTTTACCATTTTTTAAGGTATTGAAGGGGGATCAAAAGTTTTCCTGGGATGAGAAGTGCGAGGAAGCTTTTCAAAAGGTTAAGGAGTATTTGGGAAAGCCGCCAATTCTATGTAGCCCTGAAGAAGGTGACCATTTGTATGTTTATCTTGCGGCTTCCGATCTTGCAGTCGCAGCAGTACTGATAAAGGAAGATGGCGGCATGCAGAAACCTGTGTACTATGTTTCGAAGGCTTTAAGTGAAGTGGAGGCGAGATATTTTAATGCGGAAAAATTGGCCTACGCTCTGGTAATCGTCTCTCATCCTATCACTATTTTGACCAATGCTCCTCTGAGGAAGATTTTGCAACAGCCTGATTCAGCGGGAAGGCTCCTCAAATGGTCGATTGAATTGACAGAGTTTGATATTCAGTATGAGGCGAGAAAGGCCATTAAGGCGCAGGCTTTGGCAGATTTTATTCTTGAAACTTCATTTACTTATGAGAGGGAGGAGATAGAAACTCAAGGGGTTAAGAAGAGGGAAGCTAAGTCGCAGGATCCTGAAGTCGAAGAAGAGCGAGAAAGGCCGGCAGGTTGTTGGGAGATATATGTCGATGGGTCTTCCGCTAAAGACAAAGGAGGAGTTGGAATCTCGCTGAATTCACCAGAGAAAGATTGCACATACGAGAAAGCTTTGAGGTTCAACTTCAACATGACGAATAATCAGGCGGAGTATGAGGCGCTGGTAGCGGGTTTGGAGCTATGTAGAGATATTGGGGTAAAGCAGTTGGTCGCTCATTCGGACTCCCAATTAATTGTCAACCAAGTCAAAGGCAGATATGGGGTGGTAGATTCAACTCTGGCGAAATATTGCGATATGGTGAGGCAGATTTTGCAGAGCTTTATTTATTGGGAATTGATACAGATAGATAGAGAGAAAAATGAGTGTGCCGATATGTTGAGCAAAGCCGCCTGCGACAAAGTAGGAGAGTTGCCCAAAAAGATTGTGGTAGAGTTTGTTGAAGGGCCGGCATATGATAGGCCGTTAATTATGGAGGTGGAAGTGGGTGAGAAAGATTGGGTTTGTGAAATGAAGGATTATTTGGAAAGGGAAGAGTTGCCCCAGGAAGAAGACAAGGCGAAGATTGTTAAGAAAATGTCGCCCAGATTCACAGTGCAAGATGGAATTTTGTATCGCAAATCTTTCTCGCGACCTTTAATGAGATGTGTGGAGCCGGGCAAAGTTGATAACGTTTTTTTTGAAGTACATGAAGGAGTTTGTGGCGGCCATCCAGGAGCTAGAACTTTAGCTAACAAAATTATGTTTCATGGGTACTATTGGCCAACACTGAAGAAGGATGCGGAAGAGTACGTGAGGAAATGCGATCTGTGTCAGCGGCATGCAAATATCCCTAGGCAACCTGCGACAGAACAAACTCCTATTGTAGCGGCTTGGCCCTTTGATATGTGGGGGATAGATCTCATAGGGCCTTTCCCCAAAGCTAAAGGAGGAGCTCAAATGGTGGTGGTAGCTGTTGATTATTTCACTAAGTGGACAGAGGCAAGGGCATTAACTTCTACCACTGAGGACCAGATAATCAGGTTTGTAACGGAAGAAATCCTGTGTCGCCATGGAATGCCGCGAGCAATCATTTCGGATCATGGGCCGCAATTTAGAAAGAAATTCCACGGTTTTTGCTCTAACTTGAACATTAAACGCTGGCAGTCTGCAGTATATAGGCCGCAATGTAATGGGCAAGTTGAAGCCGCCAACAAACAGGTTCTTGAAATTTTATGTAAGAATATAGAGAAAAGGGGAGGAGCTTGGTTGGAAGAATTGTCTACGGCCTTGTGGTATGTCAGAACAACGGTGAAGGGATCAACTGGTGAGACAGCATTTGCATTAACCTATGGTTCAGAAGCAATGGCGCCTGCAGAAATGGGTTTACCTACTCACAGGGTGACCTATTATGATGAAGTGATGAATGGAGACAGAAGATGCAACGAGCTAGATCTATGTGATGAGAAGAGGCTCAGAGCGAGATTGAGAATGATCAACTATAAGCAAAGAATGAAAGCCCAGCATGACAAAAAGGTGAACAAAAGATCATTCAGTGTTGGAGATTGGGTGCTGAGAAGTCGCGAGATAAAGGGTGCAACGGCGGGATTCGCGAAGCTAGATCCAAAATGGGAGGGTCCCTTTCAGATCGCCAAGGTTGTGCGGGAAGGGACTTATCATTTTAGGGAAGAGGACGGCAAAGATATCCCAAACGCTTGGAATGTAGACCACCTCAAGAAATATTATCATTGAAGAAATAAGGATAATTTGTCTATTTGAAATTATTCTTATTAAAGTCCCTTGCTTAGTAATTTAGATGAATTTATGGAATTTTCAATTATAAATGAAAGTTATATATGTCTGAAAATTTTTTGAATGAAATGAAAGCAACTTGAGTAGAAGATATACATGCTTTGAATATGTCTTGAATATATGTTGAATATAATGAAAATATGAAATTTTATGACTCAAGTTTATCTCGTTTATATTAAATCATGTGGCATGATAATTTTTATATGATTAGTCGCCGAGAGTAAGTCGCTTGGAGTAAAGTTGCCTAAAGACAACTTCACTTTTTCGATGGGAGTATAGGTATATGGTATTATATCGTCAAAGATAAGAAGGTAAAAGGTTTTTGATGAATAATCAAAACAATTTGTAAGTCGCATGAAAATGTAAAAGAAAGAAAGTTCATCTCGCCTTTATGGCAACGAAAGTGGCGCGACCACTATAAAAATGAGTCCACGGACTATAAATACGAAAGTGGCGGGACCACTATAAAAACGAGTCCACGGACTATAAATACGAAAGTGGCGGGACCACTATAAAAACGAGAAAGTCTGTGGACTATAAATACGAAAGTTCAAGGACTATAAAAAGAGAGTCTAAGGACTATAAAAAAGAGAGTCTAAGGACTATAAAAATGAGAGTCTACGGACTATAAAAATGAGAGTCTACGGACTATAAAAATGAGAGTCCACGGACTATAAAAAAGAGAGTCCACGGACTATAAAAAAGAGAGTCCACGGACTATAAAAAAGAGAGTCCACGGACTATAAAAAAGAGAGTCCACGGACTATAAAAAAGAAAGTCCACGGACTATAAAAAGGAAAGTCTACGAACTATAAAAAGGAAAGTCTACGGACTATAAAAAAGAAAGTCTAAACCGACTATAAACAAGAAAGCACATCTCGTCTGAATGGCATGTAAAGATGTTGCTAGAGGAAAGAGAAGTCTATCTCGCCTTTAGGGCATGTAAGGATACGAATATAAACAAGAAAAGAAAGTACATCTCGCCTGAATGGCATGAAAAGATGTCGCCATATGAGAAAAATAAAAGTACATCTTGCCTAAAGGGCATGTAAAGATGTCGCTACAAGGAAGAATTGACGGCTTAAAAGAGGCTCACATCCCGAACTGTTGAGTTACAAGACGGGCTTATGTGAGTCAATATATGGGAAATGAATGTCGCAGAGAATTAAGTTATCGGCAGGTAAAGATGTTGCTAGAAGTAAACCCATCTCGCAAGAAAGGCAAGTAAAGATGCTGAAATACAAAAGGGAGAAATTATTCTAAATAAATGACATGAAGAAAGCAAGGATGAAATCAGCAAAGGCAAAAGTGAGCGACATGTGCACTGTGAGTAAAGTCGCCTAAAGACGACTTCACTTTTTCGATGGGAGTATAGGTAGGGGGTACCTGTCATGCAAAAGGGAGATTTTTGATGAACTATCAAAACAAAATAATAAAAGCGAAATATAAATGATGAAATAAGCAAATAAAGCATAAAGGTAAAAGGGGCAAGCACGAAGGCTGCGAATATACATTGTTTAGGGGCACACAGGCCCAAATAAAGAAAGTAAATTGTTTCAGCCACCAAGGCAAATTACAAAAGTTGATCAAAAGAAGCTAAGTACTAAAGCAAAATCAAGTTGAAGCATTTAGACCATCAGTTGGCGCGGGTTGTTGAGCAGAGCTGGAGGTCGCAAGGGCAAGAGCTTTGGCATCATCCAAGAGTTTATGCTTCTGTTCAAGTAAATCGCCCCACAAAGCAACGACATTTGGGTCTTGGGCAGGAGGGGGATTCCAAGGCGACTTACCCAACAATGCGTCCTCTTCAGCAAGATCATTAAGTTCTTCGGGAGAGTAAGGAACCAAGGGATGATCGCGGCGACATACCTCGCTAAAGATTGGCTCTGAGCCCCAGTGGGCTAGCCGTTCAATTGTGATGGCGGGAATGTCATGGGCATCAGCCGCTGCAGCTCGCATAACTTGTAGAGAGGTTTGGTCGCCAATATCGATAATATCATCCTTTAATTTGGCCACATCAGCATTGAGAGAAGTAATTTCCGCGACCTTCCCAGTTAGCTCCTCCTTCAGTCTAGCTATCTCGCCTTGGAAGAGTTGAGCGTCAGCGGCATGAGCCCTCTTTAAAGTCTCATTCTCGCTCAGAAGTTTGGCGGCTTTCTCTTTGACAGAATCAAGTTCAGTGGTAGCAGTGGCGAGGTCAGCTTTAGCGGCATTAAGTTTGGTATTGACATGTTCGAGCTGATTCTGGGAAGTAGTTAAGTCAGTTTTCAACTTGTCTCGCTCTCCCTCCAAGTTGTTAATCGTGGCATCCCGCCTTGCAACTCTACCTCTGAGGGTATCCTTATCGCGCCTCAGAATTTGATTTGTAGCCTTCAAGCTCGTTGATTCATTATCAAGACGAGTATTTTTCTCGCTGATTCCCATGATGGAAGCTCCTAGCTGAGAAAGGTAACAATTGAAAGTTAAGAAGTAATGATGAATAAAGTCAAGATTAATCGAGGAAAGAAAAAAAACGACTAACCAATGAAAAATAAAGCCCAGCTTGACAGGCGGCATGGTTAGGATCCATTTGGGCGACTCACTGAACTTGACTCTGGTCACTAACTCTGATCAAGGCTGAGCTACCCAATAGACACTCTTCCGCGCTGCGAGTTTCTTCGATCAGTCCCTTTATGCGGGGGACTTTGGCGACCTCCTTGATGAGTTCATAAAGCCCCTCAAAATCAAGGGGCTTAGAAAAGTTTTCTTGAAGCCAACTGGGGGTGGGAAGAGCAGAAGAAGTATTTGGGTCGCGGGGAGTTGAAGGAGAGTTGGAAACGTTTGTTAAGTCGCATACTTCCATCTCACGGGAAGGAGGAATTTCAGCTTGGTTGGGTTCAACAACATTAACTTCTAGAGTGGGAGAATTAGATAGAATAGAGTCAGAAGGGAGAACCTCAACATTTTCTGTCGCTGGGGCATTATTGGTTGGCAGGATGATAGTCGGTGAGACATTGCTCTCAGTAGTTGGCGGGATGGAATCTGGCGGGAGATTAACTTCGGTGGAGGGAGGAGCTGAAACGGTGATAGGATTGGGTGGGATAATCTCTTGAGAAGCTGGGGTGACCTTTGTTGAAACGGAAGCAATTCGTTTTTGTCGCTTTGAGCGGGTATCTGGATTAGTTGGCTTGGCTCGGGCCTTGGATGAGCCTTGTGATTTCTCTAATGCTATCTCTTCTGTATCTTTTCCGTCGCGGGATATGGGCAATGGAAGGTTATCAGGAAGAGAGGCAAGAGCAGTATCGCGAGCACTTGCAAGTCTTTTCCTTCTCTTGTCGGTCTCCAGGTTGGCGGCTTGGCGACTTTCCATTGATTTAGCTCGATGATCTGGAAACAAAGAAAAAGGAAGTTAAGAGTTAGAGAAATGCAAATATAAATCAAAGTTGAAAAAGAACAAGGTTAAAGAGGAGACATACAAAGAACAGTATTCATTGCGGTACAGTTACGAGTACCCTTGCATGACTGGCATTCATGAGCATATTTGTTGTCTGTGTGTCGCTCCCATCCATCAAAGTAAACATGGCTTATTGAAACTCGTGGCGGGACACGAGGTAAGTTATCAGCAATTCCAACTTGATCAAGTAATCCTCTATTTCGCAAAATGCCTCTCCAAGAGATGAGAGGTTGGGGTGTGTCAGCAGGAGAATTTGCAGGGAGGGCAACTAGAGCACGAATGGCGGCAATAAGGGCATTATCACCAACAACGGATGCATCTCTGGTTTCAATTTGAGGTTTTATAGGGTGAAGATCGGCGGGATGAGACCACCCCACGCGGGAAACGATGAAGAGTGGGTCATCCATCCAGTCATGAACTTTCGTAGGTAGGGGAGTAAGGACCTTGGGGCCTCGCTGATATTGGAGTGAAAGGCGGGTTTCTACTACCTCGTCTTCAAGTTTATTGGTTTGCTTGTATCCTTTGAATAAACTGACTAAGGATGTAATAGTAGGTTCTTTCCTTAAGGGGCGGCATATAGTGATAAAAGCAGTAATGATCCTAATAGCGTTGGGGTGAATCTCTGTTATCATAGCCTGGGCTTTGTATAAGACTTCACAAAGAAAAGGATCTAGAGGAATTCTAAGGCCTGCCTTAAGCTGGGATGGGAAGACTACTATACCATCTCGCATTTCTCTTAAATGGGCAAGAGATATTTTGATAATTTAAAGAGATTCGAAGGTTCGGGGATTAATTTATGGGATGGGAAGGTCGTGGAGTACCCATTCCACCCAATCCGGGGATTGGTCTTGCCAATTGAGTATTATCAATCAAACAATTAATAATTAAAAAAGAACAAGAAAACCCTAATTAATTAATTGGGAATGTCGGGTTGTATGCTTCGAGATCACCTCCATGGATTGAAGGGACTCTAGGCTAACCATTTTGATGGGATTACACTACTCTAAAGCAATTAGAGGGATTGAGAAGAAGAAAGTAAAAATATAGGAGTTTACCTTGTGTTTAGGGAGTATTTGGTTTAGAACGTGGTTCTAAATGTTCTTCTCCTCCTTCGTCGGTCAAGAAATGATTTGGACACATTTTCGCCTCGATTCTAGGCTCGAACCTCGACGTTCGTCGATCAACAAGATTGATGAACGAATTTGGAAGTTGTTTATGAGGGATTTGCATGAATCTTTCAAGGAGAGAAACCAACAAATTGTGTGTCCTCCGAAATACTGAAAGTCATCAAGTATTTATAGGGGTTGAATTACTTGGTCACCAAGGTTAGGAGACTCAAGTGGATTAGGATACCTCCCAAAGAAGGTTCCAGAACTCTAAAATCAGTAGAGACCCGGATTGGATAAGAGTTTATCAAGAAAAGAGGTTGAAATCGACAAGGGAAGTGATTCTTCACATTCTGCAGAGGTGATGTCTCGCGCGAGACACGTATGTCCCACGCGGGACAACTAGTCAATTGACTATTATGTCCTCTTCAGTTATTCCATTAGTCAGTTAGGTCCAAAACTAACAAGGTTAGTTAGAAACTTAACGAAACATGACGAAACTAATATGCTTTCATCAAAACACAAAAGAGAAACGAAGAGTAGTGTAATCATGTAATTGTTGGTTCAGAATGGGGTGTCTACAGCTGGTGGTATGTCACGATCTCTTAGGGGATGTCCCATCTCCAGGAGATATGGATGGGAGTAGTCTAAAGCTAAGGTGGATTACGAGCCAGTTTCCACATTTCCATGACCTCGCTGATGATACTCCTCAAGACATTGTTGATATGTATGTACAGACATATATCATGCTAGCATTAGGTTCTACGGTGATGCCTGATCGTACGAACAAAAAGGTTAAGTTGTATTATATCCCACTGTTTCGAGAGGTTTCGAGGGTCTGGATGTACAGTTAGGGTAGTGCTTCGCTGGCTTTTCTATATCGAGAGCTGTGTAATGCGACTAACCCTCTGACGAGCCATTAATCTATACTCTCTCCGTTCCATGTGAGTGAGTGTAGACTTATTTCATTTTTCGTCTGTCACATGTGAGTGTAGACTACTCAAAATGACAAAAATTTTATAATTTTATATTTAATGGGACCATTTGTCATAATCAAAACAACGGTACACTTACTATTTCTCTCATTCATTTTCTCTCGTAGTTTACTTTTCATACTTATAACACCCTATTCATCACGCATTCTCTCTCATCTTATTATAATATTATTTCTTAGTTATCGTGTCTAAAATATTACTCCCTCACCCTCAGTTTTCAGAATAAATATCAGATTTTTTTTATTCGTTTCAAAATATATGTTGCATTTCAAATAAGTAAAAAGACTAAATACGATTTTATCATTGTACAATTGATTACAAATTATTTAAGCACTTTTATTAAAAACATTAACAAGTCAACTGCTACATTTATTCTAAAACGCAGAAAGAAATAAGGAATAGTACTTATCATTCTTCATGTTTATCACTAGCCCATGCCCGTGTCCAAGGCCACGTTTTTTTTAAAAAAAAAAAAATTTAATTTTTTTTTTAATTTAAAAAAAAAATTTAAGGGCAAAATGGGAAAGGAACAAAATAGTGAGGGCAAAATGGGAATTTTCGCCGTTGAAACTGTTCATTGAACAGTAAAAGGACCACCCTCATTTATACTACACGAGTAGATGTTAAATTATAACTACAAAATGAAGATCACTTAAATTAGTACAAATCTCAAAAAAATAGACAATGAAATTAAACTTAATAGAAACATTTGAAACAAAGGATATGAGAAAGTAATTGAAAATTATTGCTGATTTCGAATACTCCCTCCGTCCCAATAAGTGCTTCACCCTTTTGGGTGGGCACGCAAATTATGAAAATGAGAGGGAAAAAAAAATATTGTGAGTATAATTTGAAAATATGAGAGAGAATTAGTGGAGGGAATAGTAAATTATAATGGTGTTGTGAGTATTAAAATAATGTAGGAGAGAGAATGAGTGGAGGAAATAGTAAAGATTCTTTGCCAAAAAAGGAAAGGTGAAGCTTCTAACGGGACGCCCTTTTGGGTAATTAGTGAAGCTTTTATTGAGACGGAGGGAGTATACTCAAACAAAAAGGGCCTAATAGAAACATTTGAAACAAAGAGAAAAAAAAAACGTCGGCTTCTCAGCGGTTCACTCTCACCTCAAGAAAACCACCGCCAGGAAAGTTCCGGCAGCCGACTCGACGCCATTACTCCATTCTTGCTGCTAAGAAGGAAGCTTTACCCATTTGGGGACGTCAAAAAGTTACATGTATGGTTTCTTTTCTTCAGCTTCCTTTCAATCTATTTCGTCATAGAAATTATAAAATGTTGATTTATTTAGTTATTTGATTTATCAATTATTCTAACTAACGATTCTAAAAATGAAAAATAAACAAATTAGTGAAATTGCAAGTTCAATTTTAGGTTTTAAAACAGCGAATGAAATTGGGAATTATTCTAACTAACGATTCTAAAAATGAAAAATAAACAAATTAGTGAAATTGCAAGTTCAATTTTAGGTTTTAAAACAGCGTGAAAATCATGTAGATGGATTAGATCTTTACGATTCTAACTTATGCTTAGCGCAAAATTAATTAACTATGTTGTATATAGAGTTGATGCATTTGATCAAAAACTAAAAACTTTTTGTTTTTTGTAATGCAACTCAATGAAATTTCAATATTTTTTGAGTGGTTAAGCTGTATCTGTCCTATGCACCCTGGATGTCTTTCCAGCGATTTAGCATAGAGTATACTCCCTCCATCCCAAAATGAATGTCGGAAAAAAATTCAATTTTGCTCTCAATAATAGCAAGTTCAAAGTAGGAGTAGCTTTGTTTAATGGTGGATAATTCCAATCAACATACTAACATAGTAGGTTAATTGGATGGGGGACCCGACATATGACCTCAATATACATTCTAATTCTAAGAAGGAAAAGGAAAAGGGAAGAATACGGGAAGAGGGATTCATATGATGTAGTGCGCATAATGAGTTAGACATCACTTTATATTACAGGAACAAGTCCTGCTACCTGATATTTTTACATTAGAATTTATGTGTATCATAGATGGTTTCATGCAATAACATGCTCAAGTGAAATGATTAACTCGTGATTTTTTTATTTTATTTTTTTATAAGAAATGATTATCTTGCTTATTGAATCTAGAAAGAAAAATGTACCAAGATAGAATAGTAAGTGTGTTTTTCTTGTGACAGTGTTGAAATGGCAACCCTTAGAAATCTGAAAATCAAGACTTCAACTTGCAAACGCCTTGTAAAAGAGCTGCATTCTTATGAGAAGGAGGTGGAGAGGGAATCTGCCAAGACATCTGACATGAAGGAGAAAGGAGCTGATCCATATGACCTTAAGCAACAGGTAAGGAAGTTCATTTCTCTATTCTCAAAATTTTGGCAACGTCTGTAAATTGTTAAATACATAAAGTGTTACTGATTCTCAACTTAAATGTGCACACAACATGATTATGCTGAAATTCACATCAAAATCATGTGGTCTTATGACTTGGAATATAGTTCTTGGGCTTGAGATTTACAGAATGGTATTATACTGAGTCAGCAGAATTTGATCTTCTTATGTTGTCTTTATAACATATTTTAGAACATCCGTTTTGACTTTTAATTGGTAATAATAGGGCCAAAATACTGTCATCAAAAGTGTTAGAAGTTTATGATTGTTCATACTTTATATCGGGTTTTTAATAATTTGTTTTGTCGCATAATTAGCTTTGTACTTTTCTCACGTGTGAGGAAGTTATGGAGCCTTAACGTGCAAGACTAGATACCCTATCAGATGAAAAGCATTACCAACCATTATAAATTTGAGAATAAAACATTTTAAGTTAGAAAAAGTAGTGTGCGATGGAAGGAGGGGGAGGGGTCTATTTCTGATGATTGTTTTGTTTCCCAAAAAAAAAAATTTGATGTCATTAGAACAGAACCATGAATTATCGTGTCTAGCTTTACATGATGATATTATTAGGCTCGTTAATGAAATATCACAAAACACAAATTTTGTTTTATCTGTAATGAATGCATAAAAATGTTGAAGACCTCCAATAATGTAAAAGTATTAGTAGATCAAACAAGCCCTTAACTTATTCCCACCCCCCCCCACCCCCCGCATTTTCTTATTTGTGTTTTCTGATCTGACCTTTGAACAATATGAGCAACAGGTGCTAGTGTTAATGAAATCATATCTGAACTCCTACCTATCAGACTAACATTTGAGCATTTAAGGTCCATGTGTATCAATGTCTGAGCTGAAATTAATGTACTTATTACAATTAAGGATTTTGTTCATAACATGTCCAAATTACAGATCCTACAAGGTTGAATAAATATAGTAATTCGGTCTGTCCCTAGTAATTGCAAAATACCTCATTTGAATAAAGTTTCTTATACCAGTCGAAGGGAGGAACAGTCATTCTTTTCCACTTTTAATAATATCCTGTAATATATTTCATTTACATAAAGTTTAAATTAATGGGCAGGAAAATGTGCTTGCTGAATCAAGGATGATGATTCCTGACTGCCATAAGCGCCTGGAGGTCTCTTTAGCTGAACTAAAAGGAGCTCTGGTATTTTCTTATTCATTCAGATTTTATAGCAAGTTATTCAGCTAAACCAGAGAATTTACTTGGCAATTAGCCTTCAAAATCTGTTTGCTCACATGGTATATTTTCCTCATGACACATTAGTAGCTCATGGTTTTTTTTTCTTTCTGGAATGCATTAGGAACATGTGTCGGGATAGAGGATCCCACGGTGTGGATGTATTCTACGACTGAACTTTTGGCATCTAAATGGGAAAACAGGGGTAAATTGGTAATAAAGGTGAAGGTCGTGTCTCTGATAAAAGAGCTATCTTGGTGAATGTTTGATCTTGTATTTCCGCACCGGCCACGTGTCAAGCTCAAATCCTATTTCGAGACCTGCCTTTACTGCAATTCATTCTAGATAGGGGGGGGGGGGGAGATTCTTGGCAAGTATTAGGAGCAAACGGTAAATCGTTTAATAAATGTGTTCTCTCTGATCTCTTTCACAAACCTTCTTGGAAAAAGATTACACCAAAAACAAGTGAAAGGTCCTGCACTAAGTTTAGAAAATATATTAGCGTGATAGACAAACTTTGGTAAAGGTCGACTACCGGAGTTAAGGTATTTGATAGATGATAGGGAGCGGAAATTAATAGTTTAGTAAAAGAGGAAACAATGTGTTTGTACATGTATATTGACAAGGAATGTAATTAGTGGGAGTGTGTGTGGAAAGAGAGACAAACACAACGATTTAAAGTGGTTCGGATCTTATTCGCAAATGTCCTTGTTTCATGTTATGATATGTAATAATGGCAGTAAAAAATTTATTCTACTATCATGGTCAACTTAATTCGACTTTGACAAACGTTTCATAAATAGACACTTGTATGTTTTTAGGAAATCTAACTGCAGATATGAAGATTTTCCTTATTTGTGCTCAGTGGTGAAGCTACTTTGTGTTCATGGAATTTTGGACCTATGCCATTTTTACCCTCTTCAAGTTTAGAAAAAAAAAACCGCTAAAAGCAATAATTTTTGCAATATTGACCCCTTTGATTTAGGGAAAAAAAAAACCTCTATATATAATTTTGACCCCTTTCGTGGTGAAATTCTGGCTTTGCCACTGTTAGTGCTTCAACCATAGCAACTTTATTGCCGCACACATCTCTGGATGTGTGTTATATTCTATTTTGGTATTCTGATAAACATCTTCTTGATTTTCAGGCGGAGTCGGAGGAATCAAACGAAAAGGGGCCAGAAATCGAAGAAGCTCAAAACACCATAGCAGATATCGAAAAGTTGTTCAAAACAACTGATGATTAGCTTGTGAGTTCTCAATGAGAGTGTTTTACAACAGTCCGTCTGCATTTGATCGTCTTGAAATCCCCATTGTTTGTATAACGCCCGTAACTAATGGCTTTTGTTGTTCAGTTGATGGTTTCTCGGCCATTTTCTTTTCTCGAGTATTGCTTGAGCTTGATCCCATGTGAAGTCTGGAATTTGGATTGTTTCTTCTAGAAATAGTACCTAAGATGCTCAGCTGTGTAATGAAAGATTTTCGCTTTTATTTTTAAAGGCCTGGCAAAAATTACCCATTACCCATCAACTCGCCCAACCCGACCTAACAATTACCCAACCCGACTCAACCTGATTAATTTTGCGGGTTGAAACGGGTAACTCATTTTGACTCGTTAATTTCACAGGTTAAGACGGGTTTAACTCACTAACCCGCTTCAACCCAAATATATTATGGTCATATTGTCAACAATTTTGAATCTTCTTTAATACACAATGTACACATAAAGCAGTCAAACAAATGAATTTACACTGTTATGGCCAAATCCAAATGCATAAAACAGACCGTTAAAGTATTTTCAAACCACGAGACTTAAGTGGTCTTCCAAGTCCAAGTCAAATGGTTGAAAAAAGATAAAAGAGGCAATATGTTAAGTATTTCCAAACCAGGAGACTTAAGTGGTCTTCCAAGTTCAAGTCAAATGGTTGAAAAAAGATGAAAGAGGCAATAGATCAAGACTAAATGAGGAAGAAAAGATAGATATGCTCCTTTTTAATTTACTAATATCGGTTAGAAATGGGTTGGACAAAATATGGTTTGACCACATTTTGACCAAAATTTCAAAATAATTTTATTTTGTGTAAATGAAAATAAGTTGTAGAATTAAAATCTACATTTAGTCTAGATTAGGAAAATGCATTTATTTAATCAACACCATTTCCGGGTGAATGAGAAATTAATGTTCAAAAAGTGCAACTTGAAATGGGTTTATGAAGAGTGTGTGAATATGGAAAGTCATATCTCACATTGCCTAGAAACCACAAAGTTAGAGAGTAATTAATATTCATCAACTTGTGTGGAATAACAATCAAGTGTTATCCTCCTACCATGCAACCTAGTGGAACTTGGCCAACCATGGAACCAAGTGGGCTATTGGGCTAGTTTCGTTCTAGCTTAAAATGGACCCACAACCCGCGAAGGGCTGAATGGGCGGTTTAGGGCGCACTTTGTACTTCGCACGTACGCATCGGTCGCTGGGAGCTGTGGAGCCTTAAACTTTTGACGAAATTCGGCTCGATGGTGGTTCAGTGGTTCGGTTCATGTGTGTGGGTTGGGTGCGGCTCGGTTCAGCTTAGGCGTGATTCTACCCCGTGGGTGGGTGGCGATTGGGCCCAGTTCGGTTGGTTGGGCCTTGGCCCGTCTAGATAGGTCCACGGAGTGGTATATGGTATCTGGTCCGTGTCCGTCCGAATAGGTATGGGTGGAGCACCCATTCGCGTATGGGTTGGGGCGGTTCCATGAATCTGGTTCATCGATCGGGTGCGATCGGACGGTCAGGATTCATCCGGATGGAATTGTACCTATTCCCAGAAAGGCACCTATGAATCTTCTGAAACTATAAATAGCCCCCTCCAGGATTGACAATTTAATTCATTCTAAACATCCAAAGTATTCTAGCAATTAGAATAGAGAGCATCTTGTAGCATAAATTCCCTTCAAGTCCAGAAGTTCCAAATACTCATATTTGTTCGCCGGAGTCGTTAATTTGGAGTGCTCCTATTAACGATAGTTAAAAGTCGTTGCATCTTAGAGAAGATTGTCGTTAATCCGTTAGCACCAGTGCGGGGCAAATTCTTCTTGCGGAGATTATGTCCAACACAAGCCTCGACTATTTTACGTCCCTATTATTTATTTATTTTTTTGTACTTATTCCGTCATTTTCAAGAAAGCCTAAATATAATTTAACAATCGCAAGAAGAATTTTTGTTTTCTTGAGAAATGGAAAATGATAACGATACCTCACAGTCATCCGATGCTACTCCCCGTACGAATCCAGAAGTAACAAATCAGAATGTTACTCCTACCCCTGCTCCGACTCACCCGACACATGGTGAGAAACCACCAAAGTTTATCGGAGTGGATTTCAAGAGATGGCAGCAAAAGATGATGTTCTACTTGACCACCCTCAGCCTTCAGAAGTTCTTGAATGAGGACCCTCCTGAAGTGGCTAACAATGATCCTGATCCGCAAAGGCGAATTGCAAAGGAAGCTTGGGAACATTGTAATTTCTTGTGTAGGAATTACATTCTCAATAGCCTAGACGATTCACTCTATGGTGTGTATAGGCTAGTGGCTATAGCCAAGGAGTTATGGAACTCTTTGGAAAGGAAGTACACGATTGAAGATGTCGGGTCAAAGAAATTTGTCGTCGGTAAGTTTCTTGACTTCAAGATGGTGGACACCAAAACGGTGACCAGCCAGGTAGATGAATTTCAGCTCATACTTCACGGCCTAGCAGCAGAAGGGATGATTTTGAATGAACCATTCAAGGTGGTAACGGTCATAGAGAAGCTGCCACCAGGATGGAAAGGCTTCAAGAACTATCTCAAGCATAAACGCAAGGAGATGAGTCTTGAAGACTTGGTAATTCGGCTTTAGATTGAGGAGAATAACCGCAAGGCTGAAGAGAAGTCTGCCAAGGGAAAGGTGGAGGCTAAGGTACATCTTGCTGAGTCAAGCACCAACAACCGAAAACGAAAGCCCTCTGGAGATGCCAAGAAGGGTTCTGGGAAAAAGTTTAAAGGTGTTTGCTATAATTGTGGAAAATCTGGTCACATGTCCAAGGAATGTCGTCATCCAAGGAGAGAAGACCGAAGGGCTAACAGGAATCAAGCCAACGTCGTCGATGACATGGATTTTGATCTAGCTGTTGTGGTGTTTGAAGCCAACGTAGCAAAGTTGGATGATAACCCGAGAGAGTAGTGGATAGACACCGGAGCTACCCGCCACATATGTGCCGATAAGGAGAGCTTCTCATCCTACACTCCTATCAATGGACGAAAACTGTATATGGGAAACTCCGCTACTTCCGACGTCGATGGACTTGGAAAGGTTGTGCTGAAGATGACTTCAGGCAAGGAGCTAATGCTAGTGGATGTGCTGCATGTTCTAGACATTCGCAAGAACTTGGTCTCAGGCTCATTATTGAGTAAGGCTGGTTTTAGATTAGTCTTTGAATTCGACAAGTTTGTATTGACCAAGAATGGTCTTTTCCTTGGAAAAAGTTTACTTTGATAAAGGCCTTTTCAAGATGAATGTAATGAATGTTTACTTCCCAGAGGCGAAGAATAAAAGTGTTTCTTATGTTTACTTGTTGGATAGTCCTGATTTATGGCATGGTAGATTAGGACACGTAAATTTTAACACAATTAAGAAGTTAGTGAATCAAAAATCTTTATCAATATCTAAATTCGATTCAACTGACAAATGTGAAATTTGTGTAGAAGCAAAAATGACTAAAGGATCATTTCACTCGGTAATAAGAAATACGACACCTCTTGAATTAGTTCACACAGATATATGTGATTTAAAGTTTGTGCAAACTCGAGGTGGGAAAAAGTATTTCATTACTTTTATTGATGATTGCACAAGATATTGTTATGCATATCTCTTAAGAAGTAAGGATGAAGCCTTAGGGGCTTCCCAGACTTTTAAGAATGAAGTTGAGAATCAACTTAATGCAAAAATTAAGAAGATTCGAAGTGATTCATAACCGTAAGTCGACTTATCAATACCTTAAAGTATGGGGGTGTTTGGCTAAGGTTGAAGTACCTAAGCCAAAATAGGTCAAGATAGGACCGAAAACTATTGATTGTGTATCCATTGGTTATGCAAGTAATAGTAGTGCATATCGTTTTATTGTGCAAAAATCGGACATTCCTGATATGAATGAAGGAATGACGATAGAATCAAGGAATGTTGTATTCTTGTAAAATATCTTCCCTGCTAAAGAAAGAAAAGAATCAAGTTCCAGTAAGAGAACTTACGAAGCTACAAACGTTCCATCTCAAGAAGAAGATGAAGGACCTAGGCGTAGTAAAAGGGCAAGAGTGGAAAAGTCTTTTGATCCTGATTTTCTATCATTTATGCTAGAAAACGAACCAGCGACTGTTAAGAAAGCTTTATCAACTCCAGATGCTCCATTCTGGAAAGAAGCTATTAACAGCGAAATATAGTCTATTATGCATAATAATACTTGAGAATTGATCGATCTCCCTCCAGGATGCAAACCGTTGAGTTGCAAATGGATCCTTAAAAGGAAGTATAAAGCTGATGGATCTATCGATAAATACAAAGCCCGGCTAGTAGCTAAAGGGTTAAGACAAAAGGAGGGATATGATTTCTTCGATACATATTCTCCTGTCACAAGGATCACGTCCATTCGTGTTCTCATTGCAATTGCAGCAGTGCATAACCTTGAGATACATCAAATGGATGTGACGACGGCTTTCTTGAATGGAAAGCTAGAAGAAGAGATTTACATGGAACAACCCGAGGGGTTCGTAGTTTCTGGTAAAGAGCAAAAGGTGTGTATACTTGTAAAGTCGTTGTATGGACTAAAATAAGAACCTAAGCAATGGCATGAAAAGTTTGATCGAACAATGTTGGCAAACGATTTCAAAATAAATGAATGTGACAAGTGTGTCTACATTAAAGGAACATCCAATTCATTTGTGATAGTTTGTCTGTATGTAGACGACATGCTAATAATGGGAAGTACTCATGATTTGATCATGAATACCAAAGGCATGTTGAAAAAGCACTTTGACATGAAAGATATGGGAATAGTTGATGTCATCTTAGGAATAAATATTTTAGAACATCAGATGGAATAGTCCTATCACAATCCCATTATCTCGAGAATATTCTACGGAAATTCAACGTCATTGATAGCCCTCCGACTAAGACCCCGATAGACTTGTCTCTACACTTAGCCAAGAATAGAGGGGAACCAGTTTCTCAACTAAAATATGGAAGGATAATTGGAAGTCTAATGTACTTAACAAATTGTACGCGTCCAGACATTGCATATTCAGTGAGCAAACTAAGTAGGTTCACAAGTAATCCCAGTGCGGATCACTGGAAGGCCTTAACAAGGGTGTTGAGATATTTAAAGTATACATTAAAATATGGGATACTTTATAATAGATATCCAGCAGTATTAGAAGGATATTGTGATGCCAATTGGATATCCGACACGAAAGACTCCAAATCCACAAGTGGATATGTATTCACAATAGGTGGAGGAGCGGTGTCATGGAAATCTTCCAAGCAAATGTGTATAGCTTGATCCACGATGGAATCAGAGTTCATAGCCTTAGACAAAGCTGGTGAAGAAGCTGAGTGGCTAAAGAACTTTTTGGAAGATATTCCTTGTTGGAATAAGTCTGTGCCTGCGGTTATGATACATTATGATAGTCAATCAACAATCGGAAGAGCACAGAGCAGTATGTATAACGGTAAGTCTAGACATATTCGTCGTAGACATAATATCGTCAGACAGTTGATCTCAAATGGCGTTATCACAATTGACTATATTAAGTCAAAGGATAACTTAGTGGATTCGTTTACAAAAGGTATAAACAGAGATCAATTGTATAAGTTGTTAAGGGGAATGGGTTTAAATTCCACAACAAATGAGAACATAGCGGACACTCAACCTTGAGAATTGGAGATCCCAAAACCTTGGTTCAATGAGACAACTAAGTTATGAGGTTCGGTTGAAACACTTGGAACATGTTTCACACTCATTCCTAGAACATCCAAGTGTATGTACCTGCAACAGTAGTGAGGTTTAGTTGAGAAAACTTTTAATGATTCCTATACCTAAGTAGAGGAGTATAGCAGGATACTCTTTATAGGAGACCACCTATCTAAGTAAGAAGTAATAAGGCCGCTTCTAAATGAATACTTATGAAGAGATACGGTTCAGGGCCAAAATGGACACAACGTGAGAACAAATAGTGTTAGAGCTATTATTGTGTAAGTACTATTGTCTTGGTATACACTATACAGTCTCTAGTTCAAAGCATCGCGCTACTAACAGACTAGTATATTCGATAGTATTTTACTAGGGAAGGTTCAAGGCCATAAGCTACCTATCATGATGCAATAATAGTTCGCCGAAACTTTTGGACGAATCTGCATACATGCATTAATTGTCATTCATGTGGGGAATTGTTAGAAATGAGTTGACAAAATATGGTTTGACCACATTTTGACCAAAATTTCAAAATAGTTTCATTTTGTGTAAATGAAAATAAGTTGCAAAATTAAAATCTACATTTAGTGTAGATTAGGAAAATGCATTTACTTACTCAACACCATTTCCGGGTGAATGAGAAATTATTGTTCAAAAAGTGCAACTTGAAATGGGTTTATTGGGCTAGTGGAACTTGGGCCAACCATGCAACCAAGTGGGCTATTGGGCTAGTTTTGTTCTAGCTCAAAATGGATCCACAACTCGCGAATCGCGTGAATGGCAGAATGGGCGGTTTATGGCGCACTTTGCACTTCGCACGTACGCATCGGTCGCTAGGAGCTATGGAGCCTTAAACTTTTCACGAAATTCGGCTCGATGGTGGTTCAGTGGTTCGGATCATGGGTGTGGGTTGGGTGCGACTCGGTTCAGCTTAGTCGTGATTCGGCCCAATGGGTAGGTGGCGATTGGGCCCAGTTCAGTTGGGCCTTGGCCCGTCTAGATAGGTCCATGGAGTGGTACATGGTATCTGGTCCGTGTTCGTCCGAATAGGTATGGGTCGATTTGGAATGGGTGGAGCACCCATTCGCGTATGGGTTGGGGGTTCCATGAATCTGGTTCATCAATCGGGTGCAATCGGACGTCCAGGATTCATCCGGATGGAATTGTACCTATTCCCAGAAAGGCACCTATGACTCTTCAGAAAATATAAAAATCCCCCTCCAGGATTGACAATTTAATTCATTCTAAACATCCAAAGTATTCTAGCAATTAGAAATAGAGAGCATCTTGTACCATAAATTTCCTTCAAGTCCAGAAGTTTCAAATACTCAGATTTGTTCGCTGGAGTCGTTAATTTGGATTGCTCCTATTAACGATAGTTAAAAGTCGTTGCATCTTAGAGAAGATTGCCGTTAATCCGTTAGCACCAGTGCGAGGCAAATTCTTCTTGCGGAGATTGTGTCAAACGCAAGCCTCGACTATTTTACGTCCCTATTATTTATTTTTTTTGTATTTATTCCGTCATTTTCAAGAAAGCCTAAATATAATTTAACACTATCCCCGTCCTAAAATAAATGATAATTTTTTTTAATTCTCTTGATCAAAAGCAAATTTGATTTTTTTTAATTATTCATTATGTAACGGAAGGAGTATATAGATGTTACTCATTACGTCTTAAAATGAATGACCAATATATTTTTTAAGTTTGCTCTTTATAAGTTTATAAGCGGATTGTTATTGTGAGTGTAGTAAGTAGGTTTAATCGAGTTTTTGAGGCAATAACATTTGTTTTAAGATACGCCAAAAAGAGAAAAATAATTTTTGTTATGGGACAGCTGGAAAGAGTACAAAAGTTGCATCCCATTATTATGTTATATTTTTTGTATTAATATTTAATTAATATATTATGTTGTCTTGGCCAAAATCTTACAAAAAACTCGTTTTTTCTTAAGCTTAGGAAAAATGTGTTTTGTTTTCCCCGTTAGTGCCAGTGTCAGTTTAACAAAGTGCCAGTGTAACAAAGTGTCAGTGCATGTGTAACAAAGTGCCAGTGTAAAAAAGTGTCAGTGCCAGTGTAACAAAGTGCCAGTGTATGTGTAACAAAGTGCCAGTGTAAAGTCCCCCGGGGCATAGCCGAGTGGTAAAAGGAGGGGGACATAAGATTCTGGAGGCATGCAGAATGGGTTCGATTCCTGGTGGAAGCACTTTGCTTTCTTCTGGGGTTGGACCTTGTATGTCATATTAGTTGACATGTTCTCAAACTCTGTGTCATTCGGACACATCCCGCGATTTACCTCCGCCAGTCACTAAGGGGCCGGTGGCTGGTGGTCCAGGACTTAGTCCGGCGAAGCTGGGAATCTGGGTATCAAAAAAAAAAGTGCCAGTGTAAAAAGTGCCAGTTCCAGATTTACAAAGTGCCCGTGTTAGTGTAACAAAGTGGCAGTGTAAAAAAGTGTCAGTGCATGTATATTAAGTGCCAGTGTAAAAAGTGCCAGTGTTAGTGTAACAAAGTGTCAGTGTTAGTGTAACAAAGTGCCAGTGTAAAAAAGTGTCAATGCATGTATATTAAGTGCTAGTGTAAAAAAAAAGTGACAGTGTTAGTGTAAAAAAATGTCAGTGTTAGTGTTATAAAGTGCCAATGTAAAAATGATCTTTCCTAAGCTTAGAAAAAAACGCATTTTTTGTAAGACCAACTCGTTGTCTTATAACTAAATAACTAAACGAGTCGAGATGAGGGCATTTCGATAATTTAAAAGACTATTTTAATATAATATTTAGTTCATTCTTTTGGTTTGCATTTTTTAGCAACACAGTTTTTTCTCTAGAATAGTATAGTAAGTTGATGCATCTTATATCTAAATGATAAAAAAAAAAAAACACACACACACACACACACACACACACACACATATATATATATATATATATATATATATATATATATATATATATATATATTTAAATTACCTGGAGACTTAGGTAAAACTATTCATAATTCATGAAAACAAGAGTTTGGTGACAGACAAAACCTAGGGATTGGACCTAGAATTACATATACCTTTAACATATTAGAAGACAAATGTAAAGAAGTAACCCTTCAAGAACAATTAAAGAAGAGTGCTTATGCATTACGTAAACAAAGAATTTACACACCACGGGCTTATGGACAATATAATAAATTCAAAAAGAAAATAAGAAAAAGTATAACATACAGAAAAGAGTATAAACCTTATGCAGGGAATAAATATGTAAGAAAACCGCAAACTAGAAGATGTAAATGTTTTATTTGTGGTGATGAAAAACATTTAGCTAACAAATGCCCAAATAAAAACAAAAACATAGAAAAAAGTAACTTAATAGAACAATTAGGGGAATACAACATAGAACCTCTAGACAATAGGGAATCAGATAATGAGTCAGTATACAGTATCTACAGTAGTGATGATAATAGCCAAATTACAAAAATTACATACACTTATATGAATAAAGAAGAAGAATGTATACATAATTGGATTAGTAGAAGAGGAAATAATTATATAAAATGTTTTAATTGTGGTTATTTTCCGAGTATAGAAAAAAGGTCACAGTGCAACATATGCTTTAAAGAAATTTGCTATCTATGTTTAAAAACATTATTCGAGCAAGAAATGACTACAGTAGAAGTATTAGCTAAAACAGTAAATATGGAATTAGTTACAGAAAAATTAGATAAATTAGAAGTAGCAACCGAATTACACAGTCTAAAAATAAGAAATATGGAAAAAATGATATTGCAAATAGAAAATACAGTATATAAGGGAAAACAAAAAATAACAGAAGAAGAACAAGTAGACTATACAAATATGTCAACAGAACATACATTAATACAAACAAGGAATATAACTAACATGATAAATTTACAGTGTCGATTATGGCTAGATAACAGTGAATATTTAGATCTAACTGCGTTACTAGATACGGGAGCTACAAAAAGTGTAATATCACACGACATGGTTCCAAAACAGTTTAAAAAAGAATTAACATATAAATTAGTGACCAGAACAATAGAAGATAGGCTAATGACAATCACACATTGCATTGAACCTATAGGAATACAGTTTCTAGACTTTTCAGGAAATTATAGCTTTAAATATGATATACCACAGGTTAATATTAGTCCAGAATATGTAAAATCAAAAGACTTTATATTAGGCCTAAATTTCATTCTAGGTTTACAAGGGGCTATAACAATTACAAAAAATTACATTACACTTAGTAAACATATTTATAGCATCCCTACCCTACGATATAATCAAACATCGAGTTCGCACGAAGCGTGGTGGACTAGGTAGCTTAGAATTTCTAAAATCAAATCAAAATAAAAAATGTCATATAGAAAATGAAACCTTAAATCTTCTCACAAATATGCTAACACAAGAGTTAGAAAAAGGGACGAGATATAACAAAAAGTATAAATCATCCTATAATTCTACATCTAGAAAAATAGGACTAATAGGAGAAGATATTACAAATTCAAAGGTTACATATAAGTGTAAATTTAAAATAAAAAATCCCGATATTACAATCGTAACGACTAACATAGAATACAATCAGTTAGATAAAGAGGAATTTAAAATACAAATCCCGAAATGATAAAACAGAAATTAATCAGAAATCGAAAGCCCACATAGATCAGCAGCTTTTCTAGTTAGAAACCATAGTGAAATAAAAAGAGGAAAAGCTAGAATAGTATATAATTATAAAAGACTAAATGATAATACAGAAGATGATGGATATAACATACCAAATAAAGATTCTTTAGTAAACTTAATACAAAAGAAAAAGATATTCTCTAAATTTGATTTAAAATCAGGATATAATAGATGCACAGGATGACGGATATTCATTTGACAGTACTCACAGAGACTTTTAGACAGAAACGCAAGCAGTGACGACAGAAGAAGGAAGATGTAAGCCATGACGATAGGCGGCTAAGGAAACAGACAGAGGAATCCTCTTTTTCAAGCAGCTTTAATAAAGATGTATCTACTTTAGTGACTTTAATTTAGATTCTCAGTCAGAAATTTGTCGTTTTGAATTTTTTTAAATGTAAAGTTAGTAATAGGTCATTTCATCCTTTAAAGGCATACTAGCCAAGTCATATAATCTTTTGTTTTCTTGTAAAATAGTTTAGGTAACCGGTATTATCTTTTGAATCTATAGGTTATTGTAGAGGACTATAAAAAAGGCTCCTCCTCTTCATTTGTAAGTACGAGAGAAAAAATTGAGAAATAAGAATCCTTTGCTTTCATCCAATCCATGGCAGCTTAAACACCTTTCCGACCCCTTAGTCCTATTACTTAAATTCCTTTTATACCTTCTGCACTTCATATTAGAGCCCTTACATATAAAATCAAAAAAAAAAAAAAGAGTGTTTTTATTTCTACTCCATTTGTACAAACTCTGAAGAAATATCACTATACCTCCTCATTTGTAAGTATTCATCATCTTCCTCCTTCGTCTAGTTATAAAAATATTTTAAATATTATGTGTGTTCTTTTGGTGTTTGCTTTATGTTTTAACTTTTTGTCCGTTAAATATAAATTAATAGTTAAAATTAATATTTGTTTATACATAATGTTCATCAAATGTAAATTATTTGTTAAAACTACGAGATATGTTTAAATTAGTAGTGGTTTAACGAAAACCCGAAAAATCCGCCATACCCCCCCTTTTTCGGGTTTCCGTTAAACCACTACTAATTTAAACATATCTCTTAGTTTTAACAAATAATTTACATTTGATGAACATTAAGTATAAACAAATATTAATTTTAACTATTAATTTATATTTAACGGACAAAAAGTTAAAACATAAAGTAAACACCAAAAGAACACACATAATATTTAAAATATTTTTATAACTAGACGAAGGAGGAAGATGATGAATACTTACAAATGAGGAGGTATAGTGATATTTCTTCAGAGTTTGTACAGCGGAGTAGAAATAAAAACACTCTTTTTTTTTTTTTTTTTTTTTTTTTTTTATATGTAAGGGCTCTAATATGAAGTGCGTAAGGTATAAAAGGAATTTAAGTAATAGGACTAAGGGGCCTGAAAGGTGTTTAAGCCGCCATGGATTGGATGAAAGCAAAGGATTCTTATTTCTCAATTTTTTCTCTCGTACTTACAAATGAAGAGGAGGAGCCTTTTTTATAGTCCTCTACAATAACCTATAGATTCAGTATTAATACCGGTTACCTAAACTATTTTACAAGAAAACAAAAGATTATATGACTTGGCTAGTATGCCTTTAAAGGATGAAATGACCTATTACTAACTTTACATTTAAAAAAATTCAAAACGACAAATTTCTGACTGAGAATCTAAATTAAAGTCACTAAAGTAGATACATCTTTATTAAAGCTGCTTGAAAAAGAGGATTCCTCTGTCTGTTTCCTTAGCCGCCTATCGTCATGGCTTACATCTTCCTTCTTCTGTCGTCACTGCTTGCGTTTCTGTCTAAAAGTCTCTGTGAGTACTGTCAAATGAATATCCGTCATCCTGTGCATCTTGCATATCATCATCATGATTAGGCCATGATGTCTCTTCGTCTTTGTCTTGCTCTGTGTCTTCTTCTTTGTCTCTGATGTGCTGTAATTCTAATTTTTCCGCTTCCCCAATGAAGGGAAGTAACATGTCCCAATTTGTCTTTGCCCAGACCTGTGTATAGTGTCCTTCCGCCATTAACTTGTAGTGGAACCATGGGAAATACCTCGGAAGTTCTGGGGTTGTCTGGTGATCTGTGATGAATTTGTTGTAAAAAGCCGTGCGGGTCTTCATTTCTTTCATGTATCCAGAAAAGACTCGAGAAGTCAATGTTGTCTTCGATCTTGACTGCCATTTCTAGCAATTCTTGATCATCAAGTCTGTTGCTAATGAAGATCCTTTTCCTGGCTGGTCTGTATGTATATGCATCCATTTCTGGAAAGGAAGCAAAAATTTTGCATCCTACCTCATGTGGATAAGACTGTAAAGCAATATTTCCGGCCACCATTGTGAATTTTTCCCCAAAGCTGTTTAAAATTTTTTCTGTAGTGGGGGTTAGCCGAAACTTGATATAATCAATCATACCATAATGGTAAAGCTGAGATATCAAATGCAGGGGCATATCTGTTTTAAATAGATCAATACGTAAAAGAAGAACACTGTATCTTCTCCTATTATTGATCCTTTACGTAACCTTTATTCCCCGTAATTTATTTCTTTAAACACCATTTGAACAATTTTCTGTTGTAATTCATACAAGATTTTGGGAAATCTGCACAAATTAATCGAGATATAATTTTATCTAATTCTTCAAATCTGTCTAAAATTTGGTTGAAGAGTCTGTCTCCATGGGAGATCCAATACTCTAGCTTTAAAGCTGCCAAAACTTCTATTTCTTTCTTTTTCGATTTTCTGTCTCATGTAACTTTTTAATGTTTTCTTCTAGAACTCAAGTACTTCTTTGTTTTAGCATGTTGTTTTCAATCAGAATGCTGTTGGGTAATTTGTGGAGCCTTTCCTTTATTCATCACTGTTTTTGAAGATTTGCAATCAAATCTTCCCGTGCTTTTATAATATGTTCGGATTTTCTTGGATCACAGTAGAAAAAGATTTAACTTCTTCTGGTTCAATAAAGAACTGTTGTGTTCCAAAATGATCCCGAGCACTGTGGATGGCTTCATTGAAACTGTAGAAACCCTTATAAATTGGGTTCAAGCACTGTATGTATTTTGCCACTGTTTCCCATTTATTGAAAATTCCCACTTTTGTACCTCTGTAGATCACATAATGTGTGAATTTTTTCTGTATTGACTGTTCGGGAGTTTTTTGTGCCTGTTCTACGAAATAATGTCCTAGAGCGTTTAGGACCTGTACTTTGAATTTTGCCGCATTGGGCACTGTTTGGATATGCCAGAGATTGTCTAGCAAACACTGTTGTTTTTCTCGTTAAATTCATCCCATAAATGGGCACGAACTTTTTACTTTCTTCCGTGCAAATTTGTAAAGTATTTGGGCCGAAAGTAAGTGTTTTTAGTCGGTCTTGGGCTTTTGGTATAAAATTTTTATCAGCCCGAAACTTTGAAAAACTGGGCTCTGCTTTCTGTGAAAACCTTCTGTTCAGATCCATGACTGTTGGATCGTAATTTATTGGAATTGTCAAGCTGTAGCAACTCTGTTCCTCTTTCACACTTTCTGTTTTCATGCCGCTTCGTATACGAATCTGTCTTTTTCTGTTGAGGATATAGAACTTTCTTTTTGCTTCTATCCATCAGTTGTTCGAAATAACCTGTTAAGATTTCTAGACAAAATGTCAGCAATCATATTATTGTTCCCTTTTATATGTTCAAAATTAATAAGATAACCACTACCCTGTATTATGTTTTGTAAGTTTATCCACCTTGTTCTGTTTACTTTTCTACTTTGATCGTTTTTTATAAATTTAACTATTGCTTCGCAATCTGTTCTTACTGTAAATTCTTTGTTTAGAAAGATCTTAAATTTTTCTAATGCATTAATTAATGCCTGTATTTCATAATCTAGGCTAGTCCAATTTTGTCCTGTTTTGTTAAAATTCCCACTAGCATAAGAGCATATTTTTTCAGTGTCTTTAGGAGTATATTTATTAGGTTTACTAAGAAGGACTGCTCCCCATCCTTCTTTACATCCATCTGTTTCTATAATTATGTAATCTGTTACTAAGGGTAATTCTAATGGTTTTATCTTTTTTACCCTGTCCTTTATTTCCTTTACTAATTTTATGTCTTCTTTATTAAAATTCCTTTGACCATTTTTTGTAGTTTTACTGTAAAGTGGTCCTACTAATTTAGATAAGTTTGGGATAAATTTTTTTGCATAGTTCACTAAACCTAAGAAGGCTTGTATCTGTTTTAAATTTTCAAATTTTTCTGGGAACTCAATAATTTTTGTTGAGATGTGAGGTTGTAACTCTATTTTCCCATTTCCTATCTCTAATCCTAAAAAGGATATTTTTCTTTTAAATAATTCCATTTTTCTTTTTGATACAACTATTCCATGTATTTTTATTTCATTAAAAACTTGTTTCAAATGTTTTTCATGTTCCTGTAAAGTTTCAATTGCTACTAAGATGTCATCTATATAAACCATGCAAAAATCGTATTTTAGGAATATACTGTCCATAAATCTTTGAAATATTGAGGGTGCGTTTTTAAGTCCAAAACTTAAAACATTCCATTCAAATTGTCCCTCTGAACATGTAAATGCTGTCCATGGTTTAAATTTTTCTTCTAATTTTTATCACATAATTCATCATTCATAGCCTGTCCAGTTTGTGATAATAACCTGGTAAAATCTAAGGTAAATTCATTTATGTATTTCATGTCTGCTATACTTAGTTGTTCTAGATTTCTAATAGCTGTATCTTGTATAAGAGTAGTATTTTTTGCTGGGTCTACTCCTAATATTAATGTTCTAATTTGACTTGTGAAGTTATATGGGTTGTCTCCTATAGCCTTTAATTTGTTTATTTCATCCGGACTTTGGGCTTTTTTACTTTGCCATATTCCTAAGGCTATTGGGCCTAATGTGGTTTCTAAATATGAAAACATGTCCATATTGTCTCTTTTATTTGTTTCCCACATTCGTACTACTGTTTGTTCCCATAGCAATATTTTATCACTCCATAACTGTGGCTTTTGTTTTTCTAATAACAACATATTACTACTGTATAAAGGGGGGTATGGCGGATTTTTCGGGTTTTCGTTAAACCACTACTAATTTAAACATATCTCGTAGTTTTAACAAATAATTTACATTTGATGAACATTATGTATAAACAAATATTAATTTTAACTATTAATTTATATTTAACGGACAAAAAGTTAAAACATAAAGCAAACACCAAAAGAACACACATAATATTTAAAATATTTTTATAACTAGACGAAGGAGGAAGATGATGAATACTTACAAATGAGGAGGTATAGTGATATTTCTTCAGAGTTTGTACAGCGGAGTAGAAATAAAAACACTCTTTTTTTTTTTTTTTTTTTTTTTATATGTAAGGGCTCTAATATGAAGTGCAGAAGGTATAAAAAGAATTTAAGTAATAGGACTAAGGGGTCGGAAAGGTGTTTAAGCTGCCATGGATTGGATGAAAGCAAAGGATTCTTATTTCTCAATTTTTTCTCTCGTACTTACAAATGAAGAGGAGGAGCCTTTTTTATAGTCCTCTACAATAACCTATAGATTCAGTATTAATACCGGTTACCTAAACTATTTTACAAGAAAACAAAAGATTATATGACTTGGCTAGTATGCCTTTAAAGGATGAAATGACCTATTACTAACTTTACATTTAAAAAAATTCGAATCTAAATTAAAGTCACTAAAGTAGATACATCTTTATTAAAGCTGCTTGAAAAAGAGGATTCCTCTGTCTGTTTCCTTAGCCGCCTATCGTCATGGCTTACATCTTCCTTCTTCTGTCGTCACTGCTTGCGTTTCTGTCTAAAAGTCTCTGTGAGTACTGTCAAATGAATATCCGTCATCCTGTGCATCTATTATATCCTGATTTTAAATCAAATTTAGAGAATATCTTTTTCTTTTGTATTAAGTTTACTAAAGAATCTTTATTTGGTATGTTATATCCATCATCTTCTGTATTATCATTTAGTCTTTTATAATTATATACTATTCTAGCTTTTCCTCTTTTTATTTCACTATGGTTTCTAACTAGAAAAGCTGCTGATCTATGTGGGCTTTCGATTTCTGATTAATTTGTTTTATCATTTCGGGATTTGTATTTTAAATTCCTCTTTATCTAATCTGACCGTATTCTATGTTAGCTGTTCTGATTGTAATATCAGGATTTTTTATTTTAAATTTACACGTATATGTAACCTTTGAATTTGTAATATCTTCTCCTATTAGTCCTATTTTTTCTAGATGTAGAATTATAGGATGATTTATACTTTTTGTTATATCTGTCCCTTTTTCTAACTCTTGTGTTAGCATATTTGTGAGAAGATTTAAGGTTTCATTTTCTATATGACATTTTTTATTTTGATTTGATTTTAGAAATTCTAAGCTACCTAGTCCACCACGCTTCGTGCGAACTCGATGTTTGATTATATCGTAGGGTAGGGATGCTATAAATATGTTTACTAAGTGTAATGTAATTTTTGTAATTGTTATAGCCCCTTGTAAACCTAGAATGAAATTTAGGCCTAATATAAAGTCTTTTGATTTTACATATTACGGACTAATATTAACCTGTGGTATATCATATTTAAAGCTATAATTTCTGAAAAGTCTAGAAACCGTATTCCTATAGGTTCAATGCAATGTGTGATTGTCATTAGCCTATCTTCTATTGGTCTGGTCACTAATTTATATGTTAATTCTTTTTTAAACTGTTTTGGAACCATGTCGTGTGATATTACACTTTTTGTAGCTCCGTATCTAGTAACGCAGCTTAGATCTAAATATTCACCGTTATCTAGCCATAATCGACACTGTAAATTTATCATGTTAGTTATATTCCTTGTTTGTATTAATGTATGTTCTGTTGACATATTTGTATAGTCTACTTGTTCTTCTTCTGTTATTTTTTGTTTTCCCTTATATACTGTATTTTCTATTTGCAATATCATTTTTTCCATATTTCTTATTTTTAGACTGTGTAATTCGGTTGCTACTTCTAATTTATCTAATTTTTCTGTAACTAATTCCATATTTACTGTTTTAGCTAATACTTCTATTGTAGTTATTTCTTGCTCGAATAATGTTTTTAAACATAGATAGCAAATTTCTTTAAAGCATATGTTGCACTGTGACCTTTTTTCTATATTCGGAAAATAACCACAATTAAAACATTTTATATAATTATTTCCTCTTCTACTAATCCAATTATGTATACATTCTTCTTCTTTATTCATATAAGTGTATGTAATTTTTGTAATTTGGCTATTATCATCACTACTGTAGATACTGTATACTGACTCATTATCTGATTCCCTATTGTCTAGAGGTTCTATGTTGTATTTCCCTAATTGTTCTATTAAGTTACTTCTTTCTATGTTTTTGTTTTTATTTGGGCATTTGTTAGCTAAATGTTTTTCATCACCACAAATAAAACATTTACATCTTCTAGTTTGCGGTTTTCTTACATATTTATTCCCCTGCATAAGGTTTATACTCTTTTACGTATGTTGTACTTTTTCTTATTTTCTTTTTGAATTTATTATATTGTCCATAAGCTTTGTGGTGTGTAAATTGTCGTTTTTACGAATGCATAAGCACTCTTCTTTAATTGTTCTTGAAGGGTTACTTCTTTACATTTGTCTTCTAATATGTTAAAGGTATATGTAATTCTAGGTCCAATCCCTAGGTTTTGTCTGTCACCAAACTCTTGTTTCCATGAATTATGAATAGTTTTACCTAAGTCTCCAGGTAATTTAACAAAGTATTTATCACATAATTCATCATTCATAGCCTTGTCTGTTTGTGATAATAACCTGGTAAAATCTAAGGTAAATTCATTTATGTATTTCATGTCTCGCTATACTTAGTTGTTCTAGATTTCTAATAGCCGTATCTTGTATAAGAGTAGTATTTTTCTTTGGGTCTACTCCTAATATTAATGTTCTAATTTGACTTGTGAAGTTATATGGGTTGTCTCCTATAGCCTTTAACTGTTTATTTCATCCGGACTTTGGGCTTTTTTACTTTGCCATATTCCTAAGGCTATTGGGCCTAATGTGGTTTCTAAATATGAAAACATGTCCATCTTGTCTCTTTTATTTGTTTCCCACATTCGTACTCTTGTTTGTTCCCATAGCAATATTTCATCACTCCATAACTGTGGCTTTTGTTTTTCTAATAACAACATATTACTACCGTATAAATTTCCTATAGGTAATCTAGCTCCTTGGCTAGTGTATTTTGATTCTCCCGTATATTGTCTAGACGGGGAGTCCAATTTTCTCTACCTATTACATCTTACGTAGTTGTTCTCGGTTCTGTCCATTCAGGTTTAACTCTTTTTCTTGCATTTTCCATATGTTGATCCATAAATGCATTTTCTTGTTTGTAAAAGTCGGCTATCATTATTTTTCCCTGTTGGATGTCATTTACCAAAGGTAAATTGTAAATTTCTTGTAATTTATTATAACTCTCTTCGTATGTTAATCCTAATTCTGTAATACAATCTATTATCATGTCATCCACTTCTTCTTGGATATTTAGTTCTGTGAATTTTTTATTTATAATTTCTTCAAATGTTTTATTAGTCTCTTCTACTTTAAAACCTGTAGAGGGTTCTTCTTCTAAATAGTCGATTATACTAAAGTCATTTTCTTCTGTTTCAAATTGGTCAAATCCTATGACTATTTCTTTATCTTCACTATCTGTATCATAGATTGGTTCTGTGTCATATTCTATATTCATAAAATTATATTCTGTTTCTGTTTCATTATCACTTTGTGTAGGGTCTTCTCTTTTAAAGTTTACAAACCTTAAGCATTGCATTCCATTTGCATTTTCATATATGTGACTTTGTTTTGGTATTAACTACTTTACTGTCTGGTTCTTGTAGGTCATCCAAAGACCATTCCAGTCCTGCTAATTCCTCGGGATTTATTTTAAGTGGTTCTATCATCTGTATTGATTTTGAAGCAATTGTATTAACAATTCCGTCTATGTTTACTTTATATTTCATTCCTGATCTGTTGCTAGCTTTTCCTAATGTTCCTACACTTATTACTATGTTATTGCCTACATAATTATCATATCCTTTTGTTTTTAAGGCAATTTTAATGTTCTGTAAATCTTTTATGTCTTTTAGTATTTCGGTGTACAAGAAAATAGAGCCGTATTTTGACTCAGGTCTATTTCCATTCTGAGATAATGGCTTTTTCACATCCGTTTTCCATGATTTATCTAATAATAAGGCTAATAATTTTGTTCCTAAATTTTTTTCTTCCTAATCCTTTTATTCCAATTACTACTAATCCCACATGTGCGAAATGTTTTCCAGATTGTTTGATTTTTGTATTGTTTCGGTGAAAATAAATCTATTATTCTTGTTCCATCAACCACCCTAAGTCTTTCTTCTCTACTACTTCGTATTAAAACCGTATTAATGTTTAACATTCCTGTTTGGTATAATGTTCTTGGATTTAAAATATCCAATCGATCTTGGTTATATAAATCTAGGTTTACGTTTACATCTATTTCTTCTTCTAACCGTACTATTTGTTGGTTCTTGTTAGATCCCGATCCTCTTCTTAATATCCACGTTTATAAAGTTATACGTTGTAATAATATCTTGTAAATTACTTGTTGCATTTCTTGAATCTGTCTTGTCCTACTTCTTCCTAAAAACTTCTATTTTGTTGATCACTCATTTTCTCGGTACCCAATGTTTATAAGGTATATGTTTTCTTTTAATTTTGACGTCTTCTCCTAGGCTTAATTTATTTATTCCACTAATTATTTTATCTAGGTCGTTGTCTAGAGTATTAGTACTTGGTTGAGGCGTGTCACTTTTACTTAATAATATGTTTAATTTTTCAATTATACCGTAAGAGTAAACTTATAATGAAATTAAAGATAAGAGGGTAATGTTTATCGGCTTTACCGTTTCTGTGTAAGTTGTAAATCCACGTAACTTCTTACGTATTACTTTCGATTTGTATTTTTAGCGTCACTTAGAGCACAGTAGGTATTCTTTTGATTTTTCCAGCTTTTAGCCTTCTACTATCTTTTTAGCTGTTTCAACAACTTGTTCAAGATTTTCAACTGTCTTTCTATTTTCTGCAAAAGCTCTTTAACTTCTACAATTTGTCTAGGCTTTGAATTTTCTAGCAAATAACTAACTTGTTGAAAGTCTTGTTTAGTAGGTAGATGTTTACGTATGTCTTTTAATTCTATTAAAACTTGATTGTTTTGTTGTTTAATGTAGTCTAGGTTGTTTACTATTTTGCTTAATAGTTGTTGACTTTCAATATTTTGGTTGCAAATTTCAACGAGAGTTAATGATGATGAGTTATCAATTATAATTGAGGAGGAAACCTAACCCTTAGTCTTTTTCTTAAACCCTTTAATCCTTCATTAAATAGTCATAAAGCCCTTATAATTAAAGCATAATAAACAATTAATAAAAGCATAATATACAATTAATAAAACAATATTAACATAGCGTGAAACCAAAAATTTCCATCATATCATCCTAATAATGATATAAAAGAATGATTAATCCCTCATCTTCACCTACACGGGTTCTTGATATATTGTGGACTTACATCAACATGCCACCATATATATATATATATATATATATATATATATATATATATATATATTTTGTTGTGTGATCCAAAATTGTCTTTTTTCTAACACAATGTTTGCTTGCTTCAAAAAACCCACAAAGAAAACACAATATGTGCTGAAACAAAGACAGGAGGCACACACATATAACAGTAGAAAAAAAAAGCAGACTAGTTTCAATCTGCATCGTTTAAACGATTAAACAGTATATTAAACGAGTTGGAACGGGTTTTACTCGTTTCAACCCGTTACCCGCTATAATCTGTGACTCGTATTACCTCGGTTCAACCCAACCCCATTTACAGGCCTATTTTTAATAGATATGTGATTTTATTTTTGTTTGCCCTGATCAATTTCTTGGTTGAAATTTGTTTATAAGCATGCGATGCGACAATTCCATATGATCTGAAATTGATGAGTTACCTCCTTGTTCCCGCAAATCGAATTAAATGCTACTTACAAATTTGTCTTTTAACGTAAATGATATGAATGCCTATTGAATGAGTTAATTGAAGGTTTTCTCGTATAACCCAAAACATAGTTATAGCGTTTGTTGATGGATTAATCGATTTTGAGAATTCTATTACACATTTATCATATTGGTTTCTGATTAGACGATGTTTTCTGCTGCTTTGCTCGAATAATTTTTTGAAAATCCATCAACATTTAATTTACAAGTTAGTGTTGGGGATTATGACTTAAATTGTAAAAGGATTTTTTTCCCCTTTATCTTACTACATTTTAGAGACAATTAAGATGCAATTTCCAACTCATTTATGAGAAAATTAATCTCCAAGTAATCCAAAGTCAAGACATCCTCCATCGCACGTGTCCGTAAAAGCCCATACTCGCATAAATACTTCCTCTCTAACTATAAGTTGCCACATCCTCCGATTAGGGTTTCGTAGCAGTCACCGAAAAATCCCCAAATTAAAAATCAATTGGTTTGATCTTTTGATATTGTTAAGCCGTCGAATTGGATTTCAAGATGCCTCCTCGAGCTGCGAAGAAGGCTGCTGGGCCAGGGACGAAGCGAGCAGCAAGGGGTCGAGGTACATCTAAGGCGGCGGCGGCACAGCCGCAGCCGGAGGTCGTCGACGAGCCTGTGAAAGCTGAGGAAGTCAAAGAAGAGGTTAAGATTGAAACGGTGTCGGTTGAGGTTGAGGGTGTTGAAGAGAAGACTCTTGTGGATGATGATGATGATGATAAGGTTGAGGAAAAGCTAGCGCAGACTGGATCGAATCCGGAAAAAAGTAAGTCTTTTTATCTTGTTAATAATTTTTCTAGCATGGTATCGTGACTATAATTTTTTTAGATCTGTTAGGTTATATATATATATATATATATATATGTACATATATATATATATATATGTATATGTACATATATATATATATATGTATATGTACATATATATATATATATATATAGTATATATATATATATATATATATATATATATATATATATATACATATATTGGTGGAATTTGAGCACAATTTACATTAACCTTTGAATCATTTGAATTCCAATTGGGGAATTTCATGAATTTAAGTCCCCAAAAATATGTCTTGGAGTTTGGATCTTGAGGAATGATTTTTCTATTATATGTTTCAAAGTGCTTTGTTAAGCTACGGTAAAAATTCAAAATTTCTTTCTCCTATGATTCCGTATGTTTTGAGCTTGTATTGTACTGTTTCACGGGACGGAACTTAGAAATTCGATAGAAATTTGAGGTGCTATTTTCTAAACTATGATTAGAAACTGAAATGTCAAAATTTCTATTTAGGTTTTGTGAGAAGGCTTTTGTTATTCAGTTTTTAATTTTAAGATGTCTTGCCAAGAGCGAGCTTTAGCACAGTAAGGTTGATCCAGATTCACCGGAGAGAGTTATGTGCTTGAAATCTCAATAAAGGAAATGGTCTTTGCTTCAGGTCAAGCAAACTAAAATATCTCCAATCAACCCCTTGCAGCATTTAGTTTGGTCATTGTAAGTAATTAACAACTATTGAGAAAGCAGATCTACAAAATGAGTTGTAGATGACGACATTAAAACATGTTTTAGCTAACACAATTTATCTTTAAGTTGGTGCTGGAGGTGCATAAACTGTTCATTTAAATTTCTTGCTCCAGTATTACTGGAGCACTTTTGGGTGATTGAGAATTCATTCTAGTAGGCTGGATTAATTGTCCTCGTGTTATGCCTGGCAGAGGAAGAGAACGCTGTGAAAGAATCTATTTTGGAATATGAAATCGGTGAACGTTTAGACTTGGGGGATAATGATCCTGAAGAGGACGAACCTGAAGAATATGGTGCTGTGGATTATGATGAGAAGGAAATAGAACATGAGGATGTTCAGGAAGAGGTTGATGATTTTGAGGAAGAAGCTGAGGATGGGGAGGAAGAGGAAGGTGATATGGCTGAGGAAGAGATAGAAGAAGCTCCAGAAGAATTAGAGGGTGAGGAGGATGAAGAAAATGCCGAGGAGCATGCTGAAATGGTTGATACAGAGGAACGGGAGGAGCATCGCAATGTTTACAAAGAAAGGCGCAAACGCAAAGAGTTTGAAATTTTTGTTGGGGGCTTGGACAAGGACGCGACGGAGGATGATCTGAGGAAAGTATTCCGTGAGGTTGGTGAGGTTACTGAAGTCAGGCTTATGATGAATGCGCAGACTAAGAAGAATAAGGGGTTTGCGTTCCTCCGTTTCGCAACTGTGGAACAAGCAAAACGTGCTTGCGCAGAGCTGAAAAACCCAGTGGTATCTTCTTGATCCCGTCATGGTTCTTTTGGAAACTATTCTTGATTATATGTTGAACCATATCTTCTTTCCGATCGAATTCCAGGTTAATGGGAAACAGTGTGGTGTTACACCAAGCCAGGACAGTGATACATTGTTTTTGGGTAACATATGCAAGTCTTGGACAAAAGAAGCTGTAAGTAGATTAGGGAAATAGTATTGTCAACTCCAAGCATATATTTTTTGGTAAGATCTGCTGGCTTCCTTAATTGACGTCTCTCTAATATTAAATGTGCTTCCAGTTAAAAGAGAAGTTGAAACATTATGAAGTTGACACACTGGAAGATTTGACGTTAGTTGAAGACAGTAATAATGAGGGAATGAATCGGGGCTTTGCCTTCTTGGAGTTCTCTTCTCGGTCAGACGCAATGGATGCTTTTAAGCGTCTGCAAAAGAGAGATGTAATGTTTGGGGTTGATAGGCCGGCTAAGGTTTCTTTTGCAGCTCAAATTGACCCTGATGATGAGGAGATGGCCCAGGTAAAAACTTGGATTTATTCTCTGTATTTGATGAATGGGGACTTAATCTCTGGCTGTTTAACTCTTGCTCTGTTTATATGTATTTATTATTGCATGTGGTGCATCAAGGTTGATATTTTCATTTAAATGGTTAAAGGCTGTGGCTTCACTTCTAACATTCAAGTGGTGGAGATTGGTTGGTAATCTGTTCTGTTAGTGCAATATGATTACTATCTTCTATGATATCTGCACCATCTCCTCCTTCAGAACTGAAAAAGAAATAAAGGGAAACGAAAAAGAGTGGAGCCAGATGAGTAGTTAGTAGGGTGTATGATGTGTTTTCATCTACAATGCTGTTTCTTGACTTTGGTTTATATCTTATCCTAGTTTGGGTACATCAGCTTCCAATGTGATGTTCATATATATTTTGAAGTGGTTATTTATGGATCATTATGCATTTTTCCTTCTTGTAACTAGCGTAATGACAGTGCTAACTTATGGAGGAGAATGCTTGCTGGGTTATGTTCCATTTTTTGCGTTTGAGATGCCCAGTATTTTGTTGGTTATAGATGCATAGTTCATGTGCCATGCAATGTTATGTATACTTCTGTGTTTGTATAGCTGACCACATGAGTGCAGGTTACTACAATTTTTGTGGATGGCTTGCCTGCCTCCTGGGATGAGGATCACGTTCGGGAGCTTCTCAAGAAATATGGAGAGGTTGTAAAGATTGAACTTGCCCGCAACATGCCATCCGCAAAGAGAAAGGATTTTGGATTTGTCACCTTTGGCACCCATAATGAAGCTGTGGCATGTGCTAACAGCATTAATAATGAAACCTTGGGAGAAGGAGATAGCACGGTTGGTACTTTTGCCATATAATGTTTAATTATGACATCACTGTTGATTTTGATTAGTAACTGTTATTTTTTAGGCTAAAGTTAGGGCCAGATTGTCAAGGCCACTCCAGAGAGGCAGAGGAAAATTTGCTCCTCGAGGAGATTTTCGACTTGGACGTGCTGCCCCTGGAGGTTTCAGGAGTCCCTGGGCTCGTCCTGTCCCACGTAGTCTGCCAGTTCGTGGGGTGAGAAGAGTAGGAGGACGTCTCCCTCCTATTGTTGATCGTGGTTTCAAGAGGCCTGTTGGGTTTATTAGGGACCGGCGACCAGTTACAGCTATGCCACCTAGGGCCAGGCCAGTCGCGCCTTTGCCGAGGTCCTATGATAGGAGACCACCTGGTATGCGTAATTTCATCTGTCTTGTTAAACTTGGCAACTGATTTCACTTCATTTGTAAATGATCATGAAATAATGTGTTACAGTTCCATCATACCCCAAGAGTAGCATGAAGAGGGATTATGGGCGGCGCGAGGAGCTCCCTCCTAGAAGTAGGGCTGCTGCAGACTATGGCCCAAGAGGGGTTTCCTCGGAGAGGCGTTCCTCATATAGAGATGAGTATCCTGCTCGTGGATCTGCCTATGCTGATCTGCCCAGAGGTTCTTCTCGTCCTTCAGCAAGGAGAGCTTATGCTGATGATAATTATGGGCAAAGGTTTGAAAGGCCACCTCCGAGTTACCGTGAGGGACGTCCTCGTGATTATGATTCTGTGTCTGGGTCCAAACGTCCATACTCCGCACTGGTTAGTAAGAGCTAGTAGCATCAAGTTTTCACTCTTTCATTTGTTCAATATTGTACAGTTCTGATGAATACGTTTTATATATTTGTTAAATACTTAAAGGATGATGTTCCGACCCGCTATGCTGAAACGGGAGTACGCCAATCACGTGCCCGTTTGGATTATGAACTTGGGAGCGGAGCTTCTCAATATGGGGATGCATACAGCGATAGGTTTGTTGCTCTCTAGCATTTCTCCTTAGTTGGATATGCACTATTCAGCGGGCTAACTATGATCATAATTGGCAGAATCGGGAGATCTAATGTAGGATATAGTAGCAGCAGAAGTTCAATCTCTAGTCAAGAATCTCCTGGGCTTTATAGCAGTCGTCAGGGTATGTCTTATGGTGGAGGTATGTACTGTGTTCCCATTGGATGATAAACATCATGATTTTTCTTTTGTAGCTCTTTGATGATGGTTTAGATGTGTGCTCATGTTTTCTTGGTTTTCAGGATCTTACAGCGGTAGTGATGGTGGTGGAATGTACTCGAACTATGGTGGTGATTATGTTTCTCGAGGAGGCGATGTATGCTTATTCTTCTAGCTATCTCTCTTATCAAAAAAGAAAAAAATTCTAGCTATCTCATATTTTGATGTCGCTTAGGTTTAGTTAGAGGCTTAAATATCTTATAAGTGTACTCTGCTACTTCAGGCTGGTGGCAGCTCTTACTCATCGCTCTATTCTGGTCGTAGCTTGGGAGGAGGAGGTAGTTACATGGGGAGTGGCGGCTCAGGATCCTACTATTGAGGTATTTTAGAATATATTATTTCCCCTAAAAAATATTTTTGGGTGTGAAGGCAGAAGAATATCCGCATATCTGTGCTTTAGTTTGTTTTAGTTTGGGATGATATGATGGCATTCAAGAAAGAATCTCGCTGTTTCTTCTTCGAAAGAGCCGTCCTTTATAAGAGAGAGCATCATGGTTACAAGTGAATTTTGTCTGTGATACAGATATGAGTCGACAAAGAGGCTGCTGTAGGATGTGATAGTTTGAAGCACATGAAGTAAAGTGTCAGCAGCATGAAAAGGAAGCACATTATCAAGTATAAAAAAAGCCTCTTTGTATTGGTGGATGGGAGGACTTCTTTAAGATTTGATGTTTGTAGGAGAGTATATATCAGATCAAAGGTTTGATTGCTGCCTGCTATTTTAGCTAATATTTCTGCTGTAAGGAAACATTGAGTTAGGAGATTTAGATGGACATTGGTAAATTATGAATGGAAGTTTTCTTTTCCATCTGCGTGTAAGATATCTCTTAATAGAAAGAAGCATGTTTTGAACAACCTTCTCAATGGGTAAAATATTTGATAAGCTTGTGGTCAAGGACGATCGGATGTTTTGCTCTACTGAGTTTACTGGATAAGTAACACCTTGAAGGCAATACATCACGTTTTGAGCTCTACTTTTTTTCTACATTGTTGCATTGAATTGGATTCAGAGGAAGAACAACACTCAGGACGCTAGTCACTGAAAAGAAAGGTAATAGTCACCTCCCTATTGCCCTGGTTATATTGTTTTACACGGGCGAGGCCTGTTTTACAAAAGATTATCTTATTTAGCTTGATTTGTCTAATGAGATGGCCTCATATTACTTGGATAAGAGGGGTGTTGAGATGGCCAAAAGTTCCTTCCTTTAGTGGGAAAGGTGACTCCGACTGTGATTTGTATTGCTGTATTTCGTAAAGGCATTTCTAATGATTTGGGCAGGAGTAACTTTGAATAACTGAAAGCTGGACTTCTGATAGCATTAAAGATTATCTTTTCTGCTGCCCCTTGATGCACATTTCATGCTTCACAATCCCTTACTCGGTTCTGGTTTTACCTCTGAGTCTGGTAATGAATCTACAGTGTTCATTATGTGGTTGTCATGCTATCTACGGCTTATGGAGAGAGTTATTGTGTGTTTCCTTGATGTTCTTAGTTGTCGTTGAGGAAGACTGTCCTTTTAGTACTGGCTGGAGAAAGCAAAAATCCTTGCTATAATACCATAAGATAAATTGGATACATGTTAAATTCAGATGTGTGTTTGTTGTTTAGATAATCCTAGAGGTTATAATTGTTGACTTTGAGCCTTGTGTCACTAGAATAATTATAATAGTTGAAGGGGGGAAATACATGAAATAGACTTGGATCAGGAGTTTTACTGGTGTTGGAAATTGAGTGTGCCTTCATTAAATTGCAGAATTTTTCGGTTTTGCTTTCCTATGTTATTCCTTTAATCTTATGCTAGTTTATAAGACCTGCTAACTATGCTTTGATGAATTTGGTGTTTGTCTCACTCCTTGAAGTTTAAAGAAGTCATGAATCGTATGGAAGCAAAAGGTATGTAATGTGCCTAATAGTAGGGCTCTGTATTACAGTTAGCAGCTTTTAACGGGTAGTGGTATTTTTCTTTTGATGTTATCATTAGCATTCTGGTCTACGTTATTATGGTTTGTCAAGTGAAAGCTAAAGTAGCTCATTGATTGGCCACGACTTGGTTGGCGAGCATAGTTGATTGTGCTACAAGATTCGAAGCTATAATGATCTGTTGAGTGCAAGTTTATTTGGTTAATTTAAATGTTTCTGATATTGATTGTTCAATATCCAAAAGGTTATTTTCTTTCTGTTTTCATCAATTCCAACTGTGTTTGCTTTGAGCCCGGAATTTGTCATGTCCCCCTTGTTGGAAGATTAGTGGTAGTAATTAATTTGACTTGAGTGAGTCCCACTTGGGTCCAATTATTCTCAGGCGGTTATCCACCAACATGGGACGTGGCAAGATCCGAGCGCTGCAGTGGATGGGGTGCTGCTGCTGGTCCACATTCCCACCCTGCAGATGTTGTCCTCAGGTTTTGTTTGAGGTTTGTACTGGGGTTCTTTTCACCACAAAAAGATATAGGTTACGTATACCTTTCTTTCTATATGTCAGATTTGGTACAATCCCTGCGATTATTAGATTTCCCCCTTCAATTCAATATTCCGAAATAACGTTAACTGCAGTATGGTTTGTAAGCAAAATGGACGCCCAAAATTTGATAGAAATTAGAACGACGTCACTTGTCGCCCTCATTAAGAAACAAACAAGGTACATACATACCTATATACATTAGGTCAAACAGAACACCATGCCGAAGCAATACTACTAATTGTAGTTACAATTATATAACAAAATGGAAACTGGTTCGTACGTACTAATTGTGGTTACAAACAACATATAACAATGAAATGGAAACTGTCTATATATTGTACATTGTACATTGGTTGCCATTACACCTCTTGCCAGAATCCCCCATCCCCCATTCCCCCCGGAGGGCTTAGCAGGGCCTGATAAGTTGCAGCTGCTATAAGTGTAGGTACAATTAGCAGAAAATTGTTTATCTCTCCCGGAGAATCTTCTGTTTTCTGACATGTGTCATCTGCTAGTCCTCTTGATGAAGTTGCAAGGAGGGGTCTTGATTGATCTTTAAACGAGCTACCAATAGTTGACTTACGGTCTACAATGGCCAGAGAGAGAATCTCTCAAGTCATTTTGGCTCCGGCTTGCCTGAGAATATCCTCAAGTTCCTGGTCCCCGGATTTGCTTTCAGTCAGTTTTCAAACATCAAGAGGGGTTAGACCTCTCTTGTTTGGTTCGTTCAAGTCCATTGTTCCCTTGCTAATAACTTCCTTGTTCGTTAAGCACCAAGTCTATCACCTGTGTAAAAGAAATGTTAGGTGCAGGAATAAAATCTATAAATATATTAAAGCAAATGATAGATGATCATTAGTTAGACATTTTTTTTATTTTACTTTTGTCAAAAAAAAGAAGAAGATTTTATTTTTTTTTAAAATAAAAAATTGAAGAATGTGGAGATAATATAAGTGACTATAGGGAGGGCCGAGGGGGTAAGGGAAGTTTTGGAGGCAAAAATTGTGTTCTTTTTATTTAAAAAATTAATTAATTATGTTATATAGTAATTACTATTAATGCATGTTTGTAGGCTTATAGATCCGGATTATTAGGCTTAATAGTTGAAAATCTCTTTTTTTTTGCTTAAAAAAAAATATACCGCTACTACTATAAATAATAATTCTTTCTTTTTACAAAAAAAAAAGTATATGGATTTTTACTTTCAAAAAATAAATATGAGTGATTGAAAAAGTAAAAGAAAAATGTTCAGAATTTCAAATTTAAGCAAATATGATTATTGAGATTTATTCATTTATTTATTTGTTTGAAGCAAGAAGATAATTTAATTGAGAAAAAAGGTAAGGTGATAACTGATTTTTTCAATAAAAGTCATACAACTAAAATAGTGATAAGTGACTGCCTTAACTGTTTTCTAATATTATCTTTCAAGAAATAAAAAACTATTTTCTAATATTATCAAAAGATTTTTCTTCACATTTTTTTAATCAAAACTTTCTTGCTTTGAAAATTATAAATTTCATTAAACGAACTTATTTCTGAAAATTAACGAATTTTTAGGCTTTAAATTGGAAGCTACTTTTTTATTCTTTGAACTTAGCTACTTTGTTTTGTGTTTTTTTTTTTTTTTTTTTTTTTTTTTTTTTTTTTTTATAACGATTTTAGCTACTTTGTTTAAAAAATAAAATTCTTTATTACTTGATCATTATTTTTTAATTTATGATGACATATTTTTTTTTATAGAAATAGAGTATTTCGTTTTTTTTTATTTTTAAACTTCATTCAATGTTTTGTTATCATAAAATTTAAATATAGAATAATAATTTTTAAAATGATGCATTAATTTTTTTAAATGGTTACCAATATAAATAATATTTTAAAATAAAAAGTGATCTTTTTAATTTGAAAATCGATAAGCCGAGAAAATTAAATGGGGGGGGGGTGGAGTCATGACTCTATTTTTTAGTTTATAGACATAATTTAGGGGTGATGGGCTGACTATGAGTAATAAGTTAAATTTCTCTTTGTGTTGGAAATAAAAAGTATCATTAAATGTGAAGATAATTTATTTGAAGCTGATTTGAGATTTTTTGGTGGCAGATTAAAAGTTGTTCACAAAATCTTGCTAACGAAATTAATTGACGATATTTATGATAGCATCTGTAATGGACTCAATACACTCTAATATAAACAATAATAAAATTATTACATTTACGATTTTGCAAGCAAATTTTTGTAATTATTTTGTGTCCTTACTATTACCCAATTAGTATAGGGGAGAGAGAAAGATGTTGGTTAAAAAGAAAGTGAAAAAATGTTTTAGAAAACTATAAAAGATGATATGTGATTCTATTTTATAAATTTCAATTTCTTCGAGCAAGTCTTTATTTTTACTCTCTCTATTTTAAAATAAATATAAAAAAAATATTAAATTTTCTCTTAATTAAATAGCAAATTTGAAAAATTATTAAACATTCATTTTAGAGATTTAAAAAGGTTTGCATGCATACTTTCAGAGAGAATAGTCTACTATGTAGATTTTCTTTATTTTTTATTGAAAGAGATCTTGAAAAGTATTGATTCGAGTAGAAGTGAAACACTATTTGGTGAAAAAATTGTTGTCGATGGAGATGATAGTTCTTCAAGTGCTAAATCTACTACAAATGTTTTATTTAAGGAAGTATTTCGAAATGTTTAAGTAGTATTCACACTTTGGTCTTTCGATTTACTATTTCAATACATGCATGGCTATATATAATCGCCGTGTATCGCACGGGTTTGTTGCTAGTTAGCTTAAAAATAAAGGTCAGCACTTGTTTTGTATATCGTTGGATGACGATTCAAACTATTTGGCCCCTTACAAGTTAATTGACTAATACTCCCCCCTCCTATTCAAAATTAAGTGTCCACTTTGACTGGACACTTAGAATAAGAAATATGCAAGGGGCTAAAACCTTCTGGATTCAGCTCCCATGCAAAATCTGGCCTCAAGCTCATAAGTACTTGAGACAAATTCAAGATGGCCAGCCAAACAAGCCTTATGCAATGGAGTGTCCCCACCAGTTAATGCAGCAGAATGTAGGATTTCCTTGCGTCTTTGAAGCAATGTGAGCAAACTCTCCACATTTCCATTCCATGCAGCATCCAACAGCCTGCTATCCATATAGTTTCAAAGTAAAAAAGTTTTAGGTTGCGATAAGAGACATAAGCCAACACAAATATATATAGAAATATAATCACAAACTAAAGTACTTGGAACTAGGCAAAAATAAAAAAATTGTAACGTTTGACTATATTCGTGTATTCTAATTTGGTCAATGGTATGCAACTACACATCGATACTTCATTTTCTAAGAACAATCTCACCAATTATTGCCATGTAAACGCCTTGTTTCGAGTAATTCTAGAGTCAAAATACATGAAATAATGTCAGGAAAATGAGTTGTTGGTTACCATCGCTGCCTTCAACTAGTAAGTGATTCCGTAATGGTAATACAACTAGCAATATCAAGTTGTCAAAGAAAATTTCGCTTGTGGGATTGGCACAGCCTGATAAGTTGCAATCGCTTGTTATGTTAATTGCCGCCCACTGCCAACATGCTGGGAAAAAAATTATCCTGACTATTATTCATAGTCAACTCTTCCAACCACCACCAATGTCATCCGTCTCTATTGCAAATCTAACATCTCATTCATTTATATTTATCTAGGTTATACTTTAAGGTGTATGATTTTTGTGAACTAGAGTCTGATATTCAACTCATAACTCAACTCATAACAATGTCTATGTAGACACACACAGAGACCACACAGGCACTTAGACGCAAACAAGCTGGAAGACGCACATGGGGATTTGGCCTGCTGGCTTGAGCTTATGGCTTCCAACCTGGAGGTCATGGCCCATGAAGTCATGGCCCCAGAAGTCAGAGGGAAGACTTTCTCTCCCTAGGATTTATCTCCTAAGCGCTTATGTGCGTGCATGTGTGTGTGTGAGTAGTGGAAAAAAAAAAAAAACAAGCTGGAAGACGCACTATATTTTGTTAATTCAACTGCCTTTTACCAATGGAAACCAATGGAAACGTAAATCAAAATACACCTCAAAGCGTGCCGATTCCACAGTGTCCTTAAAAGTGTAATTTACCCCACCCCCAGTATGTTGTTGGAGGAAGTAATGAAATGGAGTTTGATATAGAGAGGGAGCAAATCAAAACGGTTGCTTTTCTGCATTCATTGTTTATTGAAAAAACATATATTGCTTGCAATGGATTATATACATAGAGAGTATTTGGATAATGAAGAGAGTGATCAAGGACTTACTAAGGCCTGCCTTTATAATAGAGACAAAACCTCCATGAACAAGCAGCAGCAGCAGCAAGACGCAAGAATTCATCTCTGCATTTGCAGTCGAAATTAAACAGCACAGAAACCAAGGTGTAACATCATCGACCTGCACGGTTGATCCAACATAGACACATTTGCATGGCCACTGCTTCACAAGTGGCAGTTCCCAGTTTGAGATATACTCCTTCCGCCCCACTCGAAAAGGCACAAAATGGGTCTTGCACGGGAATTAATTAAGGAGAATGTATAGTGGAGTAAGTGTTGTGAGTATGACAAATGGATCCCATGAATAAAAGTTTACATTTTGGGAGTGTACCTTTTTAAATGAGACACTCAAAATGGAATTTTGTGCCTTTTTCAAGTGGGATGGAGGGAGTATTATTTATCCTTCCAGTTGAAATTACTTTCCAAAGCCTCTGTTCATGCTAAATCTAAGAAAATTACCATAAGCGGCATCTGTTCTTATCATTGAGCTACAGACTTTCAAATGGTGCAACAGAAGTATTGTAAGCAACATTGCAATACGGTTGCCATTAAACATACAGTACCAGATGAATGATTCACAATTACTAAATCTCCTTCCTATAACTCCTAAGTTGAATGGCGGACTCGGCGAAATTAAAGATTCAAGCCACTAATTAGTTGGTAAGGGTGGACGTCTGTCCTCGGTCACATAGGCCCATAGCTCTTCTAATCAATTAAGAAACTCTTGTGGATGTTTACATACGTATCAGAAGTTAACAAATCAAAGAGCATAGGATGCTGCTATAACATTTCAGTTTCCAGAACAGTGTATCACTTCTTGTAGCAGTCAAGTAACACATACTCCCTCCGTCCCGCTAATATTAGCACACTTTCCTTTTTGGGCGTCCCGCTAATATCCGCACACTCCCAAAAAGGAAACTTTATATTAATAAAATATTCACCCAATCCCACTCATTCTCTCTCCTACATTATTTTAATACTCACAACACCATTATAATTTATTACACCCTCCACTCATTCTCTCTCCACTCATTCTTTTACACTCACAACATTTTATCAAAATATCATATTCCTTAATTCCCGCGCAAACAGTGTTTGTGCTAATACTAATGGGACGGAGGGAGTACACTGCACGTCATACGCGACAAAAGTTGGAGCAGCACCAACAGCATGCCACAGAAATTGTATCTTAGAATTTGCAGCATCCAAACTAAGCAACAACAAACACCATGTTTGGCTACTGGTATGCATCTCAGCATGTGTGACCTGACAATCGAACTTTCCATGTGCAAGACTCAAGAAGAAATAGCAGAAGGGGAACGGAGAAAAAAGGGATTTGAACAATGTAAAACAATGACCAGCAGGCAAAAAGGAGATATGTTTAATGGACTTCGATATGGCATGCGAAGAGCGACATACAATTTACAAGGATGGAAACTAGTTAAGCATACCATATCAAAGTCCAACTAACTGAACTAAAAGGCTGTAATACAAAATCCTAGCAATCTACGATTATGAGATCTGCATAGGAATTAAATGAATACTTTCCAGTAATAAGAAAAAAGGAATTGCAGAGTAAAAAGGTATCGCAAATTAAAATCACTTCTCAATAAGGCTGAATGATCATTGGCAAAGTACATTCTCCAACAAAAGCTACAATTATAGATAAACTTCCAACTCTATCTACTACTAAGCCTCGATTAATCAAAAGACAAAAGCAAAGATAGAAACTTTAGCTATTAGAACTCACATATAACATCCGTGCATTTGCTATTTGCTAATATTTATGAGCTTCCCGTCAATCGACTCCACAAATTTGCTACAAAAACAGTCCTCCAATCAAGATTCCGGAGAGGGCATCCTATTCGCCTTCTTATTCTTATTAGAACTCACATATAACATCCGTGCATTTGCTAATATTTATGAGCTTCCCGGCAATCGACTCCACAAATTTGCTACAAAAACAGTCCTCCAATCAAGATTCCGGAGAGGGCATCCTCTTCGCCTTCTTATTCTTATCACTCTCCAAAAGAGCTTTCGCAAATGTCTCCACAAACTTTTGCTGTGACTCGAGAATCATCTCAGTTCTCTTCATCTCCATCTCCATTCTCATTCCCTCAATCTCCCTAGCCATGTCCATCTTCATTCTCTCCATTCTCACAAACCCATCTCCCAACATCTTGATCGCCTCCACCATTTCATCCGCCGGGTTTCCCTCTCTCCTCTTCCCCCCTCCACCACCTCTGCTGCTACCACCGCCATTTCTCTCTGTCCCAAACCTACCCACATACCCATCCCTCACACCGGAATGCCCATAGTTAGTATTACTATTACCCTCATTAAATTTTGAATACACTTTTGCTGTGGGCGGCATGTCCACCCCAGCATTCGATATGGACGGAATTTTAATTCTAAATGGAACAGTACCAGCTTTACCCCCAACACCATTATTAGCAACAGACCCATAAAAACCTTGACGGATCGGAATTGCTTCCTTAATAACCCCTCTCCCAGTATACAAATCCTCATGATCTTCATCCCCATCTTCCTCCTCCTCTTCCACATCCCGATAAATCGGCTGCGCGTTCAAGGTGACAACCGCCGCCGGCAACGACGTTCCTTTCTCCATCGCATCCATCCGATTAAAGTGAACCCAAGACGAACAATACCGGTGCCCTCTCGGGGTGGTAACGGCGCGTTGAATTTCAGCCCGGTAGCGCTTCCTCAGCTTCTCCATTTTATGCCGACACTGAACGGAGGTCTTTTGGGGAGTACCCGACGAAAGAGAGCATCGTACGGCGACGGTGTCGGCGACTTCTTGCCAGTGGGAGGCACGGAGGTTACCCCGGCGGAGGGAATACCATTTTTCACGGTAAGCGTCGATGAGGGCAACGGTCTCATCGTGTGACCAACACGGTGGAGGAAGACGGCGAGAGGAAGACGGAACAAGAAGGGTATGTGGATCTTGAGTTTGAGGAGGAGAAGAAGACATGGTTGTGGATATCTGTATCGGCACACGATAACAAAGAGAGAGAAGAGGAGAGAGAAAGGAGGAGGAGGACGGTGGTTTGCGGAGGAGACATAATGGGAAAAGGGAAAGGTGGGTGGAGGGTAAAAGGGTAGGTTAAAAAGTGGGTGGAGGAGGTGAGCGACTGACTTGGAGGCCACCGCTTAGGGTGCGGCAGTGGGGAAGGCTAATGTGCGCCGTGGGTGTGGAGGGTGTTAAGGCGCGCATGCCAAAAGAACGGGGGGCTGTGTTTGAACCTTTGACCGCCACCTTGGCCGGCCCTTAGCACGGCCTTGTTTAGGTTGGTCGCTCTGACTTTTCTTTTTGGGCCCAGTTTTTGTTTTTTTCTTTTTAAAAAGAAAAACTAGGGAGTTAATTGGAGTTGGAATTTATTTGGGGAAGAGAAGAGAAGAGTAGGAAGTGGATTAAGTGAACATGTATGTCACGTGATCCATGGTTTAAACTTTAAATAAATATGGAGGTGATTGATGACGCAAGGAAAGCGTTGCTTTGACCTGAAATCAATGAACACACGATTAATCGGGGTGGTCTCCGGCTAATATCCTCCGACGTGAGAATATCACGTGTTTTCCTTATAAACTATAATTGAATGTATTGAAATCAATTGAATAGCAAATAAGGCATTATTTTTGAACGTTTGATGTTATCAGGTATTTATAGTTTTGATGAGAGTTAGTGTTCTAGTATGATTGTATAGAATCCCGTAATTTGTGGAGATAATAACAGCATAACGTACTTCGAAATTGTAGAAGACAGTTATGGTAAATCTTAGGTCGATGTATGTCTCTGTAGGTCGAGGTCACCTGACTAGATCAAGGTCGACCTGACTTCGCATTATAGCCGGATAGAATTCGTACAAGGAGATGATCGTATGTCAGACAAAGCTAGGTATGATGGTCGGACAATAACCTAGGTCGACTGATCTTTGTTGTTGGGTCATGGGCCTTAGCATAACTGGGTCGGCCCACTCGATGATGTTGATGTAATAACGTCTGAATAATTGGGCTTCGTACGTCCTCGATTTTGACGTCGTTTTGATGAGTGGGTGCTGGAAAAAAAGGTGGGTTGGTCCGCCCCGCCTCAAACCCGCTTGGCCGCACTCGTTTGAGCCAGCCCAAATTGACCCACTTTTATTTGAATTAATATTTTTAAAACGCAACTCATCCCTATTACATGGCGAGGCGGGTTGGCCCGAAGAACTCATCTCAAATTGACGGCTCTTACTAAGGATTATTCTGTATTACTGTCCAGTTTGCCTCTCCTAAAATTGTTCGTTATTGCTGTTGAGTTGCAAAGCTTGGAGTAGCCTTACTGCTATGACACAAGACCAATGCAAAAGACAACACAAACTGAGATAGATAATACTCTCTCTCTCTCTCTCTCTCTCTCTCTCTCTCTCTCTCTCTCACTTTACTTGGAACTAATCTTTTTACATAAGAATTAAGAGAGAATTAGTGAAAAGAGGTGTTAAGAGTAGAGAAAATAAATTAAATAAGATAATAAGTAGATGAGTATGTTTGTGCGGTAAATACTAAATACACGGCCCGAAAAATACAGAGAACGGTATATTCCAATTTTGCCCTTCCGTCTCGTGTGATTCTACACGATATCAATGCCTTTATCTCGTGTGATTTCACACGACACACCTCGCAGAAAAATTTCAATCGTTCACCATGGACACTGCGAACGATATCATCATCAACAACGAAGCAGGTCTCCAATGGTTGATAGGTTCTCCCTTCGTCTCTCCCATCACATTAATATCCACCTTCAAGTGCATTCACACCCACCCCTCCGACCCCTTTTCACCCGATTTCGTCAGAGAATCAGGTAACCCTAACTCCCAATAATCTGATTCTTTGTTTGCCTGTGCGTTTGTGATTGATTTAGTTGAATTTTTTCCGTGCAGATGATTTGAGGACACTTTTGTTGAAAGGGTTTGAAGTAATTGGATCATTGATTGTTGGAAAAGGAGGTTCTGATTTGAATTGTTAGTGACGCCATTGATGCGTCCAGTAGAGGAACTCTCTTTTCAGTTTATCTCGTGTGAACTCACACGAGAATAATCTCGTGTGATTTTACACGAGATTTATCTCCGTCCACCATTAAAAGGGCCCTTTCATTTGATTGAATATTCAGGTTTTGGTAATCGGTTGTTTAGTGTTGATGATGATGATGGTTGTTGCTGTTTTGGTAATGGGTTTCGCCTAATTTTTCACTCATCTCGCATAGATCCACACGAGATGTGTATCGTGTGGATATACACGAGATGTATATCGTGTGTATCAACACGAGATGTATCTCGTGTGGATACATACGAGACACATAAAACCCTTTAATTGGCAAATATTTGTAACTCAATCTCCATTTGGATTTTGAGGAAACTCATGTAGATGAAAAACACTTTAAATAAAAAAATAAACGAGGTAGGCGTATACCATTTTTGGCAAGATCGGGACACAGAAAACCCTAAAAACCCTAAATAATGGCAAAAATTTGTAACTCAATATCCATTTGGATTTTGAGGAAACTCATGTAGATGAAAAACATTTTAAATGTCATTTAGAATCTAGAAAAAAATTAAAAAAAAATAAACGAGGTAGGCGTATACCATTTTTGGCAAGATCGGGACACAGAAAACCCTATAAACCCTAGATAATGGCAAAAATTTGTAACTCAATCTCCATTTGGATTTTGAGGAAACTCATGTAGATGAAAAACATTTTAAATGTCATTTAGAATCTAGACAAAAATTAAAAAAAATTAAACGACGTAGGCGTATACCATTTTTGGCAAGATCGGGACACGTAAAACCCTAAAAACCCTAAATAATGGCAAAATTTGTAACTCAATATCCATTTGGATTTTGAGGAAACTCATGTAGATGAAAAACATTTTAAATGTCATTTAGAATCTAGAAAAAAATTAAAAAAAATTAAACGAGGTAGGCGTATACCATTTTTGGCAAGATCGGGACACGTAAAACCCTAAAAACCCTAAATAATGGCAAAAATTTGTAACTCAATATCCATTTGGATTTTGAGGAAACTCATGTAGATGAAAAACATTTTAAATGTCATTTAGAATCTAGAAAAAAATTAAAAAAAAATAAACGAGGTAGGCGTATACCATTTTTGGCAAGATCGGGACACGTAAAACCCTAAAAACCCTAAATAATGGCAAAAATTTGTAACTCAATATCCATTTGGATATTGAGGAAACTCATGTAGATGAAAAACATTTTAAATGTCATTTATAATCTAGAAAAAAATTAAAAAAAAATAAACGAGGTAGCCGTATACCATTTTTGGCAAGATCGGGACACGTAAAACCCTAAAAACCCTAAATAATGGCAAAAATTTGTAACTCAATCTCCATTTGGATTTTGAGGAAACTCATGTAGATGAAAAACATTTTAAATGCAATTTAGAATCTAGAAAAAAATTAAAAAAAATAAACGAGGTAGCCTTATACCATTTTTGGCAAGATCGGGACACGTAAAACCCTAAAAATCCTAAATAATGGCAAAAATTTGTAACTCAATATACATTTGGATTTTGAGGAAACTCATGTAGATGAAAAACACTTTAAATGTCATTTAGAATCTAGAAAAAAATTAAAAAAAAATAAACGAGGTAGCCGTATACCATTTTTGGCAAGATCGGGACACGTAAAACCCTAAAAACCCTAAATAATGGCAAATAATTTGTAACTCAATATCCATTTGGATTTTGAGGAAACTCATGTAGATGAAAAACACTTTAAATGTCATTTAGAATCTAGAAAAAAATTAAAAAAAAAATAAACGAGGTAGCCGTATACCATTTTTGGCAAGATCGGGACACGTAAAACCCTAAAAACCCTAAATAATGGCAAAATTTGTAACTCAATATCCATTTGGATTTTGAGGAAACTCATGTAGATGAAAAACATTTTAAATATCATTTAGAATCTAGAAAAAAATTAAAAAAATTAAACGAGGTAGGCGTATACCATTTTTGGCAAGATCGGGACACGTAAAACCCTAAAAACCCTAAATAATGGCAAAAATTTGTAACTCAATCTCCATTTGGATTTTGAGGAAACTCATGTAGATGAAAAACATTTTAAATGTCATTTAGAATCTAGAAAAAAATTAAAAAAAAATAAACGAGGTAGGCGTATACCATTTTTGGCAAGATCGGGACACAGAAAACCCTAAAAACCCTAAATAATGGCAAAAATTTGTAACTCAATATCCATTTGGATTTTGAGGAAACTCATGTAGATGAAAAACACTTTAAATGTCATTTAGAATCTAGAAAAAAATTAAAAAAAAATAAACGAGGTAGGCGTATACCATTTTTGGCAAGATCGGGACACGTAAAACCCTAAATAATGGCAAATATTTGTAACTCAATCTCCATTTGGATTTTGAGAAAACTCATGTAGATGAAAAACACTTTAAATGTCATTTAGAATCTAGAAAAAAATAAAAAAAAATAAACGAGGTAGCCGTATACCATTTTTGACAAGATCGGGACACGTAAAACCCTAAAAACCCTAAATAATGGCAAATATTTGTAACTCAATCTCCATTTGGATTTTGAGGAAACTCATGTAGATGAAAAACATTTTAAATGTCATTTAGAATCTAGAAAAAAATTAAAAAAAAATAAACGAGGTAGCCGTATACCATTTTTGGCAAGATCGGGACACGTAAAACCCTAAAAACCCTAAATAATGGCAAAAATTTGTAACTCAATCTCCATTTGGATTTTGAGGAAACTCATGTAGATGAAAAACACTTTAAATGTCATTTAGAATCTAGAAAAAAATTAAAAAAAATTAAACGAGGTAGGCGTATACCATTTTTGGCAAGATCGGGACACGTAAAACCCTAAAAACCCTAAATAATGGCAAATATTTGTAACTCAATATCCATTTGGATTTTGAGGAAACTCATGTAGATGAAAAACACTTTAAATGTCATTTAGAATCTAGAAAAAAATAAAAAAAAAATTAAACGAGGTAGGCGTATACCATTTTTGACAAGATCGGGACACGTAAAACCCTAAAAACCCTAAATAATGGCAAAATTTGTAACTCAATATCCATTTGGATTTTGAGGAAACTCATGTAGATGAAAACACTTTAAATGTCATTTAGAATCTAGAAAAAAATTAAAAAAATAAACGAGGTAGCCGTATACCATTTTGGCAAGATCGGGACACGTAAAACCCTAAAAACCCTAAATAATGGCAAAAATTTGTAACTCAATATCCATTTGGATTTTGAGGAAACTCATGTAGATGAAAAACACTTTAAATGTCATTTAGAATCTAGAAAAAAATAAAAAAAAATTAAACGAGGTAGGCGTATACCATTTTTGGCAAGATCGGACACGTAAAACCCTAAAAACCCTAAATAATGGCAAAATTTGTAACTCAATATCCATTTGGATTTTGAGGAAACTCATGTAGATGAAAAACATTTTAAATGTCATTTAGAATCTAGAAAAAATTAAAAAAATAAACGAGGTAGGCGTATACCATTTTTGGCAAGATCGGGACACGTAAAACCCTAAAAACCCTAAATAATGGCAAAATTTGTAACTCAATCTCCATTTGGATTTTGAGGAAACTCATGTAGATGAAAAACATTTTAAATGTCATTTAGAATCTAGAAAAAATTAAAAAAAATTAAACGAGGTAGGCGTATACCATTTTTGGCAAGATCGGGACACGTAAAACCCTAAAAACCCTAAATAATGGCAAAATTTGTAACTCAATATCCATTTGGATTTTGAGGAAACTCATGTAGATGAAAAACATTTTAAATGTCATTTAGAATCTAGAAAAAAATTAAAAAAAATAAACGAGGTAGGCGTATACCATTTTTGGCAAGATCGGGACACGTAAAACCCTAAAAACCCTAAATAATGGCAAATATTTGTAACTCAATATCCATTTGGATTTTGAGGAAACTCATGTAGATGAAAAACATTTTAAATGTCATTTAGAATCTAGAAAAAAATTAAAAAAAAATAAACGAGGTAGGCGTATACCATTTTTGGCAAGATCGGGACACGTAAAACCCTAAAAACCCTAAATAATGGCAAAAATTTGTAACTCAATATCCATTTGGATTTTGAGGAAACTCATGTAGATGAAAAACATTTTAAATGTCATTTAGAATCTAGAAAAAAATAAAAAAAAATTAAACGAGGTAGCCGTATACCATTTTTGGCAAGATCGGGACACGTAAAACCCTAAATAATGGCACATATTTGTAACTCAATTTCCATTTGGATTTTGAGTATTTTCATAGAGATGAAAAACACTTTAAATGACATTTAGAATGTAGAAAAAAATTAAAAAAAAATAAATAGGCAGCCATTTATAATTTATACATCTCGTGTAAAAACACACGAAATATATGCTTCTATCTCGTGTTGATGTACACGAGAGGTTTAAAATCCTGTAACCCTTCAAAACGAGCCGCGTTGAATTCGCCGTTTATAATTCCTTAAAACACACCTATTCTCGAACGTAAAACCATAAACCCCATTATTATTCAAAAATCAATCTCTAAGTTCATAGCATGGATTCCTCACAAAATTCTCCCCAACATTCTCCAAAAATCAATGATCATAGCATGGATTCTTATGAGTATATTAACCTTGATGATATAGAATTTGTCCTTGATGAAGAAGAAGGAATCTCACCAAATTATCCTCCACATGAACATTCTCCAAGTTTCAATGATCCAAGCTTCTATGATCATAGCATGGATTCTTATGAAAATATTAACCTTGATGATATAGAATTTGTCCTTGATGAAGAAGAAGGAATCTCACCAAATTCTCCTCCACATCAACATTCTCCAAGTCTTAATGATCCAAGCTTCTATGAAGTAAGTTCTTAATCTTTTGTTTTGTATTGTGATCAAAATCGAAATCAAAATTCCATCTTGGACGGAGATAATTTCGTGTAAAAATACACGGCATAATTGCTACATATCGTGTACACTAACACGAGATGTATGATATGTCGTGTATTTATACACGAAATATATACTTACCGGAGCTTTGAAACCGACCGGTACCGTATTTTGTGTGGTCCATTTCCGGATATCAGGTGATGAATTCACGACATCGAATTATTTCCAAACAGGGATGCGCTTCTTGCACATGTACGGGAAATCGCGAGGCGTCGAAATATACACCTTGTTATACGTAACTCGAAGAATAGAATTGGAAATAAACTAGCTTATGCGATGATAATATGTCATTTTGGTGGATATCACAGTCCTAAGATCTAAGAATATAAAGAAGAGTAGTAGCAAGAAGAGAGAGTGTAGTTTTAAACTATATGCCAAAGAAAGGAGGGATGATGGGTTATGGGGTTATGTTGTAAGGAATGGTATGCATAATCATGACTTTCCTTTGTATCCTAAGGTTTTCCTCTCGGGAAATTGACAGTGCCGAATATGACGTTGTGTGTAGGGCAAGTGAATGTTCATTGCGTCCAAATGACATAGTTGCAATGTTAAAGATGAACGATGAGAAGAATGTGAGCACTCCGATGCACGTCCGCAATGCCATCACAAAATATAGAGAAAAAGAACGACAAGGAAGGACCCCGCTACAACAATTCCTTAAATTACTCGTAGATCATGAATATACATACTACACGAGGGAAGACGCCGAGAGTGGCATGATCGGCGATATATTCTTCTCTCACCCATTAGCAATGAAGATGCTAAACTCCGTTTTCCATATGTTGTACAAGGTGATTGCACTTACAACACCAACCGCTATGGACTGTACTTCTTGCAGCTTGTAGGATTTACTTCCACCGGCATAATTTCACAATAGCGTATGCGTTCCTCAAGTATCGAGTGCGGATGATTACAAATGGGCATTGGACAATTTGCACACTCGTTTACACCTCCCCGCTTGCCAACAGCTTTTGTCACCGATCGTGAATCGGGTTTTATCGCCGCTCTCCGTACGCTTTTTCCCGACACCGCACACTTCTTGTGTCTGAGGCATATCGAAGTCAATGTTAGAAGGCATGGGTTGAGTCATACAGTATTTATTTATTTACTTATTTACTTATTTATTGATTTTCTTTGTTTATAATATATATAATTACTTAAATTACAGTAGCGAGGATTTGCGTAATCATTCATGAGGAGTTTCAATTATGCAATCTCCGCCCCTACCTCCGGCGAATGGGACGAACGTTGGCAAGGGCTTTGTGACCGTTTCATATCTTATCCCGTATTATTGGATTACCTCCGCGATACATGGATTACTCCATACTCTCGAATATTCTCGTCCATGCACACGGATGTGTTACCACACTTTGGGACCCATACCACAAACAGGATCGAGGGTGAGCATAACAGTCAAGAAGGCATTGGGGAGTGCTTCTTCTACTTTTGACACAATCTTCAAAAAGGCTCATAAGATCTTCGATATCCAACTAAAAAATATCAAACAGGGTATGAATAGATCAAAGACCGTAACTCCAATTGATTTGAGGACCCGTAATATGTATCACAACATATTGACTAAAGTGTCAACTAAGCCTTGCGCATTATCGACAAGAGCGGGGTCGACTTCGTAAAATCAAGCGGGGTCGTAATGGGGGTAATGTCATCACCGAGGATGCCTGCGGGTGTTACTACAGCGAACACATGGACTTCCATGTAGTCACGAGATTGCAAGGATAGAGGACTGTGGGGACGGATTGAGCCGGCCTCGATTCATGATTTTTGGAAGAAGTTGGATATTGAAGTAGACAACCCTCCATCCGAGCCTTCAATAAATAAAGACAATTTTCAAGCTATGTTGAATAAATTTGAGAAAGCACTCGAACCGGTAAGGAGAAAGTTATTCAAAACGATGGAAGAAGGGCTAAATCACCAAACAAGAGATGCTTACGAGCCGATCATATTTCAAAGGCGAATAAACCCCGGACCGGAAGTTCCAGAGAACCGTCGATTGGGAGCATACTAACAACTTTTTCGAGTCCCCGTTACACCATCCTCGACTAGCAAAGGGTATAGATCTTCATTCATTTGTGGCTCACATTTCAATTAAGTTCTTGATGTATTTGATTTGCATGTTGATAGTATGAATGCTTCTCACTCTTTTCTTTGCCCTATTTCAGTCTAGATCTCGCATTCATTGCATCAACCCAAGCGAGTTCTGAGTCCACGCACAAATGGAAATCGCCTTCGTAACCCACACCATCTACCCTCGCTAGTACTCCTACGTCTCATCCACCACTAGCCGCTTCCTGGCCGTGGAGAGGACGGGGTCGAGGGCGAGGTCGAGGGCGAGGTCGAGGACGAGGACGGGATCGTGGTCGTGGTCGTGGAGAGGGAAATGGACAGCCCAATCACACTAGTATATACAAACTCTAAGTATTTGAGGTCTTTTCCACCTTTCATTATCCCATATATTGGAGGCATCACAGATGTGGCATCGACGGACATTGTGGCTATAGAGCCGTAGCAGCACGTATATTCGGAGATGAGGAGATGTGGGCTCAAGTGCGCTCGCATCGTTACCATGAGGTGAATGCTCGCCAAGACCTTTATCAAAGAGTTCTAACTTGGATAAATGTAGATGAACTCTTACGTAGGATTGCTTGCTACATGTCGGCCGACGCCGACGCTACTTATTGGATGGACCTTCCAGCATCTTGGGCACATCATTGCCACGAGGTATAATGTGGCATTCATTTCGTACTGGCTAGCGGCGGCAAACTTATGTCTTCCAAAGGATCGTACTCAGCAGGAGTAGGACCACCGATAAACACAGCTTGTGGTGGGACAAGTGAGAAACCATTTTATATTGGTATGATACTTAACCTGTCTCATCTATATTTGTAATATTTAAGTGTCTTACTTAAATTCGTTGTATTTAACTTGTTATTACTTTTGCACTCGCACATGTCGTGCAATGATTACCCAATTCCACCACCACCGAACACTTGGAGGGAACACCGTGATCCAAGCGCAAGTCAACCGATCCTCCAATACCGAGATAGGATAGCAAAGCATTTAATAAACTCTATGATCGTGGGATACCGATGCAAGAAGAGAAAGATTACGTAGGGGATAGTATATGTGTAATGGTTTTTGAATTATATGCTTATCCTTGTTAACACTTTTATGAATGTTTGGATGTTTGAATTATATGCTTATCCTTGTTAACACTTTTATTTCGTATACAATTTTTCATCGGTATGACTTTGGTGTTTGTTGTTATTCTTGATGTGTCTCGTGTAGATCCACACGAGACACATCTCGTGTGGATTTACACGAGATGTGTCTCGTGTGGATCTACACGAGATGTGTTTCGTGTGGATCCATACGAGACACATCAAGAACAAAGACCAAAGACCAAGTAAACAACAACACCAAATAAACAACAAAGAACAACACAATCGACACAACAAAGAACTATCCATTTCATACTCGCATTGTCAATACCAAATAAACAACACCAAATAAACAACAAAGAACAAATCCATAACTCCATATTCAAGACTACAAATCCATAACTCCATAAACAACAACAATACAATCAGCATACCATTACAACAACAACTATCCATTTCCTAAGTAAAATAAATCCAACTCCATAATCAAGCACTACAAATATACCAAAACTCCATAATCAACAATACATAAATGCGACCTCCTACATGAGACGACCTAAACCCTCGTGTGCCCGTCTAAGTATATCTCTGGCGTACTCGGGGAGACTCGCATCTGTCACTAATGGAAGTATGAGATCTGCGATCGCTGCAACCCCAGGCTGCGGTGGAACATCAACTGGGGGAGGTGGGGGAGGTGGAATGTCAACGGGAGGATCGTGTATCGGATTAGATATCCGAACATGACTCCTAGCCAGAAACCACTCCATATAATCATCAGTCACGGGAGAAGATGTAGTATCTAGTGGTGGCCCCCATCGGGGAACGGGCCTGAACTCATGCATGTCGAACAACACCCACCCGTCCCAAAAATCATCTCCGTCACCATACTCCTTTTGGTATCCCTTCTGACCCTTTGACAAAATACATCTCGTGGGAGTCACGGGGGGCCGTCTGGGGATCCTCTGCTGGTACCCGAACTGCCTGGTAACACGATCAGGCATATACGCCTCAGTGATGTCACAAAAGCGTATAACCCCCCTGAAGTGTGAAACCGGCAGAATCGAGTCCGCTCCAATACCATAAGGAGTCCAAGCAACCTGTGAGTAGACTTTGTTAGGCAGAGTCTACATAATAACGGAGGGAGTGTAACAATTTGAAACAGTTTTAATATGAATAACTCACCCTATCAACATGCATCCTGTCAAGAGTGCGGCGATCACGCACTAGATGATCCAATGCCCTCCCAGTGCATCGGCACGTGACCATCTACGGGCTCTCCTGCCCCCGCCGCCGATGCGGGTCAGAAAGTCGCCGGAAATCCGGGAAGTACTCGTATATCCACCCCTGAGATGTATGTAAAAAGTATTAAATACTAATCAAATGCAACATGTAATTACAGGGGGGGGGAGTCGACAGAGTAAAAAGAAAGTGAGTAGAGTAAGATGTACCTCTAGCAGTGTCGCACAACCACCCATCTGCTTGCATCCGGATCTGGACGCCTTCCCCAACTCTCGGTATAAATAAGCCAATGTAGCTGATCCCCAGGAGAGAGTGGGGAGTCTCTCAAGATCCATGCATAAAGGAAGGTAGGCTGCGGGCACCTTATCCTGACTCTTGTCCACGAACATCGTGGAACCCAAGAGGTGCAGGATATACGCAGAAGCACGCTGGGCATCAGTCATGTGCGGTATACGGGAAGAAAAGAGCCGCCGGACATCCTTTAATAAGTATCCAGTGCCGCCCAAAACGAGGTGTCTACTGATGCCGGATAGGTCAGGCACTGGATCCGGATGCCGAACAGGTGCACCTAGACAGCTGATACCTGTAAATTGAAGATGAAATAACACATTTTAGTACAAGAGATGAATGTAGATAGTTAATATAGTCTTGAAATTGATAATATATAACAACATACCCAGGATATGAGATACGTCGTGTAACGTAATGGTCATCTCCCCCCACGGCATGTGGAACGAGTTAGTCTCAGGAGACCACCGTTCCAAAAATGCCGTCATCAGCGCATGGTTAGGCCTCTGAATGGTGGCATCGTGCAGCTGCTGGATGCCCGATGCATCAACGAGGGTCAGCCAGGCTCTATCAGTAGCCTCCAGATCATCACGCTTGAACCTGTTTATTCCAAACAAAAAATATAATCAATACTCGAGATCGAGAAAAGTACGAGATGTATAATTAATGGAATATTTAGAGTGTGTGCCAAACAACTTCAAGATTTTAATAAATTAACATAAATGATTATCTTACTTTTGCGAGATCTTTAAATCTCGTATGAAAAGTCACCACTGACTCACTAGTGGAGTCCCTCCAAATCTCTCGGGCTCTGTGATCACCAAACCCGTATAAAAGTGAAACATTCTCTGGGCCGCCACCTGGGTCACTCTGAAGCTGCCATGATGGTGGCACCTCACCCGCACCCTGCCCCCTCCTCTGTCCCTGCCCTCTAGCCACATCCCTCCCCCTCCCCCTCCCATGCCTCAAAGGTCTAACATCATGTATCTCCTCCTCCTCCTCCTCATCATCATCATCATCATCCCTCACCTCCTCCTCCTCCTCATCATCATCATCCCCACCCTCCTCCTCCGCCTCCTCATCCTCCTCACCACTATCACCAGAATCAGAAGATGCCTCATCATCTCCTCCATCCTCCTCAACACTATCATCAGAATCAATATCAATCCGCTTCCGCTCAGCCGCACAATGCTCAGGCTGCAAAGTCGTATCATGATCATCTCCTACCTCCTCCTGAATCTCAAGCTCAGACCCACGCACGATAGTCCTATCATGTATACTTTTGCTTCGTTTATCTACCTTAGCTGCCGCTGTCGTCTCGGCCTTCCTCTTTCTGTTTGACGCGGTCATACGTTCACGTGCCTACAAAAAAACAAATAAGAGACAATAAATTAGCTATTTAGCATTTATAACTGAATATGAACGATGTAAAGGAAAAGAGTCGACCTTTGGGCACATTTCGTGTAAGTCACACGAGATGCATTTCGTGTGAGTTACACGAGATGCATTTCGTGTGAGTTACACGAAATGAATCTCGTGTGACTTACACGAAATTAATCTCGTGTGAGTTACACGAAATGTGCCCCTCTCCAGTTTGGTTATTATCAAAGAAAGAAAAATTACACGAAGAAAAATGAGAAAAAGACGTCGAATAAAATTGAAGAAACCAGTTCATGAAATGAAAGACGTCCAAATCAATTGAAGCAATCAAAAAAAAATTAGACATTGGGAATGTAAAATTAGGTTTAAATTTCGTTCAAATTGCATTACCTTCTTTACAGGCACGGTGGTAGAAGCGGAGGCGGCGGCGATGGCAGTGGTGGTAGCGGCGGCGGAAGCTCCAGCAGGGACGGCCGGAATTTTTACTCGAGCCATTCTTCGTCGGTCGTGGTGTGTTCGTCGTCGTGTGTACTGAGAAAGAGAGAGAGAGCAAGGGAGAGGAAGAGGCTGTTTGATTGAATTTGAAATGAAAAAAAAAAAATTATTTATAAATGGGTAATTTCGTCAAATACCCGGGCCGTGTATTTTTTTGGGCCGTGTATATAACCATATCCGTTTGTGCCGAAGGCTAAGGCTATGGTTTTAAATTGCTGTGGCTGTTGACATACCCTAAATAGATTAGTTTGGCTAATGTAGATATAACCACCACCAAGTTAGTACAACTCAACAATATTCATAGCAACTTCATTCCTTCTCATTGGGAGGATCCGATCCGATCCAACAATATATATTTCTGTTTTTTTAACAAAAAAGACCTAGATAATACTCCTTATGTTCCTAAAGAGCTAAATTTTTTTTTACATTAGATATATATATATATATGAACATACCAAAAATGTCGAGTTGGGCCAAGCGGGTAAAGCCCAATCACAGACAGCCTTGACTCCCACATTCCCAATGAGCCTGGCCCAATCAGAGCAAGGCCCAAAGCCCATCTCAAGTATCAGTCGACTAAGTCCATGGTCCGATCTAACAGGTTCTGACCTAACTTAGTCCGACCTCACTATCCAAGCTCTAATATGGGTACGATCCATGCTCTACCCGTCAGTCAGGTCGACCATTCCTCAAATGGCGACCTCGACCTAAACAACAAGTGACGACCTGACACTTGCCGGCGTATTTGGTTGAACAATTCTCATAACCACATCCCTACAAATTAGGGGCCGTTATAGACACGTTCCCATGACCAGTAACCGCCGCTACAATCTCGGAGCACATGTCGCCTCCCCAAAAATACAACCACCAACGCCTATAAATACTTCATCACTACCAACGGTGAAAGGTAACTGCCATTTTGTTATTGGAATTCATTATTCAATACATCTTGAGCTATATACAACTGTTATCTTACTCTCACGCCCGAGCGTCTTCGCCGGAGACACATCCGGCTAGTCGTGGGTTCTGATTTCAGGTCAAGGAGCCAGATAATTGGTCCTGCCACGTGGAGGATTGCGATAAGCACAATTCTGCGCATCAATATATATATATATATATATATATATATATATATATATATATATATATATATATATATATATATATATATATATATATATATATATATATATATATATGTACTAAATTATTTGGTTATTTAATAAAGTATATGTATCATGTATTATTTATTTAGATATAATACATGTACCAATTAAATGAAAGTTAAAAATTTAGATACGAAAATGCATGAATATAAATAGAATAATTAAGGTCAAAGAAAAATTTAAATTCAATAGGTATATGAAGAGTTGATTAATAATTTAAATGTATAGTAATCATTGATATAATTAAGTTAGAGTTTAAAATTTAATAGTTCTAATGGTATGATGTTGTAACTTTACACTAATAAATAGTACTCCCTCCGTCCCTAAATGTTTGTTCCATTTCTCCTTTTTCTTTGTCCAAAAAAGTTAGTCTCATTTCCAAAATTAAAGCTTCAAAATCACTAAATTTTCAAAACTTGTAACATTTAGGGACGGAGTATTACATAACGGCGGTGTATATTATCAATAATTTTCAAAGCGTTCGTAAAAATAACCAAAATTAAAGCTTCAAAATCACTAAATTAAAATGTTTGAAAAGTCAAATGGGACAAACATTTAGGGACGGAGGGAGTATGACATTATTAGATGATTTTTTTTATACAATTTACAAATTAATATTAGTGTAATAAGTTACTTAAGAGTTCTAGGGTATATTTATCATTTATCAATATACATATTTAGATAGATATAGTAAAGTATTGCACATGGGATTTGGCCTGCTGGCTAGAGCTCATGGCTTCCAACCTGGAGGTTATGGGTTCGATCCCCCCAGAAGTTAGAGGGAAGACTTTCTCTCCCTAAAATTTTCTAGGCGCTTCCGTGTGTGTGAGTTGTGAAAAAAAAAAGTAAAGTATTATTGCTATAAAACAGTACTAGAGAACTAATTATTTTCGAATAGATAAAGACTTTGGGTAATAATGACCGATAAAATCAAAGAGTTTGATAGTCCAAGAGACAAGAAAAAGTTTAATGTGTGTGTGAGTAGTGAAAAAAAAAAATAAAGTATTATTTGCTATAAAACATTATTAGAGAACTAATTATTTTCTAATAGATAAAGACTTCGGGTAATAATGACCGATAAAATCAAAGAGTTTGGTAGACCAAGAGACAAGAAAAATTTTAATGTTGTAGTTTAATTACCAGGTTATTTAGAATTTCACTCATAATTATATAATAAAAAATGAGATTTCTTTTTTATGTTTAATCACACTCTTCGTCCATATCCATGATTTTTTCCTCCTATTATCTTCATCTTTCATGCCTTCGTTTGCCGAATATTTTGTTACCATAGCATACCAAGGTTAGTGTAAGACCATTATTAGTTGACTTTTTGGGTTTTTTTGTGTTTTTAATTTTTTGTGTATGACTAATTTTATTTTTGACTTTTTGATATGCATTTTATTCTAAGTTTGGACAACTTAGAACTTAATTTAAGTTTCGAACTTCATTTTGATTAGTTTTTTAATTTAACTTTAAACCCTTTAATTTGATTTTTGTTTTTCTACATATTATTTTTTGCCAAATTTCATCTTGACTCAAATAAAAACTTTATTTATAATTTTTAAATTTCATTTGTATTTTGATTATCAATTCATTTTTTTTTTTGTTTTTCTTTAGATTTTTGTTTTGTCATTGATGTTTTCATTTTTAGTAAACTTTCATTTTTTTTAATTTATATTTGATCTTTTGTCTATTTTATTACAATTTTGTGAAGAACTATAATTTTTTATTTTTTGTCATTGGTTTTAATTTTTGCATTTGATAGTAATTTTTGATTTTTTTTTTAAATATAGCTTTTTAAAATTTTATATATCAAAATAACATTTTCAAAAACTTAAGTACCAAAGTAGCACTTTTGACTTGAAATCCGGAATTGGTAATTCCGGATTATGAAATCCGGAATTACCAATTCCGGATTTGATTTTATTTTTTTTGTTTTTCAAAATTGAATTTTCGAAAATAATAATTCCGTAAATAGGGGGCGATCGCGCCCTAAAATAGAGCGATCGCTCATGTGTACTCCGGAGGTACCAATTCCGGATTCTATTTTTTTTTTTTCCAAAAAAGATTAAATGAGTAAAATAATATTTTCTGGAATAAATAGAGAGCGATCGCACGTATGTGGGGGCGATCGCTCGTAGTGTAATCCGGAACTGATAACTCCGGATTTTAATTTTTTTTTTTTTAAATACTAAATATATCTGAATTGAATTAAGTAATGTTTTTTTTTGAAAAATTCAAATCCGGAAATGCTAATTCCGGATTTGCTTTACAAAACCCATCTTCCTCGGCAAATCTGTAAAGAAATCTGGCATAATAAAAATTCATTGAAGAAGAAGGAGAAAAGAAGAAAGAAGAAGAAAGTAGGTGAATTTTTTTCAAAAAATATTGAAAATTCAAGAAGTTGATTAAGAAGTTCAAGAAGAAGAGGTGATTAAGAAGGTACATTTAATCCTCTTATTTTTTGTTCGAAATTTAAATTTAGTATTTATTTAAAAAATTTTGTGAATGTAGTGATATTGTTAAATTAGATTTTTTATAATTTATTTTTCAATTTCTAGGAATAAATATGGCTGGAGTTCCACTTGTTTTCATGTGTTATTGGGGAGGAAATGATGAACACCCGTTTGAAGGTGAACATTTTGAAAGGGGACCAAAATGTGCACTTAGGGCTAAAACTCGGTGGAGTTACAAGAAGTTGATTAAAAAGTTAGCTAAGAAAATTGGGGTAGATCGAGCTGTTGTTCAGTTGCAAGTTATATGTAGATATCCTCATCTTGTTGCTCCCGGGATTGCAAACTACATTCCATTTGTAATCGACAATGATATGGGTATGGAAGTCATGTTTGATGTTTCTGCTCAGTTTGGTGGGTTGAGTAGCTTACAATTGTATGTTAAGATAAATTTAGTTGATAATGTGAATGTTGAGGAGTTTGAAACCTATGAGGAGCCATTACAAAATCAGTATGTTAATGACATGGATACCTTCCAGATGGGTTCTTTAAGCTGCTATAGTCAGATGGATGCTGGAACAAGTACACAAACATATGTGGAAGAGGAAGAGGGAGAGGAAGAGGAAGAGGAAGAGGAAGAGGAAGAGGAAGAGGGGGAGGAAGAGAGCGAGGAAGAGGGAGGGGGTGAGGGTGAGGAATTGTATAATGATGATGATAATGATTCAGATTATGAAGAAAATATTGAGTTGCTTCTAAATGAAGATCGTGACGATGGATATGATGATTGCAGTAGTCCTACCGATGTTAGCGAGAATGAGGGAGAAGATTTGGCGTTACATTTGGTTGCTTACGAAGAACCACAACATCATGTGCATGACAGAGTCGGGTATCAATTTTATCGTGATATTGGAGAAGGATCGGAGATATATGATGATAACCAATATGACTTTGCTGAATGGAATGTAGAACATCAGGACATTGCCAAAGGTATTCGCTTTTCAAAGAAGACAGATGTGCAGTATAAAATGAAGTTGTTTCATATTAAGAAAAATCTACGCTTCAAGGTAAAACGAAGCACAACCCGAAAGTGGACTATTGAGTGTTTGATGAAAGATTTTTCGTGCAATTTTTATGTGAATGTGAGTTTGAAGAATGCCGGGTATTGGGAAACTACCAAATACAAGGGTCCTCATTCTTGTTTGGCAACTGAAATTAACCAAAATCATCGAAACATGGATGCTAAGTTCATAGGGCAGGAAGTTTTGGAACTGGTTAAGGCTGATCCCGAGTTGAAGATTGTACTAGTGAAGGCGGAAATAAAAAAAGCCTATGGAAAGGAAGTTTCATATAGAAAGGCATGGTGTGGCAAACAAAAAGCTATTGCAGAGGCATATGGAGACTGGGAGGAATCTTACATAAGACTGCCACGTTTGTTAGCTGCCATCCAAAAGTGGAACCCTGGAACCATTGTGGAGCATTCTGATCCTCCTCCTCCTCCCGGTGCTTTAGGTATGTTTGATCGTGTGTTCTGGGCATTTGGCACTTGTGTGGAAGCATTCACTCATTGTCGTCCTGTTATTTCTGTTGATGGCACATTCCTGCATGGAAGATATAGAGGGGTTATTCTTATTTCCATGGGTGTCGACGCAAATGATAGTCTACTTCCTCTCGCATTCGCTATTGTTGAAAAAGAGGACTATCGAAACTGGTGTTGGTTTCTGCATCTTCTATGCAAACATATTGTTAAGGGTCGTGAAGTTTGCTTGATATCTGATCGGCATAATGGCATCCTTTGCACGGTTGGAGACATTGCCCGGTGGCCACGAAATGTTATCCACAGATGGTGCATGTTGCACTTGCGAGCTAATTTTCTTAAAGCTCACAAGGGCGTTGGATTGAAAGATCTTTTTGGCGTGCTTTGTTAGCACCACCCAAGATAGAAAGCTTAAATGCTATCTCGAGGCAAATTCGTATCATCAACCCTGAGGCATATAAATGGTTTGAGAACTTGGATGCTAGAAAGTGGACAATGGTTCACGATGGTGGATATAGGTACGGCATTAAGACTACTAATTTGTCGGAAGTTTTTAATGGCGTTATGAAAGGAGCTCGGGAATGCCAATTTCGGCGGTTGTTGAGACCTCATTCTATAGGTGTGTGGCATACTTTCAAGATAGACTCACTAAAGCAATTAGTGCTTTAGGGGGAGATCCTAATGGCATCCCACCACCAAATGCCACGCTACAATTCAGTGAGAGAATCGATCGAAGATACCGATACAACTTGGATAAATTTGGGTTTCATCACGTCACAAGGTTTAACACTACGTGCGTGGGTTTTTATAGTGTGACGACCAGGTACGTGGTGACAAAGGTGGACACATTCAAGTTGTGAGATTGCGTGATCGAACATGCACTTCAAAGTGGCAAATGGATGCAATATCATTACCCTTGTTCGCATGTGCTTGCGTGTTTCAAATCGCAAAGTGTCGATGGTATGAGTTATATTCATCCTTTTTACAGCCTTGCCTCGTACTACAAGACGTGGAGTTGCTCTTTTCATCCAATCCATGACGAGGCCTATTGGAATGTAGATCATATTGTCCCACGTTTTTACCCTAACCCGGAGCATCGATGTGACAAGAAGCAAGGGAGACCCAGGTCAAGGCGACTGAGAAACTCTATGGATTGGCAAGTTGCAAAAAAAAAAGAATCGTTGTGGGATTTGCAAGTTAGAAGGTTACACGCGAAGGAGATGTCCAACTCTTAGACAGTAAGAGTTAATTGTTATTTTTATTATTACTTCTTAAATTACGTACTTTGAACTTTTAAGTATTGTTGTTTTATTTGAACTTGTAATATTGTTTTATTTGAACTTGTAATATATTGAACTTGTAATATATTTAACTCTTGGTGGAGTATGACATCAAATATATTTGTAGTTGCGAAACTTAAAACGACCAAATGGGTCAACCGCTCCATTTTATAGCAAATAAAATATGAATAAAAACTGAAATAACATTAAAATAAATATTAAAATTAGTGATCACATCCCGATCCCATAGGATAGAAATACAAGTTCAACAGGTTCAACAACACATACATTAATCAAACATTAAAATAAAGAGTTCAAATTAGTGATCACATCCCGATCACATAGGATAGAAATACAAGTTCAACGGTTCAACAACTTTTACATGAAAAACCCCTTCATGGAAAATCGGATGGGATGAAATCCTTATGGAATACACGCAACACAAATAAACTAATGTCATTTGTTGAACAATCACCCACTCATGATCTGTACCTATCAATTTTACCTTGAATACATTGGGAGTGTGATGTTGAGTATATGTGTTTTACGTGAGGGGAGAAAACAACAACCTAAAAATTACAAAAAAACATGATTAGATGGCAATATTAATAATAGGTTCAAGTTGTTGCATTTTTAATACATCATACACGATGAAGTATCGTAACAGTAACCAACAACTATGTCATCTCCGAACTCACTCTCAGTAAACACCTTATGATGAATTGCACCACCTATTGTTCTCGTTGGATCCTATCAATTTTATCTTAATTAGTAAGATAAGACACATACTAATCATGCTAGAAAACATACAAAACTCATATGCTAACCTTCAAAGTCACCGTAGCGTCACCAAATTCATTTCGTGTGATGGTCTTGACAACACCAACGGCAACATTAATCCTATCAAATCCATTAGGAAATCCGCCCGTGATAGTAATGAAAGGGGTAGCAGCAATCATACCATCGCCAGACGGTTCAAGTGCGGAGAGCCAAGGACTGCGTTCGAAATCTTTATCCTCCTTGGGATCTTCAATCGCTCTCCTCACATACTCTTGGGTCGGAATCGAGGTTCTGAGAGGATCCCCCTCTCGACGATCGAGGTTTCTCTCGGCGCAAAGCCAACTGCACGTCACCGCTGGACCGGGGAATCGACGCTCTCCTTCGCGTTGAGACAGATTTATTTGAGAGAGGTGAGAGGGTTGAGGGTTAGATGTTTGGCCTTTTTCAAAATGAGGACGGAGATTAGAAGAATTTTTGAGTCTACGATCCATATTTCAGAGAGGAGAGAGGGTTGAGGGTTAGATGTTTGTAATGAAACTACTCCTTCCTTTTAAAAGGGAATTCAAATTTGATAAATCCGGCATTAGCAGTGCCGGATTTGTAAGTTAAGATAAATCCGGCATTGACAGTGCCGGATTTGTCAGTGAAGATAAGATCGGCATTGGCAGTGCCGGATTTGAACGTATATTATAAATGTTCAACCTATCTTCAATTAATGCACTTTTTCTTCATTACAGTTTTTTGTCATATATGTGCAGGTGCACACAGGTACCAACACACAGAGTTGTAACATTACTATTTTTAACATGGAAAATAAGGACAAATGGGGCGATCGCCCCTTCCCATCCGCGCGTTCGCGCAAAGCTACTGGAATTTTGGGAGCGATCGCTCCAATAAGAGGGGCGACCGCTCCAAAGCCAAAACTGAGCCAATAGCGTGTAATACTCCCTCCGTCCCAAAATGTTTGTCCCATTTTTTATTTTCAATTAACCCGTTATTGTATAAAACTCTTGTAATACTCCCTCCGTCCCAAAATGTTTGTCCCATTTTTGACTTTTTTGTTGAACCTGTTATTGTATAAAATGAAATTTCCATATATATTGTGTTTATCAACATTTTCATAAATTATTTTCCCATAATTAATATTTAATAATTACTTCCATAAATTGTAATTGTTAATTTTTTAAAATTACATATTTCCATCTACTGCATATACTAATTGGCATAAATTGTATGCCATTTATAGTGTTTTTTTTTTTCAGATACCATAATTTTTATTATAGAATTTCTGGAATTAATATTAAAAAAATTATATCCAATAGTTTACCACTAAATAATTCTGAATATTGGAACTCCTAACATTCCTAAATTACTACTCCTACATAAAACCAAGTTTGTTACAAACCAAACATCAGCCATACCACCAGGCACAATACAAGAAGGGAAGAAATAAAATCGATTTAGCGAGTCAAACAAAGAGGAAATTAACAACAAGTTTGTTACAAACCAAAAATAAAGATGTCTTTGGGACACACCCCAACATAAAACCAAGTTTGCATGCCAACAAAGGCATGACGAATTAAAATACAAACCAAATATGAAATATTGTTTATGAGGATCCCCTCATCAAATTAAGCCACAAACCAAAGCTGAAATTAACTAAGAGTTTTAAAATTCAACAAAAAACATTAATCTTCAGAAATGTCCACCATAGCCCGACCCATCTCCCGGTGGTGGTGGTGGCATCCGTCCAAGGATATTCTGGAGCAACCGAGTCTGCTCCTCCTGTACACGATCATGTTGTGACATCCAAGCATTTTGTTGTGCCATCCAAGCATTTTGTTGTGCCCTCCAAGCCTGGTTAGTCTCAATCTCCGCATCCACGCGGACGGATAAATATCCAAAATCTTGCCTCATATCTCTAATTTGACTCTCCACGTAGCCAACCTGCTCTGACAGATAATAAGCAGCCTCGACCGGGTCTGCTCGCCACTCCTCCTCCTCCTCCTCCTCCTCCTCATCATCATCATCATCATCATCATCATCATCATCTCCAGCGTGAGGTCTCCTAGATGACCCCTCACCCCTCTTTACATTCTGACATTTAGTGGTGAGGGTGAATAAGTTAATCTTTGGACCTCCTTTAATGTCCTTGTTCACTAACCTGAGGTTAAATCCCGATTTTGTTATCAGGGATGTGATCAACAATGGAAAATTATAGTTCGTATTGGCCATACCCTTAGCCGTGTTCCATATCTCCTTACTGATTATTTTTCCAAAATCAATTGTTTTTCGTTGAACTATCATGTGCATTAGAAATGCACGTCTCCAATTAACCTCATTAAAATGAGAGGAGGGGAGGATCCTCTCACAAATAAATCTATGAAGATACTTCATCCAAGTATCCATGTCTCGAGCCTTTACAACTACCCCCTTCTTCACATTCCTAGGGTCAATTACCCCAAAAGTCGGAGCTAGCAAATGCAAATTTTCCCTAACTTTTTTTCCTATCCTCTCCATCTCTTTGGTGTACTCACACCCATTCTCCTCAATGTTAGTGGCTAACCCGTAATGTTGATTAATGGCATCCCTATCATAATTAATCGTAGCCCCCGCACAAAAGACTTGTCCGTATTTCCCCGTTCAAAAACATTAGCATAAAATTCTTTGACTAAAAGTGAACTTCCATAGTTTGGGGGATTACTCCCCAACTTTCCCCAATTGTAAAGGGTAACAAAACCATCTAAATACAAGCCATTAAAATCAAATTCCCTCTCCGGGTTGAATGGCTTGTTTTCATATAACTCAAAGAATTGTTGAGCTTGAATCCCAACAAATTTAAAAGATCATACGGGGGACCGGTAGGGGTTGGAGTGTTGGTGGTAGTGGTTCGTGGTTTTTTAGGAGGCATTGTCAATCAAAACTCAAAGATAAAAAATTGGAAGCTTACTTTTTAATTGGCCGGAAGTTCGCCGGAAGGTCGTCGGAATTTCGCCAGAGTCTTTGTCTTGAAAAACAAACGTGTGACAATCTTCAAAATGCACCTCAAACCTTGAATGTGTGCTTCAAAATGGATGATTGATTGATTTTGGGGTTGAAGAAAATTGGATTTGGGGTTGAAGAAGCTTGAATTTGGGGTTTGAAATTTGAAATTTTAGAGAGAGAGAGAAAAGGAGGCGTTGGTGGTAGGGTTATTTGATTGGGAGAGGGGAAGGTTTTTTTGGGATAAACCGTGCTTTGGGAAATCCGCGTAGAGGGCGATCGCGCTGGGTTTAGTGAGCGATCGCGCCTTTTCTCTGTAAAAAGAGGGCGATCGCTCGTTTATTGGGGTGATCGCGCGTATGAAATTTATTATTTGTTTTTTATTAAAAATAAATTTTTAATAAAAGAATCCGGAATTAGAATTTCCGGAGTACATTGGGGCGATCGCCCTCTATAAGGGAGCGACCTCCCTCTTGTCCGTCCCTCTTTTGTCAAATTTCAATCAGTTTTTTAACGTTTTTCGTTAGTTTTTTTAGAATTTCCATCAGTTTTTTAACGTTTTCAGTTAGTTTCTCGAAGTCCAGTTAGTTTTTAAGAATTTCCAGCCGCTTTTAACGTTTTTCGCTAGTTTTCCAGAAAAATCACCCATGGCAAGCTTTCATGAAATTAAAATTAACAATAATAAAAGAATAAGTTTTATAGAAAATTGACCACATCCCGGTCACGTAGGATACCAGTCAAGGATAATTGGACGGGGTAAATTCATCAGGGGGATGGCGAATCCTACTCCCTCTCCTCGGCATACGACGACCACCTGATCTAGATTGTTGAGATGAGGATGAGGATGATCCGTCGGGACTTTCTGAAAACTGCACACTAGGCAAATGGAAACTAGGCCTAAATCCCGGAATCCCGAATGTCTGCTCAGGCGTCTGATTATAATTGCTAGAAGAAGGGAAGGAGCTACGAGGCGGTTGCGTGAAATCAAACCGATTCATCAATTCGGTAAAAGAATTACCCGGTCCCGTGTGCAGGTGAACTCGTCTCGACCGAACTCAAACTGATGCATATCACCGTATTAATCCTGTATCTCAGGCTCATCCTGCAGCTGTTGGTATCCGCCACGCCTACGAACCCGATTCTCCCTCTGTGGCTCCTCTTCAGCAGTATGATCAACCGTTGGGGGGGGAGCTTGGGCTTGCAGTCGTTGCTGCTCCCTAATATGTGTCAGTGTGTTAGTGACACATTGTTGAGTGTAATTCACCATGTCTTCCAAGGATGTGGCATTCTGGCTGTATAAGTACATCCCTTGGAGACTTTGAATCTGTTCAAAACAATGAACTAAAATTAATTAATACGAAAAAATGGTATTGTTTTTGTAAAATCATTGTATGTAATATATAACTTACCACACCCTCATAACCGAACGTGGCCTGAACCCTAGTCCCTCCACATTAGACGAATTGTGGATGAGCGATCGAGTAATACGCATATACCATGTCAAATAGGGGTGATGGTAACTCATATCCACTTCACCAAACTCCCCACCAATGACATTAAACTCCCGTTCATTCCACCTTGCTATGTGCTGATCATGTTGTTGCATCCAGTTAACGCCTGACCGACCTTGCCGACTAATCCGATGCAAGTCCAAACCGGTGTCGCAGATCATCGTGCACACCTTGAACCATCCCAAATTGTCGCATTACGCGATCCGGAAAGTGCCATTCAACCCTCTCAAAGCGTATGAGGGCACCTTCGCCCTCCATATAGCTTGGCCATGAAGGCGTAAATTGAATCGGCACACCGTTGTATGGGCCGCCACACAACCCGATCATTCTCTAAATATGACAACCGGTCTCGATAGCCTTGCGAGTGTTATGGGCGTCACGAGGAAGTATACGACAATGGACCCTTCCACCTACATATGAAACAATTGACATAAAAAATAATGAGTAAAAAAGCGATATATTACAAAAACAGATCGTTTACAAAATGAAGTAATTGAAATATACCGTAACCCACTCGGTTGCAATCCAAGAAGTGTTATTTCTTCATGTCTCCTAGGTTGTGTACACAACAACCTCTCCCATGCCCTAAGCTATAAAAAAATTATCATTACGTACAAAAACAGTTAAGTCCACTAGCATAATGTAATCATATATAATAGACATACCGTACAATGGTTAAGAAGCCACCACACCCTTTCGAATCGTGTTGAGATGCTACACACATCTCCCTATACAAGAAGGCCAACGCTCCACTACCCCAACCGTACGTACCAATATTATTTATATCCCTAAGAAGTGCGAGGTACATCAACTTCACTAGGTTATCAGACGTGACGGGCATAATGTATGACCCCAATAATAAGAAAATGTATGCTCGAGTATATGTCTCAATCATATGCTCGGACGCATTATTGGGAAGCTGTTCAAAATGAGGGAAGTGTCCTAGAACCCATCTCATTGATATCATTCCACCTCTTTTGATGTCTGCAGTTGAGGGTGCAACCCCAAATAACTCATCAACAATCTCAACCCATGCCAAAGCACTCCTACTAGTTTCTGAACTAGTCACCGCCATTCCGTCTACAGGAAGACCACACAACATGTCAATATCCTCTAAGGTGATGGTCATCTCCCCTACAGGTAAGTGAAAAGTGTGGGTCTCTGGACGCCATCTTTCAATCAAAGCCTCAATCAAATGCCAATCATATTGTATATGACCTAATAAATACACTCCATAAAATCCAGTATTTATAAGCTTCTCTTCTATCCTCCAATCAACTCTAGGTGGAAGTACTGGACCACGCCTAGGTCTTAAATTGGGTAACTCTTGTCCCTCCCAAATATATTTAGATCTATGTGTATCCTGAGAAGTCAATACATGAGGATCGATTGGCCCAGGATCAATAAATTGTTGTTGTACATGTTGATTCATCTGAAATAAAAAAATTTAATAGTAATTAAATTTAAATGGGACTTAATGTTTAATTCATTGACAATCAAAAATTAAGTACATAAATCATTTTAACAACAAAATATAAAAAATGTACAAATAAAAATTCTTAAAAAAATTTATACAGCTAAAATTAACAACTCAAAACAAATTAAAATAAGAAATATAACTAACCATTTTTAAGTACCAAACTAACACTTTCTCTCACAACTCTTTAAACTTCTTCTCTTCTCCTTAATTCTTTCTTTCTCTATCTCACTCTCTGCACTCCTTCTTCTTCCTTTCTTCCATGAACAATCAGAGTTAAGTTAGTGGAGGAATTCAAAATTTGAATCCGGAAATGGCAGCCCCGGATTCAAATTAAAGCAAATCCGGAATTGACAGTGCCGGATTTTGAAGATACGCGTCTACGGAGCGATCGCCCCTTAAGTAGAGCGATCGCCCTCTCCTATTTTCAGAATATATTTTTTTTATTTGCTTTATTTCTTTTTTGGAAAAAAAAAAAAATAGAATCCGAAATTGGTACCTCCGGAGTACACATGAGCGATCGCTCTATTTTAGGGCGCGATCGCCCCCTATTTACGGAATTATTATTTTCGAAAATTCAATTTTGGAAAACAAAAAAAAAAAAATCAAATCCGGAATTGGTAATTCCGGATTTCATAATCCGGAATTACCAATTCCGGATTTCAAGTCAAAAGTGCTACTTTGGTACTTAAGTTTTTGAAAATGTTATTTTGATATATAAAATTTTAAAAAGCTATATTTAAAAAAAATATCGTAATTTTTTACATATTATTTAGGGAGAGGCTATTGCCACTACATAAAATACTTATCCACTACACCATATTTATTTTCGGTAAATTGATCATTTACTTGACATGATTACCCTTATAAAGAGACCATTTATACTAAAAAGTTTTCTTATCCACTACATCCATTATTATTCACTAAAATTATACTCCCTCCGTCCCGCTAATATTAGCACACTTTCCTTTTTGGGCGTCCCGCTAATATCCGCACACTCCCAAAAAGGAAACTTTATATTAATAAAATATTCACCCAACCCCACTCATTCTCTCTCCTACATTATTTTAATACTCACAACACTATTATAATTTATTACACCCTCCACTCATTCTCTCTCCACTCATTCTTTTACACTCACAACATTTTATTAAAATATTATATTCCTTAATTCCCTCGCAAACAGTGTTTGTGCTAATACTAATGGGACGGAGGGAGTATATTTTATTGTTAATTTTTCTCAATCTCCAAAAAAAATCATTTTAATTATTTTAAGATAAATAAAATATCAATACAGATTTATCATATAGAAAAAAATCTAACAAAGTAGTGAAATAGTTATCGAAATTTAGACAATTAATTTTGCTATTAAATTATTAAAATTGAGAAGTAAATTTATTAATTAACAGATTTACCGTATATTAACAAAAATAAATACAATTATGTTTTAGTTTTATAATATTTATTAGTTCCTCTCCCAAAATAAATTTCTATTTTTTCATATTAAAGAAAACAAAATTTATTGGAACATAAATATTTTATTTAGAAAGAAAGAAAAAACATTGTCCCTAATATTTGTCACATCTCTCTTTATACTAGCAATTAAAGTATAAACTTGTCTCAAGAATTTATTGATGAATAATTTTTATTTTATTGATAACATTAAATATTAATATGATAGAAATATAAAATTATTTAATATGATTTATTACTATTGAATAAAGTGGTGAATTCATTAAGAAAATAGTTTCCTTATAATAGATTAAAAATATAAAATACAACATTGGCAAATTTCCAACTACTATAAGTTATTTTACTATGCATTAAATATTGGATTTCGTCTCCCCTATAAAAAATAATGAACAATGACGGTTTTTATATGATTTAATTATTTTAGTTGAGGCGGTCTCCTGTGAGAACATGGGATCCATCTCATGCATGAGACGGGTCGACCCATGACCCATGGGGTATGACCCGCCACGTGGCAGCCTTTTATAGGCCAATTTTTTTATTTTTTTTTTAATTTTTTTTTTATATTATTTTTTTTTCAGAGCAAAAATAATAGTTACCATCTCTTAATGTAATGACTGTATACATATAAAGTAACATTGGTCATAAGTAAACGTAATACCTGTTTTAAAAAAATAAAAGCTCGTTTTTACCCATTTTTTTCAAATGTAATACAAACTATATGTATTATTTTTGAAATGTAATAACTTATGTATATGAATGTAATAGTTTATACAAGTAAATGTAACACTTTGATAGATGAAATTGTAACATATTTCTATAATAAGTATTACTTTTGCCAAACGAAGAAAACATAGGAAAAAACATTATTACTTTTCTGTATATATGTATTACTTTAATGTATACAAACTATTACTTTAAGTATTACTTTTGCCAAACGAAGAAAACATAGGAAAAAACATTATTACTTTTCTGTATATACTCCCTCCGTCCCGCTAATATCCGCACACTTTCCTTTTTGGGCATCCCGCTAATATCCGCACACTCCCAAAAAGGAAACTTTATATTAATAAAATATTCACCCTACCCCACTCATTCTCTCTCCTACATTATTTTAATACTCACAACACCATTATAATTTATTATTCCCTCCACTCATTCTCTCTCCACTCATTCTTTTACACTCACAACATTTTATTAAAATATCATATTCCTTAATTCCCGCGCAAACAGTATTAGTGCGGAACTTAGCGGGACGGAGGGAGTATGTATTACTTTAATGTATACCAACTATTACTTTAATGTATACAAACTATTACTTTAATGTATACAAACTATTACTTTATGTTGGCTGAAGGATTGGGCCAAGGCAAATGTGAGCGGATTCCAGCTTGGGCGACCGCCCATTCCAGCTTGGGCGACCGCCCATATGCAAAAAGCTTGGGCGGAGGCGTGGGTTGGCTTTGTTGGGCGGGTGATGGGTCAGGATCCGACCCGTCTCATGAATGAGACGGGTTTTCATGTTCTCACATGAGTTTTTGTCATTTTAGTTTGGACAAAGAAGATATATAGTTATTTTTATTGAAAATCATAGTTTACTCTAGAAAATTCATTCCTTATTTAATAATGTTAAATAATTAATTAACTTTATACTCCCTCCGTCCCAGCGAAAGAGTCGGTAAATTTGTCCGACACGCAAAATAAGAAATGTGATGTAGGAAAGAGAAAAAGTTTAAATGTTGTGAGTATGAAAAATTAAATAGGAGAGAGAATGAGTGGGAGGTGATGTAAGAAAGATAATGTTGTGAGTGTAAAAGTAAAGTAGGAGAGAGAATGAGTGGAGAGAATAGTGATTTAAGGTTTCCTTTTTGGGAAAGTGGCTTTTTAAATGGGACGCCCAAAAAGGAAATAAATGGCTCTTTCGCTGGGACGGAAGGAGTATGTAGTAGATATAGCAGATAAATCAAATTTGTAGTGCAAATAGTCCTTAAATAATTCATTAATTAATTCCTAAAATTATGGAAGGAGATTTATGTCAATTTATAAAATTATAGTGGATAAATAATTATTGTAGTGGCAATAGTATTCTCTTATCCGGGCCACTGACACGGTGACAGTACACAAATTAAAAAAATGATGAAATCGCATTCCTCACATCCAAAAAAATAAAAATTATACCCAATATCCTGATGATTACTTTGTTCCATAATCAACCTTTGATGGAGGGTGGTTTGTTTGTGTAACTGTCGTAGAGAATATGAGGAAGTCGATTATCCGGACCGTTATCCATTGAGGGTTAGTAAAAAATATTTTCTTAATCCCCATTTTACCATTATTCTTTTTTCGTAACCCCAACCCAACCCATTAATCATATAAATAGGTAATAATAATTATAATACATAACCCATCCCCTATCCTATTTTTACCCAAGGTTTGAAACAAACAAACTTAAGTAATCATGACGAGTGATTTTTTAATTGATTTAGGTACAAACATTTTTTCTATTTTTTTTTTTTAAAATTGTTCAAAAACTTAATTATATATAATAGTAATAATTATGTTAAGATACAGTCCTTAAATAAATTATCCTAATAAAATAAAGGAAAAAAATAAATAAACCAAATTGGAATGCAAATAGATAAATAAAAAAAAAATACCCAATTCAAACTTTTTTGAAAGAAAGAGTATATATAAACTCTAAACCTTTTTTTATGGAGTATACTAAATAATAAAAAAAAACAAACAAAAAAATGATCATTTATTCATAATCGATTTTTCTGTTTAAAAAAAAAAGAACCTTACCAAATCTTAGTGAATTTGTTAAAAAAAAAAGTAAGTCATCTGTAAAAAGAAATAATAGTTAAAAAGGAAAATAGGAGGGAGGTGGACTGTAACGACCCTAACTCTAGGCACTAATTTTAAATATCATATTATATGTTTTAAAATTTATGTTAACTTATGTGCCTATTTTATGTCTTTACATTCTTATGTCAATATTAAATGGTTGGAAAATAATTTAGAACCCTTAGGATTTCTAGAGAAATAAAATAAAACATTGGAAAAAATATAATAATGGAAAATGAATAAATTGTGGAAGGAAGATCATAGTATGTGAAATAAATATTTGAGTAGGAGGATTTTAATTTAAATGCTTTGGAAAAATTTAGGGAAAATGGCTATTTTAGTGAAAGCCTTAGTAGGATAGGTAGATTGGGGGGACATCCTCCCTAAATCACTCTCCATCCCCCTCATTTGTCAACACCCCCCATACCTTTCTCTTACTTCCCCATACCTTTCCCCATACTCCCTCCATATCCCCTCCCTCATTCTTCTTCCTCTTTCTTTTCTCTCCATTCTCCATGGGAAAAGCTTGGTGAAAGCCTCCATCTCTTAAACTCCTACCAAGTGAAATTCTTGTCCATTTTCAAATCCAAGTGTCCTTTTGTGAGTGGTTCATCTCAAGGAGTTGATCAAGCCTAGAAAAGCTTCATTTCATCTTGTATTAGCTAAGGTGAGTTATTATGACCCTTTTTCTTCTTTGAATGTTCATGAATATTTATGTTATTATGGATGTTCTATTTGCTTTGTTGCTTGGGAAAACTTTCTTAGATTGAGGAAATGTTATGGTTCATGGAAGTTATAATGATCTAGGTTTAAGATATGATTCCATGGAGTTAAATGAGTAGAATGAAGTTACCAAAGTTGGAAATGCCCTTTAGGTTCACAAATTAGAAGTCATTTGGTTGGAAATTGGGTTTCTTGGGATTTTAGTGTTGTTGCTGATGTTATACCAGTTTTTGGGCCAAGGCACGAGTCGTGCCATGGGGGACGAGTCGTTCCCTTGGCCAAATTGTGGTCACGAGTCGTGACTTGGATAAAGGGAAGTCGTGCCCTATTGGGGGACGCCAGAATCAGAGAGGGGTCACTTGGGCACGAGTCGTGCCCTGGGGGACGAGTCGTGCCCTGGCCTGGTTTTTCACATCAACTTTAGAGCTATTCAAACCTAATCAAACTCGAACCGAAATGAAATATCTTTAACCTAGATTAAAGTAGAATACTTTGGCTACACAATGACATCTTAAGTGATCAAAATGGAATTGGAGAAGTACTTTAAATGTTGCTTGGAAAACGCTAGTTAACCTAGGTTGGTAACTAGACAATTATAATCCCAACTTGGTAGATTTAACTTAGACCTTTAAAGAGGCCTTGTATTATTGTATAATGACCTTGTAGGATGGATTGATGGTACTTCCTTGCCTTACATTGAGTTCATATACATTGGTTATATTATGCATAGTGTGTTGATCAAATGTTGCACTATGATATTGGTTGGACATGAGTATATTTTACCATGTTGATATATTGTTATCCCTTTTTGTGGATTTTATTCAAGTATCTATTATGTGATTGATAATGTGTGAGTCAGCTGACATTGGGGGTATAACATAATACGATCAATTATGGAAGTGTGACCTAATGCAAAATGGGAAGGTTATTGCGTATGCCTCTAGGAAGTTATCACCGGCGGAACAGAATTACCCTACTCATGATATGGAATTGGCGGCGATCGTGTTTGCGTTACATAAGTGGAAGCACTATCTTTATGGGGCGAAGTTTGAGATTTTCACCGACCACAAGAGTTTGAAGTACCTATTTACTCAAAAGGAGTTGAATAACCGGCAAAGAAGATGGCTTGAGTTTTTGAAGGATTTTGATTGTATAATATCTTATCATCCGGGGAAGGCTAATGTAGTGGCGGATGCGATTAGCCGAAAGGCGTATATGACAGCTTTGAGTTCTCGGGAATTGAAGAATGAAGTAATCATTGCGAATGTTCGAGCCGTTCCGACATTGTATGGAGATTTGAAGGAAGCTCAACAAGGTGATCCGGAGTTGAAGAAAATTTTTGATCAAGTGCAAGATGGGAAAGCCGGGGAATTTGCGTTGAATAGAGATGGAATTTTAACCTTCCAAGGGAGAATTTGCGTTCCTTCATCACCGGAAATCAAGAGGCATGTCTTAGAGGATGGCCATAAGTCCAAGTTTGCGATTCATCCGGGTAGTACCAAAATGTATCAAGACTTGAAGCGTGGGTATTGGTGGAATGGTATGAAGAGGGAAATTGCGGATTATGTTTCTAAGTGTTTGACTTTTCAACAGATTAAGGCCGAACATCAGAGACCGGCTGGATTACTTCAACCATTGGATATTCCGGAATGGAAATGGGAAGGGATTTCGATGGATTTTGTTTCGGGTTTGCCTCTCACCGCGAAGAAGATGGATGCCATTTGGGTTATTGTGGATCGGTTGACGAAGTCGGCTCATTTTCTTCCGGTATCAACCAAGTTTTCGTTAGAGAAGTTAGCTCAGTTGTATATGAAGGAGATTGTGAGACTTCACGGGGTTCCGGTTAGTATTGTGTCCGACAGAGATCCGAGGTTTACATCTAGATTCTGGAGAGCATTGCATGAAGCCTTGGGTTCTAAATTGTGTTTCAGTACGGCGTTTCATCCTCAAACCGATGGTCAGTCCGAGAGAACTATACAGATACTTGAGGATATGTTACGGGCTTGTGTGATGGATTTCCAATTGTCATGGGAGGATCATCTACCTTTAGTGGAGTTTGCCTACAACAACAGTTATCAGTCTAGTATTGAGATGGCTCCGTATGAAGCGTTGTATGGTAGGAAGTGTCGATCTCCGATGTGTTGGGACGAGGTTGGTGAAGCGAGACTTTGGGGTCCGGATTTGGTTCGAGATTCTACGGAAAAGATCAAGGTGATTCGGGATAGATTGAAGACGGCTCAGAGTAGACAGAAAAGCTACGCCGACAATAGAAGACGGGAATTATCTTTTGAAGTTGGTGACTTTGTATTCTTTAAGGTCTCTCCAAAGACGGGAATAAAAAGGTTTGGTAATAAGGGTAAATTGGCTCCGAGGTTCGTTGGTCCGTTTGAGATTCTAGAGAAGATTGGGGATTTGGCTTACCGGTTGGCATTACCTCCGTCTCTTTCTTTACTCCATGATGTTTTCCATGTTTCGATGTTGAGGAAGTATTGTCATGATCCTTCCCACATCTTGAGTTCTCCCCCCGATGATGTCCAAGCGGACATGTCTTATGTTGAGGAACCCTTGAGAGTCCTAGAGTTCCAAGTTAAGGAGTTGAGGTCTAAGAGTATTCCGATAGTGAAGGTCCTTTGGAAGAATCATACCGTTGAGGAAGCGACGTGGGAGCTAGAGTCGGAGATGAGAGCGAAATATCCGTGGTTGTTTGAAAATCCAAGTAAGTCTTTTTAAAATTCGGGGCGAATTTTCTTTAAGGGGGAGTGAGTGTAACGACCCTAACCCTAGGCACTAATTTTAAATATCATATTATATATTTTAAAATTTATGTTAACTTATGTGCCTATTTTATGTCTTTACATTCTTATGTCAATATTAAATGGTTGGAAAATAATTTAGAACCCTTAGGATTTCTAGAGAAATAAAATAAAACATTGGGAAAAATATAATAATGGAAAATGAATAAATTGTGGAAGGAAGATCATAGTATGTGAAATAAATATTTGAGTAGGAGGATTTTAATTTAAATGCTTTGGGAAAATTTAGGGAAAATGGCTATTTTAGTGAAAGCCTTAGTAGGATAGGTAGATTGGGGGGACATCCTCCCTAAATCACTCTCCATCCCCCTCATTTGTCAACACCCCCCATACCTTTCTCTTACTTCCCCATACCTTTCCCCATACTCCCTCCATATCCCCTCCCTCATTCTTCTTCCTCTTTCTTTTCTCTCCATTCTCCATGGGAAAAGCTTGGTGAAAGCCTCCATCTCTTAAACTCCTACCAAGTGAAATTCTTGTCCATTTTCAAATCCAAGTGTCCTTTTGTGAGTGGTTCATCTCAAGGAGTTGATCAAGCCTAGAAAAGCTTCATTTCATCTTGTATTAGCTAAGGTGAGTTATTATGACCCTTTTTCTTCTTTGAATGTTCATGAATATTTATGTTATTATGGATGTTCTATTTGCTTTGTTGCTTGGGAAAACTTTCTTAGATTGAGGAAATGTTATTGGTTCATGGAAGTTATAATGATCTAGGTTTAAGATATGATTCCATGGAGTTAAATGAGTAGAATGAAGTTACCAAAGTTGGAAATGCCCTTTAGGTTCACAAATTAGAAGTCATTTGGTTGGAAATTGGGTTTCTTGGGATTTTAGTGTTGTTGCTGATGTTATACCGGCTGGGGCCAAGGCACGAGTCGTGCCCTGGGGGACGAGTCGTGCCCTTGGCCAAATTGTGGTCACGAGTCGTGACTTGGATAAAGGGAAGTCGTGCCCTGTTGGGGGACGCCAGAATCAGAGAGGGGTCACTTGGGCACGAGTCGTGCCCTGGGGGACGAGTCGTGCCCTGGCCTGGTTTTTCACATCAACTTTAGAGCTATTCAAACCTAATCAAACTCGAACCGAAATGAAATATCTTTAACCTAGATTAAAGTAGAATACTTTGGCTACACAATGACATCTTAAGTGATCAAAATGGAATTGGAGAAGTACTTTAAATGTTGCTTGGAAAACGCTAGTTAACCTAGTTTGGTAACTAGACAATTATAATCCCAACTTGGTAGATTTAACTTAGACCTTTAAAGAGGCCTTGTATTATTGTATAATGACCTTGTAGGATGGATTGATGGTACTTCCTTGCCTTACATTGAGTTCATATACATTGGTTATATTATGCATAGTGTGTTGATCAAATGTTGCACTATGATATTGGTTGGACATGAGTATATTTTACCATGTTGATATATTGTTATCCCTTTTTGTGGATTTTATTCAAGTATCTATTATGTGATTGATAATGTGTGAGTCAGCTGACATTGGGGGTATAACATAATACGATCAATTATGGAAGTGTGACCTAATGTGATCGGATTATGTTATATTCATGCCGTCCTCCCGTGGCCACAGGATGGGGTATAGCATCCGTATTGAGCCAAAAGCCTTCTGAGTTGCTACTATCTTATTTGGTTCCCTGAAAACGGGTCTTATAAGATGTAGTATTGCTTAAGCTACTCACTGTAAGATTGGAGTATTATTATACCCAATGTTGTACGACTATCGTTCAGGACGGGAAAAGGTAAACCAAGGTAATGGAATGTGTTTACAGCTTTTCCAAGGTGTTATGTGCGACTTGTTATGTGTTGCATTTATCTGGCATATTGCTGCATTCATAATAGCTTGCTGAGATTTATTCTCACCCCTCTCCCTTTAATGTTTTTAGATCCCGAGACAGGAGGACCGGCCAAGTAAGGACAGAAAGGAGTTTGGCAGTGAGCTTTTGGGTATTGTCGGGGTACGTTAGGTTGGCGTAGAAAGTATTTTGTTATAATTCCTTTTGAGAGTTTGTAATTATAAACTTTACATTTCTACGTTAAAACCAATATCTTTTGTAACTAAACAGGTAAAGATTTTCAAAGTTGGTCAACTCCTCCTTCAATGTGGAGAGGAGTGGAGTTATTTTGAAATGACAACGTTAATGATATTTATGTTTGAAGTTTAATTTAAAGTTTTAAAAGTTTAGTAAATTTGGGATTAGTTTGAGGACGCTCCAACTCGGGACACGTGTAGGTCCCGGGTCGGGGTCCTCACATGGACAGTTATGGGAAGTTATGCAAAGTTACGGACGATTTTGGAAAATTACGGACGGTTGAAGGAGGGAGGGAGAATGTGGGAAGTTATGGAAAGTTACGGACGGTTATGAGAAGTTACAGACGATTAAAGGAGGGAGGGCAGATTTGGGAAGTTACAGATGGTTATGGGATAAGTTATGGGAATTTACGGACGGTTATGGGAAGTTACGGACGGTTGAAGGAGGGAGGGAGGATTTGGGAAGTTATGGGAAGTTACGGACGATTATGAAATGTTACGGACGGATGAAGGAGGGAGGGAGGATTTGAGAAGTTATGGAAAGTTACGGACGGTTATGAAAAGTTACGGATGATTGAAGGAGGGAGGAGGATTTGAGAGGTTATGGGAAGTTACGGACGGTTGAAGGAGGGAGAGAGAATTTGGGCCGTCAGATCACTTTTCTAACTTTCAATCTAAACCACCACTTATGTGGTAGATAAGTGGCGATTTTTCCCCTTGTATTGTATTATAGACTAGTATTCTCTTACTCGTGTCACTGGCACGGTGACAGTACACGAATTAAAGAAATTATGAAATCGCGTTCCTCCCATCCAAAAAAAAATCTACCCAATACCCTGATGATTACTTTGTTCCATAATCAACATTTGATGGAGGGTGGTTTGATTGTGTAACTGCCGAAGAGAATATGGGGAAGTCGATTATCCGGGACCATTATCCATTTATGGTTAGTAAAAAACATTTTCTTAATCCCCATTTTACCATTATTCTTTTTTCGTAACCCCAACCCATTAATCATATAAATAATTAATAATAACCCTATCATATTTTTACCCAAGGTTCGAAACAAAAAACTTAAGTAATCATGACGAATAATTTTTTAATTGATTTAGATACAAACATTTTTCGAAAATCATTTTTTTTAAAAGATTCTAAAATCGTTCAAAAACTTAATTATATATAATAGTAATTATTATGTTAAGATACACTCCTTAAATAAATGATCCTAATAAAATAAAAGAGAAAAATAAATAAATCAAATTAGAATACACATAAATAAAAAAGAAAAAAAATACCCAATTCAATTTTTTTTAAAGAATGATTATATATAAATCCTAAACTTTTTTTAAGGAGTATACTAAATAATTAAAAAAAAAACAAAAAAAATGATCATTTATTTATAATCGGTTTTTTTGTTAAAAAAAAATCTTACCAAATCTTAGTGAATTCATTAAAAAAAAACTTAAGTCATCTGCAAAAAAAAAAAAATAGTTAAAAAGGAAAATATGAAGGAGAAAATGGAAAAGGAAGGTCAAAAAAGAAAATAAGAGAGTGTTTAATTTCAGCCGTTGGATCACTTTTCTATCTTTAAATCTGAACAACCGTTTATGTGGTAGATAAGAAGAAGTTAATTGACCTTGTATAGTATTATATAAAAATAAAAAATATTTTTAATTAATTTAAATAATAGAAATATTATTTTTCATTTATAAGATAAATAAGATGTAACTTTTAAAAATTAGAGGGACTAATTTACAATTTTAACATCTTACTTCAAAAATAAAGGAAGATGAATAGTGTTGCTTCAAATATGAAAGGGATTTTTACCAATAAAATCTTGAGATAGGGTGAAATTTATCAATAAAAACAGTACTTTTCAAATTCTATATTAGAATCCAAGAGTTGAAATTAAAACGAATGTAGAGTCGCCTGACCCTATTTATAACAATTTAAATTGTCAAACTGCCCATACCCATTCTCTCTCTCTATGTCTCTATATGCGCAATCTCCTCTTCTCTCTCTATGCGCAATCCTCCCTCATTCCCTTTCCGTTCCAACTTCTCCACCACCGACGAGCTCCATGGCTAGACATGCAACGATACAATCTTTTTCAAATTACTGCTCCAATTCCAATTTCTTCTCTCAATATGGGAAAATAATTGGCACCTACATATATTTCTGAAAAATTAATTTTGTGCCCTACACAGTCGTTGAAGTTTCTCCCCCACCAAAAGACCTCGGTGTTCGTTGCTTTTCCCCTGTGAGCACATGCATTGACATTCAAAACACACTTTCACTGACACTTTTTAATACTACTGCTAGCACTCTTTAATACTTCTGTTGGCACTCAATAACATTAAACTAATAGCAAATTTGCCAATATCCACGGAGTATCAAACATGTCGGATTTCGACGACAACAACAATAACATGATTATTAAACCTGACTTCAAACACAAACACACCCAAATCCCCCACCCCACCTCCAAAATTTCAGGTGGGTTTCACGAAACAAGGTTGCCCAATCGACGCTTGCCGAGAAATTAGAGTTGTGTTAGAACCCCATTTGTCGCACATCAACTTGGAAAAATATTTGATCCACTATATAAGATTGGTTAACCTCACCTCTTAACAAGGCCTTTTAAGGGAATGATGGTCCAATTCTAATATGATATCAGTCTTACCCAAGTTGATGATGGAGTTGTTACCCATGTTGGGTTTGAGCCGATGGTCATTTCGGCCTACACACGAGGGGCGTGTTAGAACCCCATTTGTCTCACATAAATTTGGAGAAAGTAATTGATCAACTATATAAAATTGAATAACCTCAACCCTTAACAAGGTCTTTTTTAAGGGAGTGAAGGCCAAATTCTAATAAATTGGGTTCTTCAAATTCTTCCGAAGGAATGTGTGAAAAGGAAGAAAAGGATCACAATTTTGGAGATGGGGATATGATATTCTCAAGAAACATAGGATGTGAAGAATAAGAAGAGATTGAGGGGTTTGGGGAAAAGAGAATTGAAGAGATGGAGCGGGCACCGTGTTCTATAAATCAATTTTTCCTTAACTTAAAAAACTGTTTAATGAAATTTTGATTTAAATAGTTGAGAGTTATTTAAAGTCCTTTCGATTAATTTTCACTAACGAGAGTCATGAATTTGAAGATTGAGAGCCTGAAATATACTGACTTCGAATTGCAGACGCCCCTAATCCTATCTTTCACCTATGGCTGTAGAAAAAATTCGAGGAATTGGATCAGATCAATAGAATCGGACTGGACCAGTAAAAACAGGACCGAAAAAATAGTATTGATCCGGTCCTGGTTCCAAATTTTTATGGAACCGATTATTTGGTCCGGTCCTGATTTTGAAAAAAATATACGCGGTCCTGGACCGGGAAGACCGGACCGAATATATATATATATATATATATATATATATATATATATATATATATATATATATATATATATATATATATATATATATAGGAGTATATATATATACTCCCTCCGTCCCACAACAAGTGACACAGTTACTGTTCCGCACGGAAATTAAGGAAAAAGTGAAAAAGTTGATGTGTTGTGAGTGTAGATAGTTGAGTAGGAGAGAGAATGAGTGGAGAGAATAGTAAATTATAATAGTGTTGTGAGTATTAAAATAATGTAGGAGAGAGAATGAGTGGAGGGAATAGTAAAGATTCTTTGCCATTTTAGGAAGTGTGACTTATTAGTGGACGCCCAAAATAGCAAAGTGTGTCCACTTTGTTGTGGGACGGAGGGAGTATATATATATATATATATATATATATATATATATATATATATATATATATTTAATTAACTTTGTTGGTCTTCATGAAGGACTCTTGTCATTTTCTTGGAGTTATTGCAACGAAAGACTTGGTATGCATGAAAAACCTTGTGAAAGAAATTATGTTGCAATTTAAATCTTCGTCTACTTAGTCAGTAAACATTAGTTTTAAAAGTTCATTTACACCCCCCTAACTTATTTCAATTTGTAACGTTTTCAATAATATTTTTAATTCCAAAATGAATATCATATCGTAGATTTTGTTATTGTAAAAAAAGTATACTCCCTCCGTCCCGGAACAATCTTCACACTTTCCCTTTTGGGCGTCCCAAAACTTACTTCACACATTTAAAACTTACCTAAAATGGAAAGGAATCTTTACTATTCCCTCCACTCATTCTCTCTCCTACATTATTTTAATACTCACAACACCATTATAATTTACTATTCTCTCCACTCATTCTCTCTCCTATTTTATTTTCATACTCACAACACTTTCAATATAATACTCCCTCCTTAAAACCAGTGCAAACAGTGTTTGTGAATTATGTTCCGGGACGGAGGGAGTATTATATTGTAATTAACTGTTAATTTTGTTATTATAATATTGTTCAACAATTTGGTTTTTAAATATGCTTTTGCTTGTAGATTTTGTTATTGTAAAAAATTATATTATATTGTAATTTGTAGAACCGATGGAACCGGACCGGACCATTGGAACCGGACCGATGGGACCGGTCCTATAATATAATGGTCCGGTCCTGGTCCTAAATTTTTACAGAATCGAAGTATTTGGTTCGGTCCTAATTTTCTAAAATTTTGACAAAAACCGGACCAACCCGGACCGTGAACACCCCTACTTTCACCCCCTCTTTTCCAAGTTGATAATTAAGAGAATTAGTTATCATAGGTCTCTATATCAAACGACATCTGATATATCATTTTATATGAAAGGTCATGGTTCAATTTCCATCAAAGATACTTTCAAGTGTCACTCTTATAATAGTTTAACATATTCATTAATAATTTTTTTAAGAGAATCAGTTAATTTGTTTTCATCCATGGTCAAACTATGTTAATTGGCAATCAGTTGTAGGGTTGGCAAAAAATTTAAATTTGTACCAACCAACTTGTGTAACAATCGTACCAATTATAATTGGTACATGAAAATTGATATACTGAAATGTTGGTACGGTAATACCGTACCAATTCTGCATAATTGGTTGGTACACGATACATAAATTTAATGTTGGTTGGTATACCAAGTACCAATTATAGTTTTTAAGAATATTAAATTACATATAAATATTATATATATATATATATATATATATATATATATATATATATAATTTTCCTTCTATCCCTAATTTGACTACCGACTTTCTCTATTCTCATTTCTCACGAGTCACTCTCTCTCTCTCTCCCTCCCGGCGATTTGCCTCCATCCCACCAGTCTCTATTTTCGCCCGAAACAAGATACATACTTCTCTCTCTCTCAATTTCCCTCTTTCTAATGAATCTAATCAAAGTTGTATTCAATGGAATCTTGTTCTTTACTGATTACAGCTAGGGTTTGGGGTTTATTTCTTTTCTTCACATTCCTTCTTTCTAAGACGTTGTTGCTCTTTATTTTCCTCAATTTTGATTCATTAGTGTCACCGTATTCATTGTTGGTGGGTAGTAATTCACTTTATTTGACTCACAATTTAAGCAAAATGTTTTTATTGGGTCAGATTGTATGTGGGTTATGGTTTGTTTTGAAGATAATGTAATACTTTTTGAATTTTGATTCTACATTTGCTAAAGGCTAGTACCAGCCGTACCAACCGATTACTAAGTACTAACCGTACCAACTAAGTTGGAATATCGACTTAGTCGGTTGGTAATGGTATACTCCCTCCGTCCCATACCTAGGTGCACACTTTCCATTTTGGGCGTCCCAAACTTACGTGCACATTTCCTAAAATGGAAAGGAATCTTTACTATTCCCTCCACTCATTCTCTCTCCTACATTATTTTAATACTCACAACACCATTATAATTTACTATTCCCTCCACTCATTCTCTCTCCTATTTTATTTTCATACTCACAACACTTTTAATATAATACTCTCTCCTTAATTTACGTGAAAAGTCAAACTAGACATATAGGTATGGGACGGAGGGAGTATATTTTTATGTACCAAGTTAAACTTGATTGGTACATGGTATAAGGGAAATACAACTCTAAATTAGCGATGACGCTGCTCTTGGAGATGGTTTTAGTGATGGAAAATATGTTGAAATTTTAGTTTGAAAAATGATACTCCATCCGTCCCAATAAAAGCTTCAAATATTTTTTCAAAACCAATCTATATATATATAATAACAAGATAGTGGTAAATAAAGGGACTATGAGGGGCATTTTAGTCATTTCATCCGGTGGCAAAATAGCAAAAAAACCAACTGAAACGAAATGTGGCATGATCTGATTAGTCTTCTTTATTCTTCTTTTTTTTTTTTTTGAGATTATAGGACACATGTGGCCATTTTGCTGAAGGGCATTTCCGTCATTTCCTTGGCGCGTGTAGGGACGCGCAGACAACGGCGCGTTAAGCGCTTGAAATATGCTGACTTTTGATTTTTTTATTTTTGTTTTTGGGTTGAACACTTGTCGTTCTCTTATTGGGTGGTTGGATTTTGATTTTTTATTTCTCACCCATTTCTTTTACCTTAATTATTTTATAATAAATTAATTTTTTTTTATTTTTTTACACCAAAATTCATAATTTTTTTTCTCTTTAAATAGAGACTTTTTTCATTTGATTTGGACATAGAAAAAAAACCTTTATTTTTTAATATATACTCCCTCTGTCCCAGACCAAGGGTCCTCGGGGGGGATTTCACGCTTCTTAAGAATTTTTTTTTAAAGTGGGTAGAAAATTTTAGGAGAGAGAATGTAAAAATTAAATGTGTGGTTGGGAATAGGAGAGAGAATGTAAAAGTTAAAAATATTTAATAGGAGAGAGAATGAGTGAGAGGAATAGTAGGAAATATAAGGGTATAATGAATGGTTTTTTTGTAAATATATGGAGATGATAAGGGTATAAATATTTGAAAAACTTTCCATTTAAGGAAAGAGACTCTTGGTCTGAGACGGAGGGAGTATTTCTTAATTATCCTTTGTTAATTTTCCTTTTTAAGTTTTCAATATGTTTTTAGTCAAAATTATTTTTGACGAAAAAAATAACGTTCTTTTTTAAATATAAATTTCTTGATTATCCTTTGTTAATTTCCTTTTATTTTAATATATTTTTAGTGAAAATTAATTAAGTGTGAAGTATTTATTTTTAATTATAAGTGAAAATAATAATAATAATAATAATAATAATAATAATAATAATAATAATAATAATAATAATAATAATAATAATAATAATAATAATAATAATAATAATAATAATAATAATAATAATTTGACTAATCATGAAAATAAAGAATTGAAAATAAAGTAAAAGTGGTGGGGTATAGGATGATGAGTTGGGATGGTGTTGAATTTTTTTAAACAAAATCATTTTGTATTTATCAAGTATATAGGGTTATTTAAGTTAATAATATATATATATATATATATATATATATATATATATATATATATATATATATATATATATATATATATATATATATATATATATATATGTGTGTGGGGGAGTGTGATGAGTATGGGTTTATGTTTCTACTGTATTTAATAAGTGGGATGGGGTAATATGATTATTTTGTTTATTTTAGTTCTTTATATCAAACAATTTTATTTAATTTTTTTAAATAAATCTTTGAAGCATAGTAAATAAAGTATTAATAAATTTGTCAATTTTTCTATTCGTCTTAAAAAATTGTGTATTTATAATATAGGAATTAATTTGATTGAAAAAATTAAAAAATAGTGAAGAAAATAAATACTCCCTCCGTCCCAGACCAAGGGTTCATCTTTCCCTTTTGATCCGTCCCAGATCAAGAGTTCATTTCCATAAATGGCAAGTTTTTGAATATATTTATACCTTATCAACTCCATATATTTACAAAAAAATCATTTATTATACCCTTATATATTCTCTCTCCTATTTCCTACCACACATTTAACTACTATTCCTCTCACTCATTCTCTCTCCTATTAAATATTTTTAACTTTTACATTCTCTCTCCTATTCCCTACCACATATTTAACTTTTACATTCTCTCCCATATTCCCTACCACACATTTAACTACTATTCCCTATCTCACATTTAACTTTTATTTATTTTTTTTAAAATTTCTTAAGAAGCGTGAAATCCACCCCATATACCCATGGTCTGGGACGGAGGGAGTAATATTTTTAGAGAAAGAAATTATTATTTCAATTTATTTTATTTTTTGATTTTTTTTAATGTGGGTATAAAATGGTGTATGTACTCATTTTACTAAAAGCTTGGTCTCAATTTTTTTAGTCTCCATCTATATATTTAAAATGGGTCATTCTTTCAAATCTATATCTATATCTATATCTATATAAAAGGAAGATTGTGATAATTAAAGGGGGTTTGAGGCGCAATTTCGTCATTCACGCCGTGACAAAATGGCAATAAATCCGGCTAAAAAGACACGTGGCGATCTGTGCTTGGCCTATATTTTTTTTGATATTTTTTTTTTGAAATGAGGACACGTGTCGTCCGTTTGTTCAACGGCGATTTGCCCATTTCCTTGGCGCGGGTGGGACACGCGCCGACAATGGCGCCTGAAGGCAGATGAATTTTTCTTCTTCTTTTTTTTTTTTTTGGTTTGGACACGTGTTTAGCCGTAGGATGTAGGTTTTTTTTAACCCATTTCTTTTACCTAAATTATTTTATAATAAATTAATTTTTTAAAGAAAATAGTCTCAATTTAAAGAGAATTTTTTTTTATCATTAAAATGGGTCATTCTTTCAAATCTATATCTATATATATACTACCTCCGTCCCAATCTAAATGTCCAAGTCAACAAAAAAAAAAGTTTGACTTAGACATAAATGCAAATCTAATCATCCTATTGAAATTTTAAAAATTGTTATTGATAAATAATTAATTTATTTATCAATAACAATTTTTAAAATTTCAATAGGATGATTAGATTTGCATTTATGTCTAAGTCAAATTTTTTTTTTGTTGACTTGAACATTTAGATTGGGACGGAGAAAGTATATAATAACATGATTGTGGTAATTAAAGGTGGTTTGATGGGCAATTTCGTCATTTCACGTCGTGGCAAAATGGAAAAAAACCGACTGAATAGATAAGTGGCAACCTGTGATTGGGCTTTAATTTATTTTTATTTTGTCTTTTGGAAATTTGGACACGTGTTGTCTATTTGGTGAAGGGCTTTAATTTATTAATTACTATATATATTTAATATTAATAATAATTAGAATTATATATATATATATATATATATATATATATATATATATATATATATATATATATATATATATATATATATATATATATATATATATATATATATATATATATATATATATATATATATATATATATATTTTATATTTAAAATTATATATGTATATTTTATATTTAAAATTATATATATATATGTATATAAATATAATTACACCTACCTTGAACTTGAAGGCTCTTTATATACCAAGGTCAAGGCCATTTTTGATTTGTTTTCTTTCTATGTGGGAAATCTGCCTTGGCCTAGCCTTGGCCTAGGCTTTTATCCCACATAGAAAAAAAAACAAAGTAAGATGGATTGCCTTGGTTATATAATGAGGAAGAAGCTTAGCCAAGCATGCATGGTTCGTCCGTGGCTTTATCCAATGGCCGGCTTGGCCTTAACCGGCCGTGGCCTTGGTTTTGACTTTGTATTTTTTCAAAAAGTAGGTCAAATCAAATATTTGAATCGAATAATTCGAATTTCAATTTTGAATGGAATATAAATAATTTTTTATAAGTAAATACGAATTGAATATGAATAAGAATCAAATTTTATATTCGAATACAATCGCACGGATGTAACACAATATTTATTTTAGTGACCTTCAATCTGATATTTTTATTCATAATATATGTTACAAATAATTTTTTTACAATGTATACAAATATCTCTATTTCTTTTGTATTCGTTTAGATTTCGATCAATTATTCTTTATTAACTGTCCGTGCATCGCACGGGGGTTAAACTAGTTTTGGGTAAATAATAAATAAATGTTTAAAATATGCAGTTTAATATTGTAACTTGAAATAGTTAATGGAGTGTGGAAATGACATGTGAGTTACAAGAGGCACCCTTGTTGGTCCCAAAGGTACAACAAGGGTAAAGAAAATAGCTAGAGGGGGGGGTGAATAGCTATGTAAACTTTTTCGACCCTTGTCAAAATTCGACCAAGTACTTACTAGATTTGATAGTGAGTACAATCTATGATTCACTATCAAGATAGAGTAAAATGCACAACGGAAGTTTTTCTAAGTAAGAGAGTGGTCAAAATGAGTTTAGTGGCCAAAAATATACTTTGTGATCAAAGTAGAGGTTTTGCGGTCAAAGTAGATGTTTTGCGGTCAAAGGGAAGATTTTGTGGTCAAACTGAGTTTGTGGTCAAAATCTAACTTTGTGAATCAAAACAAGATTTTTGTGGCCAAAGTAAGTTTGTGGTCAAAACTTAAGATTTGATAAGGAAAACAAACTTGGTTGAAAGAGATGTGGATTCAAAGAGCTAAGGCAATAACAACATATAAACACAATTCACACAAGTAATAAGAGCTGACAAGATCAAACACTAGCAAACAAAGTAAGTAATAATAAGGACTTGAAAGTAAATGCTGAATGTAAAGAACACAAGTATTTGGAGAGGTTCAATCGTTAAAGATCTACGTCCTCTACCAAGATGGTTAGTCTTGGATTTTCAAATGAGGTTTATATTGATTCCTTGCTTATTCTGATTATCAAGTGAAGAGCTTGAATCAAAAAACTATTTCTATGAAAAACAAATCCTAGACTAAAACCAGTGTTTCCCTAATGATATAATCTATATGATTAAATCAAAGGGGTGTGTGTGTGATTCAAGAATCAAAAGCTCTTTTATAATCTTAGTGATTAGAGCCCGATGAGTCTTGTTTGTGTTTACAAGGCTTGAGATTACGGGCTTGGATATTTTCTTGATAGCTTGAAGGAGGTGCTTGAAGATGCGAATGATTAAAATCTTGCTCTTGATCTTCAACACTTTTCTTGGTGACAACAAAGGTTTTTCTCTTATAATCTCAGCACCATCTCAGCTTGTCTCAGCAAATCTCCAAGGTGAATCACAAGAGCTATTTATAGCCTTGGTTTGGGCTACTAGCCGTTGGAGAGTCTTGGAGACAAAGTTTCAAGGACAAGTGTTGTTGAAATCTGATTGGTGCACGTTTCATTCTTGTCCTTTTGTTGCAGAAGGTAGTGGAGAGCTTGTACTAAGTATCCGTTAGATAACATTTGTCTCCTCTTTGAATTTGAAACTTTGCAACGGTATAATCTTGTTTGAACCTTGGAGTTAACCATGGTTGATTATACCTAACCTTTGTCGCTTTCTTCAAGTCTTCAAATCAACCTTCAAAGAACTGAGTTGTGGTCGAGTTGAGTTTTTTGCGGTCAAAATACAATGCGGTCAAAGAGATGTTCCATGCGGTCAAAGCTCATTTGAAAACTCTTGCATTTAAACTCAATTCTGCCAAGCGGTCAAACATGCGGTCAAAACATTTCCTTGTTATGATTTCTTGCGGTCAAACTTGGTCTTTGTGATCAATACTCCTTTTGAGGCCAAAATTAAGTCATGTGGTAAATATATGCTATGTGCTCAAAGTAATGACTTTGTGGTCAAAACATGAAGCCAAAACATTTCCATGCGGTCAAACATGGTGACTTGCGGTCAAACATGGTTACTTGGAATAATTCTTTGATTTTCGGTCAATACTTCTTTTGAGCCCAAAGAATTTCTTGTGAACAATATAGTAATTCCATGTGGACAAGGATTGATTCATGCGGCCAAAGAGTAATTAAAGTGGCCACAAGTTGACTGCCATAATTATGACATGTGGTCATAACTTTAGGCAATATTAAAATTGGTTTTTGACTTTTGCCTATTATTTAATGAGCCATCTTTTTCAAGCCTAAATAACTAAACTATAAAAATGGACTTAACTAAAATTGAAGTTGTAAAACTTCTTACATAATGTCCTATAGTCCATATAAAATAAATTAGGTGATGGTATCAATCAAATCAAGTAATAGGAGGGGTTTATAATAAGCATACCCAACAATCTCCCCCTATTTGATTGAAACCATTACCTACTATGACAAAGGCTAATTCATTGTACTTGGTAAAAACATGTCCAAATAATTTAAGAATGGTAAATCATGTCCCAAGTCAATGCACACACTTAAGCCTAAGTCATAGATTTCTAACTTCCTATAAAGATAAAAGAATTTCATATTGGGAAGTAAGAAATAATCATTTAGTGCATTCAATGATGTTAACATGAAGTGCATGAATGCATTTAAACTAAATGTATGAAACATGCATAAGTATGAGATGTGCAAGATAAGCTATATGCATGAGTTATAAAATAATGCAATCATTATTTCACAAACAAGTAGTTTGAATGAATAAAGTTTTCGAAAGCCATAATGATGCATTTCAGAATTAGAGATTAAAAATTGTGACTTACGAAGTTGGCTTGTGCTTGTCATTTAATGATATTGACATGATATTATTCACAACCTTTGTTATGTGAATACATTATTCTTCACAGCCTTTGTTATGTGAATACTCTCTCCCCCTTAATGGTATCAATCAATAGGGAGGGCAGAGAGTTCACTTCCCTTGAACGTTTTTAGCATAACTCTTGCAAGGGCATTTTGAGTCAGATCTCTTTTATCAATCACCCAGCCGTGAATAAGGAAGTGTGGATCCTACAAAATGAAATTATAAGTTAGATCCATTTTTGAAGGAGTCACAGTACGTGGCATTGTTAAACCAAATTTATCCCACACTTCAATGAAGTGCCTGTTAGGGAATGTTATGGTTTCCAACCTATATACTGAGACTCAAGAATGCAAAATGACAAGTGAGAAATAACATGCGGTTTAGATCAACATAAATAGGAGCAGTATAACATCTAACACTTAGAGCAAAACAGCATGTGGTTTCAAATAATAAACTCAAGAGGTTTCCACATGTGGTTTAAAAACTAAGGTGAACATGCAGTTTCAAACAAGCATTTTCCATATGCGGTTTAACCTAAAGGAAGCATGCGATTTACACTGAAGCAGCATGCATTTTGAGAGATGAGGTTCTAAGGCATATTCAGATACAAAATTTTCAAGTATGTACTTCTCAACTGGATTTCTCTTGTGATATAACTTGTATAACTCATCCCCAAAGTAGTTTCGAAAGATTGTTCTTATGGTTCCCCAAAGTACTTTACCTGAGACACATACCTGAGCGGTCAAAGTTGTGATTCATTTGATCGTGGAAGGCTTCTACAAAGCCTTAGAACAAATAGGATGAATCTCATTCGGTCAAAGTTAATATGTTTTGACCGTAGGTAGGAATGCGGTCAAAGTCATATACTTTGATCTAAGATAGACTTCTCCAAAGACTTAAAATGTTGAAACTCGATTCTTCATACGGCAAGATGAGACATATGGCCAAATGAGATGGATATGAGGCTTATGTATGCTAAAGACTATTGACCTGTTCTTAAACATGAACTTAAAACACACAATTGTTAGTTAAGCAAATATGGACGAGTTTTACTTTAGTTCTAACATACCCATTTCTCCTCTTAAGAACACGAATCTCTTAGAGTCTAGAGCCTTGGTAAGAATATCTGCAATTTGATTGTCAGTACCATTATGCTCTAAATGAATGTTACCTTTTTCAACATGATCCTTGAGAAAGTGATATTTGATATCGATGTGTTTGGTTTTAGAGTGCATAACAGGGTTGTTTGATACTGCAATGGCTGATATATTGTCACAAAAGATTGGACAATTTTCTTCATGGATGCCATAGTCAACTAGTTGTTGCTTCATCCACGATATCGACAACAGCCTCCCAAAGCGACGATGTATTCAGCCTCCGATGTTGAGACAGACACTGAAGCTTGTTTCTTGCTGGCCCATGAAACAAGTCGATTTCCAAGGAAATGACAAGTTCCACTGGTGCTCTTCCTGTCAATTGTGCAGGCTGCATAATCTGCATCTGAGTAACCTATAAGATCAAAAGATGGTTATTTGGAATACCAAAGTCCAAGGTTAATAGTCCCAGAGAGATAACGAATAATACGTTTTACAGCTATAAGATGTGCTTCTCTAGGATCTGCTTGATAGCGAGCACAAACGCAAACACTAAACATGATATCTGGTCTACTAGCAGTTAGATATAGTAAGGAGCCAATCATTCCTCTATACAAAGTTTGATCAACTTTCTTACCTTTTAAGTCTTTGTCTAACTTGTTACCTGTAGCCATAGGAGTGTCGTATGCTTTTGCATTTTCAAGTCCAAATTTCTTGATTAGGTCTTTAGTGTATTTTGCTTGGCTAAGGAAGATGCCTTCATCACATTGTTTGATTTGGAGCCCAAGAAAGAATGTGAGTTCTCCCATCATGCTCATCTCAAACTTACTTTTCATAAGTTTTTCAAAACGCTTACACAAAATTTCATTAGTAGAGCCAAAAATGATATCATCAACATATATTTGAACAAGTAGAGTATGATCATTATATTTGGCAATGAAAAGAGTTGTGTCGATTTTACCTCGTTTGAAGCCCTTTTCTAAAAGGAATTTAGATAGAGTGTCATACCATGCTCTTGGAGCTTGTTTGAGTCCATACAAAGCCTTTTGGAGTTTGTAGACATGATCAGGATGTTTGTTGTCTTCAAATCCAGGAGGTTGTACAACGTAGACTGTCTCTTGAAGTTCACCGTTGAGAAATGCGCTCTTCACATCCATTTGATAAAGCTTGAATCTTTTGAAGGAGGCATCAACAACAACAACAACAACAAAGCCTTAGTCCCAAAATAATTTGGGGTCGGCTAACATGAATCCTCATATGTTATCGTGAAAAAAAAAAAAAAATATTAAATTAAATTAAATTAAAAAAATAAAAATAAATAAAAAAAATAAAAATAAATAAAAATATATATATATATATATATATATATATATATATATATATATATATATATATATATATATATAAAAATAAAAAAATAAAAAATAAAAAATAAAAAAATCAACCCCCCACATGGATTTTTGCCCTCCACTCCGGCCTCTTCAACACCATACTTTCATCCACTCCAAGTAAATTCATATCATTTTCAATTACTCTAATCCAAGTTTGTTTGGGTCTTCCCCTACCCCTCGCCATTTTATCATTTCTCCACTGTTCCGACCTCTGGCAGGTGCATCACTCGGTCTCCTTCTCACATGTCCAAACCACCGTAGACGATTTTCCCTCATTTTATCCTCAATGGGCGCAACTCCTACTTTACCTCTGATCACCTCATTCCCCAACCGATCCTTTCTTGTATAACCGCACATCCATCGAAGCATACGCATCTCCGCCACATTCATCTTATACACGTGACACTGTTTCACGGCCCAACATTCGGTGCCGTAAAGCAATGCCGGCCTAATTGCCGTGCGGTAGAATTTTCTCTTTAATCTATTAACATGACATGAATCGGATTTTGAAGGAGGCATAAGCTAGGAAAATTCTTATGGCTTCAAGTCTTGCAACGGGAGCGAAGGTTTCGTCGTAGTCGATTCCTTCTTCTTGTCTATATCCTTGTGCAACCAACCTTGCTTTGTTTCTTGTGATGCTTCCATTCTCATCCATCTTGTTTCTAAACACCCATTTTGTACCAATTACTCCTTGATCCTTTGGTCTTGGAACTAAGGTCCAAACTTTACATCTTTCGAATTGGTTGAGCTCTTCTTGCATAGCCACAACCCAACTTGAATCTTGGAGTGCTTCATCAACTTTCTTTGGTTCAATTTGAGATATGAATGAAGTGTATTCATCATAGTGAGAACTTCTTGTTTGAACCCCAGAGAACAAATCACCGATGACATTATCAATTGGGTGATCTCTAACCTCATGAATTTCTGGAGGTAAGTCTGGTTGAGTTGTTTGTTGTTGAAGATCTTCTATTGGAACATCATTTGAGCCATCAAAATAAGTGAGTTGAGGTATAGGCTCTATGGAATTTATGGGATTTGATTCAGCTGCATCATCTTCTGAGTGAACATCTTCAGTAGGAACTTCTGATGTTGGATTTGAAAAATTTGGTGCGGTTGAAGTTGATGGATTTCCTTGAGTTGAGTGATTTTCTGATCTAGGTGCATTTTGAGGAGGATTACCTGTCTCATTAGGCTCAGCAAAATCATCAGCAACATTTGGAGCCAAATGTGGCTCAAGGAGAGAATGTTCATCAAAAGTAACATGAACAGATTCTACTATCTTTAAACTATTTTTTATTAAAAACACGAAAAGCTTTAGAGTGTTTGGCATACCCAACAAAAATACCTTCATCTGCTTTAGGAGCAAATTTACCTCGATGCTCTTTTCCATTATATAGAATAAAGCATTTGCATCCAAATATTTTGAAGAAGGCTATGTTGGGGGTTCTTCCTCTCCAAAGTTCATATGGAGTCTTGTTGTAGGTCTTGTTGATGAGAGATCTATTTTGAGTGAAGCAAGGCTGTGTTGGTAGCTTGATTAAAAGTATTGTGGTAGCTTGGCTTCAGCGAGTATTGTCTTTCCAGCCTCAATCAACGTTCTATTCTTTCTTTCCATAACCCCATTTTGTTGTGGAACTCCAGCAGCAGAGAAGTTATGATCTATACCATGGTCGTCACGATCTTGAGCTACACCGTTATTTTGAATTCGGTTCCATGATGCGATCTAACACTAACGATGTCATCTTCTTTTTGTATTTGGAGGTACATTTAAAGAGTGAGGTCAAAATATCATAACAATCATCTTTGGAGATCATCATTTCGACCCATGTATATCGCGAGTAATCATCCACCACAACTAAAGTATATTTATTTCCTCCAATGCTTGCGATGGTGACGAGGTCAAACATGTCGATGTGAAGTAGTTGCAAACATCTTGAAGTTGAAGGCACGGTCTTCTTGGAGAAAGATGCCTTGGGTTGTTTGCCAAGTTGACATGTAGCACACTTCTTATCGTGGTGATCAGCTACTTTTGGTAGACCACGAACTAGACTTTCTCTTCCAATCTTAGATAGATACTTGAAGTTCAAATGACTAAGTCTTTTGTGCCACAACCAACTATTTTCACTCACACTTTTTGCTACAAAACAAAGATTAGTAAGATTGCAAGCAGAATTAAAATCTATAATGTAAACATTACTCTTACGAATCCCTTTGAGCAACGTGACTCCGGATGTGCCATCTTTGATAAAACAATTTGTTGAAGTAAAGTTGCAGTGCAATCCTTTGTCACAAAATTGAGATATGGAGAGAAGATTATGCTTGAGTCCTTTGACTAGAGATACTTCTTTTATAGTGATATTTCCTTTTCGAATGACTCCATATCCAATTGTCTTTCCTTTGTTGTTATCCCCAAACGTTGCGATGGACCATTTTCTTCACGAACATCTTCCAATGAAGGCGATATCTCCCGGTCATGTGTCTTGAACAACCACTTTGTCGAGATACCATTCATTTGAATTTGCCTTGGAAGATCCGGCCGTGAAGCGAGAGGACACGAAAGATAAAAATTTAAGAACGAGGTCCCCTTTTATTCTTGGGTCCTAGGGTTAGCACCTTTTGACAACCCACATCTGTTTCACGAAGGAGGGTGAAGTCCTTTTGGATTAGATGCGAATCGCCAAAGGCATTCACCTTATGACCATAATTATCACACACTGAACAGTGATGAAAACTACAAGTATCATGCGTTTTTACTAACTCTTTACTTTTCTTAAGAGTTGCATGTTTGGGAGCTTGATGGTTTTAGCTTTGACAAAGGGAAGCTGGATTTGGCTTGACTACGTATTTTCTAGGAGCATTCTTCTTGCTTTTGAAGGCGGGAGGAATGGTTGAAGAAGAAGGGCGGTCGGCCTTGCGGTTGCCCGGCCACCAATTCCACCGAAGTGGTTGGAGTAGGGATGCGGCCAACTCCATAAGCCATGTTCTCCGAATCATCAATCTCAGAATCCTTTTCTTTTATCTGAGAGTCCTTCCTATACTTTGGGTAGACATAATTGAAATTATGTTGTCCTTTACCCTTAGGATTAGCATGCTTCCTCTTAGGAATTTCATTAGTTAGTTTTGAAATCTCTTCATCCTTTTCACTATCGGATGCACACTTCTCTTCTTCACCGGATCCAAAACCTATACCTTCCTTAATTCCATTGGAAATTTGGGAGTCTATGATTTGATCCGAGGTGGATTTTGACTTGAGCCACCCATCAATAATCTTTTGAAGATTGTTGACTTGGGTAACCAGGTCATCATTGCGAAGTTGAAGTGCAGCAACCTTAGTTTCAAGGATGAGGTTTTGATCTGCAAGAGGAGTCATACTTTTGATTTGGCCCTTAAGATTTGAGATTTCGGACCTCATCACAGTTTTCTCCGTCTTGAGCTGAGAAATTTCATCAGTTGCTAGTGATAGAGCTTTCTTAACATTTTCAAACCTTTGGATCATCACTTCAGCCTTTTTAAACATCTCTTCTTGATCCATGGGGGAAATCTCATTGGCCCTTTTTGAAACTTTTGGAATTGATTTAGCTTTTGAAGGTGCTTCATTTTTGGATGGAAAGATGGGGCGAGAAAATGAACAATTTCCAATTTTGGTGCTTGGAGTGAGGTCATAATTGCTATAGTCCACACTGTTAGCCACAAACTTGGTTTTCTTTGAAATCACCTCATTCCTCTTTTTGAGCGACTCATCGTGAACTTCATCTTCTGAGTCACTAGAAGCATCCTCAAAGAATGAGGCAGAGATTTACCTCTTCGATACTCTCATCGCCGTCTTCATCGAATCGCCTTGATCCAAGTTGCAAGTTCTTTAGAATTCTCTTCTTCTTCAAAGAACCATTCCCTTTCGTTGAGAAAATTTCGAAGGGAAAGTTTTCTTTTCAAATACTCATATTTGGGTTGAGGACACTACGAAGCAAAATGACACGGCTTTCTACAATTGTAGCACACGAGGTCACCTTTTTCTTTGAGTCACTCACCCTTGAAGATGTTGCTGGATATTTACTTTTTGAAAACGATTTTGAATTTTTACGAAATTTTTGAAAACGTTTTACAAACATGGCAAAGTCCTCATCATCCATATCGATGAGAGAAGAAGTTGAAATACTAGGATCTGAGGTAGGCTTTGAGGGTTTCTCCACATGATCAACAACGAGACATAGAAAGTGATTTTCCCTTTCCCTCGACTTCTTCAATATGTTGTAATTTTAACTCATAAACTTTAAGGTTTGCATATAAATTACTAAGAGTCCATGTAATGAGGTTTTTTGAATCTTCGAGGGAAGTTGCTTTGTGCATCCATTTGGATACCAGAGCAGTAAGGAATGTCATGTTAATTTCTTTATCAGTTAAAGCATTACCTAGAGATAAGCAAGCATTTACTACCTCAACATAGCGATCGTAGGTTTGACGTAGAGATTCATTGGGTAGTCTGTTGAAGCTGCTGTATCTCCTTTCAATTTCAAATTTCTTGCTTTCCTTGCATTGATCATCACCTTCGAGATAGTTTTCAATAGAGTCCCACATCTCCTTTGCAGTCTTGCATTTGAGTACCTTCGATAGGTGGAAGTGGGTAAGGTTAGGAGATGATGTTTACGGCTTTGCTATCCAACGCAACATACTTTCTTTCTTCGTCGAGTCCATTCCGTCTTGACTTTTTGACTTGGGAACCGGTATTGGTAGTTGCATCAGTATTAGCTTTCATTGGAACAAAGGGTCCGTCGTTGATACAATCAACCAGCCTTTCATCTATTGATTCTAAATGAATTAGCATTCGAGCTTTCCAGATATCGAAGTGATCTTCGTCCAACATAGGAATGTGTGAATAGTTAATTGTTGCCATAGCTTTTGAAGTTGCCATGACGAATCGGCACCCAAGCTGTTAAGCTTGAAAAACAAAGAATAGTTTTATAAAGGTGTTTGGCTCTGATACCACTTGTTGGTCCCAAAGGTACAACAAGGGTAAAGAAAATAGCTAGAGGGGGGTGAATAGCTATGTAAACTTTTTCGACCCTTGTCAAAATTCAACCAAGTACTTACTAGATTTGATAGTGAGTACAATCTATGATTCACTATCAAGATAGAGTAAAATGCACAGCGGAAGTTTTTCTAAGTAAGAGAGTGGTCAAAATGGGTTTAGTGGCCAAAAATATACTTTGTGATCAAAGTAGAGGTTTTGCGGTCAAAGTAGATGTTTTGCGGTCAAAGGAAAGATTTTGTGGTCAAACTGAGTTTGTGGTCAAAATCTAACTTTGTGAATCAAAACAAGATTTTTGTGGCCAAAGTAAGTTTGTGGTCAAAACTTAAGATTTGATAAGGAAAACAAACTTGGTTGAAAGAGATGTGGATTCAAAGAGCTAAGGCAATAACAACATATAAACACAATTCACACAAGTAATAAGAGCTGGCAAGATCAAACACTAGCAAACAAAGTAAGTAATAATAAGGACTTGAAAGTAAATGCTGAATGTAAAGAACACAAGTATTTGGAGAGGTTCAATCGTTAAAGATCTACGTCCTCTATCAAGATGGTTAGTCTTGGATTTTCAAATGAGGTTTATATTGATTCCTTGCTTGTTACAGATTATCAAGTGAAGAGCTTGAATCAAAAACCTATTTCTATGAAAAACAAATCCTAGACTAAAACCAGTGTTTCCCTAATGATATAATCTATATGATTAAATCAAAGGGGTGTGTGTGTGATTCAAGAATCAAAAGCTCTTTTATAATCTTAGTGATTAGAGCCTGATGAGTCTTGTTTGTGTTTACAAGGCTTGAGATTCTGGGCTTGGATATTTTCTTGATAGCTTGAAGGAGGTGCTTGAAGATGCGAATGATTCTGGAAATCTTGCTCTTGATCTTCAACACTTTTCTTGGTGACAACAAAGGTTTTTCTCTTATAATCTCAGCACCATCTCAGCTTGTCTCAACGAATCTCCAAGGTGAATCACAAGGACTATTTATAGCCTTGGCTTGGGCTACTAGCCGTTGGAGAGTCTTGGAGACAAAGTTTCAAGGACAAGTGTTGTTGAAATCTGATTGGTGCACGTTTCATTCTTGTCCTTTTGTTGCAGAAGGTAGTGGAGAGCTTGTACTAAGTATCCGTTAGATAACATCTGTCTCCTCTTTGAATTTGAAACTTTGCAACGGTATAATCTTGTTTGAACCTTGGAGTTAACCATGGTTGATTATACCTAACCTTTGTCGTTTTCTTCAAGTCTTCAAATCAACCTTCAAAGAACTGAGTTGTGGTCGAGTTGAGTTTTTTGCGGTCAAAATACAATGCGGTCAAAGAGATGTTCCATGCGGTCAAAGCTCATTTGAAAACTCTTGCATTTAAACTCAATTCTGCCAAGCGGTCAAACATGCGGTCAAAACATTTCCTTGTTATGATTTCTTGCGGTCAAACTTGGTCTTTGTGATCAATACTCCTTTTGAGGCCAAAATTAAGTCATGTGGTAAATATATGCTATGTGCTCAAAGTAATGACTTTGTGGTCAAAACATGAAGCCAAAACATTTCCATGCGGTCAAATATGGTGACTTGCGGTCAAACATGGTTACTTGGAATAATTCTTTGATTTTCGGTCAATACTTCTTTTGAGCCCAAAGAATTTCTTGTGAACAATATAGTAATTCCATGTGGACAAGGATTGATTCATGCGGCCAAAGAGTAATTAAAGTGGCCACAAGTTGACTGCCATAATTATGACATGTGGTCATAACTTTAGGCAATATTAAAATTGGTTTTTGACTTTTGCCTATTATTTAATGAGCCATCTTTTTCAAGCTTAAATAACTAAACTATAAAAATGGACTTAACTAAAATTGAAGTTGTAAAACTTCTTACATAATGTCCTATAGTCCATATAAAATAAATTAGGTGATGGTATCAATCAAATCAAGTAATAGGAGGGGTTTATAATAAGCATACCCAACAACCCTAATCATTCAAATATTACTCTTGTATTTGATAAATGACTTAATCAATTACGTAATCTCTTGATATAAAGCGACGGAAAAGTGAGAAAGGGAGAAAAAGTGGAGCAAAGAATAGTAAGTAGATAATTGTTGTAAGTATGCAAATGAGTCTTATTGAATAAAAGGTATTAAATCATTTTCATTATTTTAGAAAATTATAATTTTTAGTGAGACACTCAATCAAATAGGTAAATAAAAAGTGTAATTTTTTGTGAGATAGAAAGAAATATTCCTTTATTAACTGTCTCTCACATATGTTACTTTTCATAATAAAATTATTAATAAATTGCTAACTTTTGATATAAGGGTAAAAAAGTATTTTAAATACTTTTACACAAAACTATAATTATTTTGGAAAAATCCAAAAACCACAAATATTTTGATTTTTTTCTCAAATAATTCATTTTAAAAAATATATTTTCCAAAGTAACTCACTGTTCAAACTTTTTCCATAAATGTCCCACTTTTTTAAACCCGCTACATCATGTAGCGAGTTTGACTGTGATCGGTCAAACTCGCTACACTGTGTAGCGAGTTCCAAGTAATTAGCTTTGCCAGTTTGTAATTAATCTCGAAAATTAAGTGAAGACAAACTCGCTACACCGTGTAGCGAGTTTGATCGGTCAAAGTTAAACTCGCTACACCGTGTAGCGAGTTTCCCTTTTTTTTTAGTAGATAAGGTTTTTCAGATTCATTTATCCTCCTATCCCTCATTCATTCATTCTCATATCCTTCTCGCAACCCTCAATCTTCTCAATCCAAATTCGATACAACCCAAAAAATGAATCCATCTAAGCTCTGTTTTTTTTTACCGCCGTCCCAATTCCTCTGTTGAATCATCCACCCCTCAATCTTCTTAATCCTTCTCTTCATCGCGTGTTATTCATGGTCCCGTCGGTGCGGTACATTCCGCCATGCTGTGAATGTGTGCCCAAATTTTGTGGATTCACGCGAGTTTGAAGACATCCGGTTTAATTTGAAAAACGGAGTCGTCACGCCATTTTGATTTCCTCAAAACTTTGAAAAAAAGGATTTTAGGGTTCGGAGGTTAAGTTACCCCTTGGGAAGAACGGATCGTCGTTCACCCAAGGTGCCTTGCCGTAGCAAGTCTCCCTAGATTCCGTTTATCGTGCTTGCTTGCTTGCGTGCTTTCTTGTGTGCATGTGTTTGAATAAAAGGGGAGGGAATGTCCCAAGTTGTCTTCCGGACGTACAAACCATTTATTTGTTGTCGCTCGGGATTTCTTGGATTTTATGTATTCGGGATTTTGATCCCGTCCTCATTTTGGACTTGTGATCATCGCTTCTTAACCTCGGGACTTGCGTGATCGAGAGAAAGACTCTCTTTTATAGTCCAAAATGAGGTTCTTTAGGAAGGAGTGACCTTAGCCCATCAATCCCACACCTTAAGACGATTGAGCTTATATGGATGCTTCATGCTCGTCTTAAGTGATAATCGGAGATATAGGTTCAAGGTCGTCCCTTTCTAAAGAGATTGTGGCACCTTTTAATGGAAGAAACGGTGTAAGGATAGGATCTTTACACCGGTCCGTTCCGAAGGTTGCTAATGGGGACATGGGGGAAATGCATGTAAAAATGACATTTTTAGTGAAAAGATTACATTTTTGGTTTTGCAAAGGATTGTTTTTGGTTTAAAGAAGTGATCTTTATGCAAAGGATGCATTTTTATGAAGAAATTGATACTTAATATGCAAAAGGATGCACTTTTATGTAAAGACATGATTTTTATGCAAAAGATGCATTTTATGTGGGAAAATAGTATTTAATATGCAAAGGATGCATAAAGATTGCATTTTGAAAGCAAGGGATGCTAACTTTGATGATAAAGCAACGACTTTTAATGCAAAGGATGCATGAAAATGGATTTTATGTGCAAAGGATGCATTTTGAACACAAAGATTGCATTTTTATGAGCAAAGGATGCATAAAGATGGTATTTTTATTGTAAAAGGGGGTTTTTAGGTGCAAAGGATGCACCTTTGATTCAAAGATTATATTTTTAATAGCAAGTGATGCCTATTTCATGCAAAGGGGGATAGGGGGGTATGATAAAGATATGATCTTTAATGATAACTACCAAGTCCCAAGCAAGATAATGACAATATATGAATGCAATGAGCAATTTAAATCACATAGAGCAAGTAAAATGCAAGGTTAAGGGAGTGAGAGGTTACCAATGGTGGTGGCCTCTTCTCCTTTGAGTTGAGCTAGGTGGAAGGACCAACTTTGGGATCTTCAAGGAGGAGGGAGGTGGCTTCTTGGCTTTCTTCTTCAACCTCTTGGATTTCCAGCAGTGTTTTGGGTGTATTGTGAAGCTGAGTATGGAGTATGGTGTGTGTTTTTCGTCTTGCTAAAATGGGAAGAGGAGGGCTCTATTTATAGGCAGTCTGGATAAGACTAATGAAGCCGTGCGGCTAGGAGTCTCCTCCTAATGCAGCCGTGCGGCATTATCCACAATGACTCAGTATGTTTCTAGAATCATGCAAGGTGGCAATTCTAGAAGCTTTTTGTAATTAAGAAAAACGTGTTTCTTAATTACTAAGCCTTCCCTTCAGCCCTTAAGAGGTTTGAAACAGTTCCGGAATTGTTCCGAAACTCTAGGAAAGTCTGGGAAATTACCGGGAAATTTACCGGAATTGCCGGGGAAATTAACCGGAAGGCATGAGCCAGATTTGGGTATTTACAGAAGCCCCTCGGCAACGTCACTTGCAGGGCGAGTGGGGTTGTCGATAGAAAAGGATCCGATCTGGCGAATGCCGAGACGGATTGGGAGACCAAGTTGGTCGAGTGACTGGACCTTTTATGAAAGGCTACCTACGTATCCCGAGTGGGAATCAAGCCATAATCGTAGTTCGGAATCCACTGGGGAAAGGGGTGTCATATGTGACGAATTGACTGAACCTAAAGTAGGCTATTTACGTATCCCGGAGGAATCAAGCCAGGCCGTAGTTCGAACTTTTTACTAAGACGAAATGTTATTCCTTCATCTTGGAATAAAGGAGATCGAAAGAGAGAGCGAAATGTTATTCCTTCATCCTGGAATAACGGAGATCGCAAGAGAGGTCGAAATGTTATTCCTTCAACTTGGAATAATGGAGATCGAAAGAGATATCGAAATGTTATTCCTTCAACTTGGAATAACGGAGATCGAAAGAGATATCGAAATGTTATTCCTTCAACTTGGAATAACGGAGATCGAAAGAGAGAGCGAAATGTTATTCCTTCATCTTGGAATAACGGAGATCGCGAGAGAGGTCGAAATGTTATTCCTTCAACTTGGAATAACGGAGATCGAAAGAGATATCGAAATGTTATTCCTTCAACTTGGAATAACGGAGATCGAAAGAGAGAGAGCGAAATGTTATTCCTTCATTTTGGAATAACGGAGATCGCGAGAGAGGTCGAAATGTTATTCCTTCAACTTGGAATAATGGAGATCGAAAGAGATATCGAAATGTTATTCCTTCAACTTGGAATAACGGAGATCGAAAGAGAGATCGAAATGTTATTCCTTCATCATGGAATAACGGAGATCGCGAGCGAGGTCGAAATGTTATTCCTTCAACTTGGAATAATGGAGATCGAAAGAGATATCGAAATGTTATTCCTTCAACTTGGAATAACGGAGATCGAAAGAGAGAGCGAAATGTTATTCCTTCATCTTGGAATAACGGAGATCGCGAGAGAGGCCGAAATGTTATTCCTTCAACTTGGAATAACGGAGATCGAAAGAGATATCGAAATGTTATTCCTTCAACTTGGAATAACGGAGATCGAAAGAGAGAGCGAAATGTTATTCCTTCATCTTGGAATAACGGAGATCGCGAGAGAGGCCGAAATGTTATTCCTTCAACTTGGAATAACGGAGATCGAAAGAGATATCGAAATGTTATTCCTTCAACTTGGAATAACGGAGATCAAAAGAGAGATCGAAATGTTATTCCTTCATCTTGGAATAACGGAGATCGCGAGAGAGGTCGAAATGTTATTCCTTCAACTTGGAATAACGGAGATCGAAAGAGATATCGAAATGTTATTCCTTCAACTTGGAATAACGGAGATCGAAAGAGAGAGCGGAATGTTATTCCTTCATCTTGGAATAACGGAGATCGCGAGAGAGGTCGAAATGTTATTCCTTCAACTTGGAATAACGGAGATCGAAAGAGATATCGAAATGTTATTCCTTCAACTTGGAATAACGGAGATCGAAAGAGAGATCGAAATGTTATTCCTTCAACTTGGAATAACGGAGATCGAAAGAGAGAGCGAAATGTTATTCCTTCATCCTGGAATAACGGAGATCGCAAGAGAGGTCGAAATGTTATTCCTTCATCTTGGAATAACGGAGATCGAAAAAGAGCGAAATGTTATTCCTTCATCCTGGAATAACGGAGATCGCGAGAAAGAATATATTTTGTAAAGAAGTAGGAAGGATTCGATAATTTTTGTAAAGAAAGTGGGACGTACCCGATAATTTTTGTAAAGAAACGGGACGTACCCTGATAATTTTTGTAAAGAAATGGGACGTACCCTGATGATTTTTGTAAAGCAACGGGACGTACCCTGATAATTTTTGTAAAGCAACGGGACGTACCCTGATAAATTTTGTAAAGCAACGGGACGTACCCGATCATTTGAAAATAGAATTGAAAATGCCAAGGGCAAATAAAATGAGCCACAGGGGTAAATTTGTAAAATAGGCCACGGGGCACTGGAGGGAAAACTGGATTGGGAATGATTGGAAATGCCAGGGGCACAAAGGGTAAAACAGGCCTATAGGGGATAAAATTGTAAAATGGAGCCTTCAGGGGCAAAATTGTAAAAACAAGCCACAGGGGCTTAGTATGTCGCACGACATAATAGGCCATGTGGACAGTTTATTTAAAAATTCGCACAGTCGTCATTTTGAAACTCAATTGAAATTGAAATTGAGAGGGAGGCGACAACGAGAAGAGAGAGAGAGCAAACCATCGGAGAGAACTTGAGAGGGATCGAGAGAAATCAAACATATCGAGTCTGATTCAATTGGAAAATGCCTCCTAGATTGCGTCCTACCAAGAGAGGACCTCAACACGCCGAGTTGGCTACTCGATGGAAAGGGGTTCAGAGGATTCAAAGGCCGTTTCTTTCGGAAGCTCAAAGAGGAGATTTCTATCCGCAGCTCGATGATCATACCTCGGATGTCAGGAAGAAAGATGTGGTAAGTAACCTAGGTTTTTGAAAATTTTTGATTTGGGTGAAATTGATTTGATTTTTTTTTCAGACTGCAACTATGAATTGTCAAGAATTGGCATGTGAACATTGAACTAATTGCATGAATTGAACTAAATGCTTATTCTACATTATATGATTTAACGTACTTTTATTTGAAAAAGGGGTGAGATGGACTCAAAGGGAAATAACAATTTTGATGTACTAATGCTTTTTTGTAAAGAGGATGGGACGGACCCAAGGGAATAGGGATGATTTTTATGTAAAAGTGAGATGGACTCAAAAGAATAACATTGATTTGGGTGAAAAGATGAGACAGACTCAAAAAGAAATAACAGTTCTTTTGATAAAAATTGGGACAAATAAAGAAGAAGAAATAATGAAATATGATGGACATTGGGACAGACCCAAAGAATGATTTTTATTGTGCTATCATGACATGTATTTAAGAGCAGAATGATATTAAATGAGATATTCATACCTATGATATGTTTACCTGTAGGGATTGCGCACCAGAGGCTCCCCCGAGGTGATTGGCAGGCTATGGGAGAGCTTGCCGGGCATCCAGGAGCATATATATTCGCCTAAGGGCATGGTCTACGCCATGGGGCTGGGATGATTTTTCGAGATGGCGAAGGCCATCGGAGACACCCAGAGGAGTGTGGATCTGGTGAGGGCATTTAGAGAGTTTTGGTGGGAGACCACTCATTCATTCCACTTCTCTTGGGGTGAGACGACAGTCACACCATTGGATTTTGCGATCATCACGGGATTGCCCTTTACGGATGAGCCACTTTATATGGACGAGCCTGCACAGGGAGCCAAGCCCCAGCCCATTGTTGATGCCGACTTTATGAGTTTGCTTGGTTTCGTTCCCCAGATCAAGAAGGGGAATGGATATGAGTTGGGTGAGCTACATGGCTTGATTGGAGAGCAGAGTAGGGACTACCTTGTGGTTGATGATCCTGTTGAGAGCCGGCTGAGAGCCGAGAGATTGGCGAGAGCCTTCGTATGGGTGGGTTTTTCTGACATGCTGTTTATCAACAGAGCATCTACTGCCCTGATTTCACTACTAGAGCTTCTGAGAGCATGGGATGCTGTGGGGAATACGTCTGGGGTGAGCGGAGTTTAGCCGAGATGTACTTGGCTCTAGATGACGTCAGCAGAGGGAAGGCGAAGTATTTCACCTGCTATCACTTGGCTTTCGAGGTATTCTCTCATCTTGACTTCTTTTCTTTTGCACATTCCACTCTATCGTTTTTTCCTGTTTTGACTTCTTCTTCTTCTTTTCAGGCTTGGGCCTTCGAGTATTTTGCCTGTTATGCATGACAGATTCGGGATGAGTTTCCTGCCACCACTTTTCCTGCTCTCAGACGGTGGACGAAGAATGCCAGGAGACAGACCAGGACACCGGAGGGTTCGAGGTGCAGGATTACGGCCTCGTATCATGATACGCTGTTGTGCTTGAGAGGGACTCCACAGAGGCTGAGTTTATTCCCTTGGACTGTCCGTTATGGCGATTTGGATTTAGATCATGTTGCGCACTTGACAGAGTGTCGCAAGCTGCTGGTGGGTTTGTCCGGAGATGCCCTATATTTAGGAGAAAGAGTGTACAGACAGCATGGGTCCAATAGGCATGCTCGGATCCCTGATGATCCTCCAGCTAGGATGTGGCTGCCTCGCCAGTTGGCGAATGTAGATGATTTGATCGTAGGCGTGGCGGCACATCTCTTTACACGGGATGGGGATTACACCTTATATATGGCTAGGCATCTCCAGTCCCCATAGGTCAGAGTTGGCTATGGTGCTCAGGGTGCGGGACCCTCGACTGGTTACGTGGATAGACCTCCTTTGCCTCCGACTTTCATTGATTATTAGGGTGGTGGCCGTATGCGGCGAGCTCATATTGACATGTCACAGACTCATCCTCGCCTGGTGCTCCCGCGAGGTTCTAGATCCGTGAGTACTGCCTTTTGCATTTTTTTGGATCGCTTGCATCTCTTTTTGTTATCAATAACTGCATTTTGACACTTATTATGTCGCGCATAGCAGTGTCGGCCCGGAGCTTACGGGCATTTGACCGGGGGCTTATGCGCGCTGTGAGCATGATTGGCAAGCTCCAGAAAGGCATGAGCTTTTGGAAGAATCAGTGCCGGTCACAGGGTTCGATCGATATCTCCCCACCTGGCCAGCCGAGAAAGAGCCGAGAAAGAAGAGGAGTCGCTCTGACGACGTGGGCACCAGCGGGGGTATTAGTGGACCGACGCCTCGGACAAAGAATCCAAATGTGTCTCTTCACGGACCAGTTGAGATTGATGATGATGATGATGAGGATGGTGGGGCTGAGACAGCCATAGATTATGAGCTTGATTCTGTTGTCATCACTGAGCTTGACGACTATTATCGCATGGGGACCGTAGCCTATGAGGCACCTTCTGATGATCCGGATGATGAGCCTGAGGAGGTTGAGGATGACGGAGATGACTCAGAGTAGCCCCCTTCCCCCCTAGATTATTATGACCTTTTTTGTTATTGTACCCTTTTTGGGAAAACATATCATGTTATTTTTGCTATGCACTTCTTTTAGACTTGGTCTATTTTGTATGTACATTGTTATCCCTTTTGTTGCACGCATTTATGAAATGATGGTATGGCAGATGGCTTGAATTGGATAGGTTCAAATGGATTTTCGGCTTGTATATGTACTAGGTGAATGAATGCATGGGTGTACATGGGGTAAATGAACCCTCCCTTATGCACTTGAGAAGTGAATGACTGATGTTTGCAGCTTATGACGAGTCGGGGAGTGCCCAGGGGGAATGCAGTACACTGCTGATGTCTGAAGTCTGATGTTGGCTTATTATGTCGCGCGACCTAATAAGCCATGTGGCCAGGTTTGTCACGTGACATAAGTAGCCTGAACTGCACTTTTCATTGCCTTTGGAATTGGACTGGAATTTGCTGACACAGGTTGGAATTGGGTGACCAAAGAGGTTACCTACCTAGTCTTCTTGGGGCAATGGCAAAGAGATATTGGTCCCTTAATATAAGAATGGAAACGGGGTGACCTAGGAGGTCAAACGGCCAATCTTACTAGGAATGTGCCAAATAAAAGGGGTGACCAATATGGTCAGATAGTTGGACTTTTATGAAAATCTATCTTACCACGGAAGAATGACGAAGGAAGAGGGGTAACCCTAGCGGTCAAATGGCTATACCTTTGCGAAAAGCTTACGCACAATTAAGGAACGGGGAAAGAAAAAGGTGACCAATGTGGTCGGATGGCTGGACCTTTATGAAAGGCTACCTACGTATCCCAGAGGAATCAAGCCTTGGTCGTAGTTCAAGCCTCACTAGATAATTAGGAACAATGCCTAGGATCCTTGAAGTTTTGACAATTAATGGAGGTTGTCACCTGAGGAAGCTAAAGCTTGCATCACTATCGAGTAGATAGAGGCAGCTATAGCTGGAAAACTTGAGCATACTTCTCAATCTGTGATAGAGGTAGCTAAAGTTGGATTTTTGACAGTTAGGAAACTGTCGCATGGCGTTATCTCGTTATAACGAAAGTAACGGAGGCGCTTTTGGGAGAAAATGTTATTATTAGCAATTGGCACATTACTTGAGCCTAGGGGTGATTTTTTCTTGGAAACAATGGTAGGGACTGGGACTGGGTCTGGATGTACATATGGAATGTGTTTGAAAATTGTTTAAGACAGGTTTCAAGCAGGTGGGGTCGTATCCCTTGGGTGCGGAATGAGCTGCTTCTGAGATGTTATCAATGTGGACTAGAATTTCCTCTTGGGCTGAGACTAGGTTTAAACCTTGGGTCTCGATGAATGTTCCTTTCTCACACTCTGGCATTTGAAGCTGATGCTGACTGACTTTTACAACCAAAGACTAAAGTAGATGTCGAAGTGACCAAACCTCTCTTCTAGGGATGGATGCGACTTATCGGAGCCCCGGTCTGAGGGAAAGCTTTCTGCAAAGCCCCATGTCTTATTAAAGCAAGGAAAGATCCTTTTATTTGGCAAAGCCCCAATTGGATGAACTGAGTAGGCGAAGTTTTAGGTTACGAAGAAGTGACTTGGTGAAGCCCCAATCTGATGACCTAGCAAAAATCCCAATCTGATTGGTACTGCAAAAGTAATCCTGAGGTTAATCTGACCAAGACCGAATCTATCTTGTTGACATGGTGAGGAACCCGATGCAGACCCCAAAAATGGCTAAAGAAGCCCCAGTTTAAAGAAACGCTTGACAAAGTCCCAACCTTGAAGAGTTTCGAGGCAGCCCTAATGCGAATTGTAGCAGAAGAGGGAAAACCTATCCTTTCGTACTCTCTCTTTTATTTTCTTTAGTCACTCAGTCAACCTTGAGAAGATATGGACGAAGAGAATTTCAGAAATTTATACATGCAGGGGCATATTTTTCGAAAGATGGGAATAGATCTCGATTTTGTGTTATTTTGATGGCCTTATTTGACGTAGGCACAAAACTCGCTTTGGGTTTGACTCTTTTGAGAGAGTATAAGCGTAGAAAGGTTTGTAAAAGTGTATGGAAGCCCCTGCTGACAGAAAATCAGTGTTTAGCACTATTTTTCCTAAGATGTAGAAAAGGAAGACTTGTCAAGACATCTGAAAACTTGTTTTATTTACAATGATCACAAGATTGCTTAAAACCCTTTATTGATGTTCGGGTTATTCAACCATTAATCTCGATATGAACAAACATTCTGATTAATCATGAGGAGAAAGTTAACCAGTGTTGAGGATCAAGGTTGGCTGGGTGTGAAAGAAAGGTTTGTGTATAGGGAGTTTATTGATGAGACCAGGTTCTATGGGATTTGACTGTGTCTATGGGAGAGGTCATTAATGAGACCGGATTTTCTGGAATTAAATATGCTTATGATCGGACCATTTCTGGTTGCCTACGTTTCCCTCATTGTGAGGAGCTCAGGTCGCCGTAGTTCGACTTCAGCTGGATTGATTTGGGAAATGGGATTTGTGGTTCCTTTAGTGAAAAGGCTCGGATGAGAAGATTGGATGATGAGGCGTGGGCCTCGGGATGATTCCTTGACCAAGTCATTCTTGGACGACTGCTTCTGATTGCTTCCTCTTTCATTGGGGGAGAGGAGATTTGCACGTGCCTACAGGCTTATGAAATGCTTCTGGCTTTGCTTCGACCGCCCCATTGTTATTGACAACATCTATTCTTTCGAGCTTTGATTTTGCCTGTCCGTCAAGCTTTTGATTGGTGACACTAGGTCCTTGGCCCTATCTTTTTTCTCTTTTTTTTTTTATGTGCAACCCTGTTTTTTGCCTAGACCGCCCTTTTTTGGATTTTCAGCCTAGCTGGGCATTACTCTTTTTGCACTAATTTTTTTTTTATTTTCTGAAGCACCTGAGGGCCAAGGCGAGCCCCTGCTTGAACTTTCTTGATACCCTTGAGGTCTAAGGCAAGCTCTTGGGTTGTTGTTGACATGGGGTCAATCTTTCGAAGCTGAGTGGCCTTTTGTTGTCCCTTGACAATGCCGCCGTCATTGACTTGGTCAAGGTGATGGTGAGGACATGATTGGGAAAGTGTATGGCTTGATGAAGGCTTTTGTAAAGTAAGGAAAGTGTATGGCTTGATGGAGGCCTTTTGTGGGGTAAGGAAGGTGTATAGGGAGAGCATTGGTTGACTTTCTCACACCGATTAATCAGAACGTGAATTATTTCGAGAGATTACTTGTTGAGCAATGCAAATGATCATATGAAATAAAACCATTTCATTAAATGTAATGTAGGTGTGCAAATAATGTCTTAAGTCTAGCAAGAAAAGAAGAAAACTCTTTTATAGAAGATTGAAGACTAATTACAATGTCCGTGGAGGACTTGATTGAAAGAGGAAAACACTAGAACCTACGAGAGTTGACTGAGAGACTATTTTTTTTCTTAGTCTTACTTAAGGATAAATAGACCCTAGCCTAGCTACTCTTCGCTGGTTGGACTGCCAGGGAGCTTGAGCTTTCCTTCGTAGATCAGCCATTGAATTTCTTTCTTCAGATCCAAACACTTGTCTGTCACGTGACCATAATGCTTGTGGTACTCACAGAACTTGGTCCTGTCAACTTTACGTGGGTTTCTCGGCTTATAATTCTCGAGAGGTATGAGAAGGCCTCGTTTCACCAAATCGTCAAAAACTTTGCTCATGGCATCCCAACATCCTGCTGACGTTTCTGACCTTGCATCTCCTGAATCGACCTCTTACCATAACTTTCTGTTTTTGGCCCATGGAGGTTCTTGAGCTTCCCGTCTTCTATCAACTTCTGGATCTCATGCCTCAAATAGCAGCAATCATCAGTGTCGTGCCCTGGGTATTGATGGAAAAGACAATGCTTAGACTCATCCACTTGAACATTGGGGTTCTTGGGCTTCCAATTCTCCAGTGGCTTTATCAGCTTTTCTTTAACCAGCTTTTCCAGCAACTTGCTTAAAGGCATCTCCATGTTGTCATAATGAAGGGAGCGGAGTTTTCGGGAGACATTTTTGTTCTCAAGACTCGGATTTCCATTGTCCAATTGGTTCCATTGTTGGATTTGACTGAAGGAGGCTACGACACTCTTTCCTTTGTGAGGGGGCAGTGAGAGTGGGTAGGGTTCTTTGTTTGGTGCTGGTGGCATTGGGTTATGCTTGGTGGAGTCATTTCCTTTCCTGATTCGACATCTTGGGTCAAGGGAGTACTGATACTCATCATGAGGTCAAACTTTTCTTGCATCTGTTTCACTTGCTCCATCAATATTGCCACATGGGGGTCAACGGGAACTCTCGAGTTACTGGAACTCGCAAGGACTCTTATCGGCGAGAGGAACCATAGTAGCGGTGAGTGGCCCGGCTGGATTCATTAAGTCCGGTAGGTGACAGCTGAAAACTTGAATCATCCTTTGGCAACTCATGATTGCATTTAGGTAGGTATAGTGGCTTCAGAACATAGCCACATAGCTCGAACTGATTATGTGAAGCTGGAGTATAGACTGGCAGGTATTGCTGGAACTGAGAGACAGGTGGGGTGAAGCCCAATCCGTTCTGAGGAGCTGAGGGCGATGGGGCCCTGATGAGCTGGGATGTTGGAAAGGACTGAGGAGGAGTGGTCCGTGGCAAGGGATCGTATGCGGATGGAGGAAGGTATTGGCTGTAGGATGGAAGGTTTTGGTTATAGGATGAAGGGACTGAAATCACTGTTTCTGAAGTCTCATCTTCGACCACTACCAGAGAACCATTCGACTCAACTGTTACCTGAATTCCATGACGACGGAGTGCATTGATAAGCATGGCTTGCTGTTCCTCATAAACCTTATGGGCATTTTCCAAAGCTAGGACTAACTCTTCCTTCCTAACCATCTGATTTCCTGCACCCTCACCGCTTTCTGTCAAATCTGCCATTCTGACTTAAAACTGACGATTCTGCCGAACTGTCTGAACCTAAGGTTTTCTGCACTAAAAAGCCGCTGACCAAGTATTCTTGCCCACTTCTTTCTCGCTGCGGGAAAGGGACAGGCAAGGTTTAGACTCGGGGATAAGTAAGGTTTAGATTCGAAGGTAGGTAAGATTTAGACTCGGAGGTAAGTGTTTAGGCTAAAGGCTCAAGTAACATGCACTTATCTGCTTAAGTTTTGCTCAAAACACATTTTCTCCTAATCCTAATTGATCAGAAAAGATGAGACCTTGAAAGGTCAAGATTGAAATTTGGAGATCGGACCGAGGAGGTCGCGACTAGGGATTTGACCATGAAAGGTCGAGATGGGGAATCGAAGATTGGACCGAGGAGGTCTCGATTAGGGATTTGACCATGAAAGGTCGAGACAGGAAAATCGGAAATCGGACCGAGGAGGTCTCGATTAGGGATTTGACCATGAAAGGTCGAGATGAGAAATTGGAAATCGGACCGAGGAGGTCTCGATTAGGGATATCAGAGATAGGAAAATGCAATTATGATTCTGTTAATTGTTCAAGTTTACTTAAAACAATGTCTTTTATTTATTCCTATTTGGTTGGAAAAGGGGGTTTGCCCTTCTTTTTCGCAACTACTCTAGATACTGGATCAGTGGGTTCCGTCACTACGTCTATAAGCCCCTCGTATTCCACCTGTATTTCGACCTCCCAGGGTGGACAGCCCCAGGCGAGGGTCCTATAGGGCACGCGGATCCCACCGACCGAGAGAGAAGAACGCTCCTAACGGGTCTAGCGAGTCATAGGAACTTTTAACGCACGAGCGATGCGAATTATAGTCAAGGCAATGCCGGGAAAGTCTCGTCTTTTAGCCTTAACAGAATTTCGGCAGAATTTCGCTTGCGCGATTGACGTTTTGACTTTTCGGTAATGTCCGAGAAGATAATAGGCATGGGTCGGGCGGTAAAAGCCGGATGACACAGTGTCACATTGAACTTCGTTGCATATGTCGTGCGTGAGTCAAAATCGAAGCCAATGCCAGGTCAAGATCTTGCCAATTTTTTCCTTGTCGGAATTTTGGCAGAGCTTCGCTTGAGCGAAAGATCTTTTGGATTTTCTTGGCAAGGACTCGGTCTCGACTCTTACGCATTCCGTGCGGGTCAAGGTCAAAGTCAATGTCGGAGTCAAGATTCTACCAATTTTTTTCTTGTCGAAATTTTGGCAGAATTTCGCTTGAGCGAAAGATCTTGACTTCCGTTATGAACTAAGGCTTGACCTTTACGGTTTTTTGAAACGTGTGACACGGACTGTGCATTGGTCGACACTGGCTGCCATGGGGAGTTTGGGATGATTCCGTGCGCGCCCGAGAGCATCGTAAGGCTGTCCGTGGCTGCAACTGAAAAACCATCCCGGGTTTAAAGGGACGTGCGTGCAAAGTGTACAGGATATATAAGGTGCGCGTAGTGTGTGGTCTCCTAAAAATGTTCCTTTTTGAGTTAAAACAGAGATTTTTCATAAATGTGTTTTAAAGGAATGATTTTTGGGACGGGAAAAATGCAACAGTTAAGGCACGTAAATTTTCTGGGAGCCCCAGTCAGTCTTGGAACTGAATAGCCCCAAGCCGCCAAGGCTGCCAGATTAACCACAATTTTTCCTGGTGGAATTGCCACTGAGGCCGTCCGGTCAGAATCCAAGGAGGATTAAGTCGTACGACTGCATGGATCAATTTTCCAGGTTCCACTCCTTTGCTATTTCAGGTTATTTCCTGTTCAAAGTATGCACAAATCCCAAGATGCAAATGATGCAATGCAAGGTAAAGAAAGCAAGCACGATTCATGGAATCCGCGATGGGAGTCTAACCCGATCAAAGGGAAAAACTTTCTTTTATTTTTCGAAAAGGGATACCGGTACGTGGGATTGTTAAACCACCGTTTATCCCAAGCCCCGGGTTAGGGAGCGATACAGGAAGGTTAGTGGTTTCCACCTATATACCAGGTATCGTTTATTTTAAAAATGAAAGCTTTTCTCCTTTGGGATGTCCCCAGCGGAGTCGCCAAACTGTGAATGTGTGCCCAAATTTTGCGGATTCACGCGAGTTTGAAGACATCCGGTTTAATTTGAAAAACGGAGTCGCCACGCCATTTTGATTTCCTCAAAACTTTGAAAAAAAGGATTTTAGGGTTCGGAGGTTAAGTTACCCCTTGGGAAGAACGGATCGTCGTTCACCCAAGGTGCCTTGCCGTAGCAAGTCTCCCTAGATTCCGTTTATCGTGCTTGCTTGCTTGCGTGCTTTCTTGTGTGCATGTGTTTGAATAAAAGGGGAGGGAATGTCCCAAGTTGTCTTCCGGACGTACAAACCATTTATTGGTTGTCGCTCGGGATTTCTTGGATTTTATGTATTCGGGATTTTGATCCCGTCCTCATTTTGGACTTGTGATCATCGCTTCTTAACCTCGGGACTTGCGTGATCGAGAGAAAGACTCTCTTTTATAGTCCAAAATGAGGTTCTTTAGGAAGGAGTGACCTTAGCCCATCAATCCTACACCTTAAGACGATTGAGCTTATATGGATGCTTCATGCTCGTCTTAAGTGATAATCGGAGATATAGGTTCAAGGTCGTCCCTTTCTAAAGAGATTGTGGCACCTTTTAATGGAAGAAACGGTGTAAAGATAGGATCTTTACACCGGTCCGTTCCGAAGGTTGCTAATGGGGACATGGGGGAAATGCATGTAAAAATGACATTTTTAGTGAAAAGATGACATTTTTGGTTTTGCAAAGGATGCTTTTTGGTTTAAAGAAGTGATCTTTATGCAAAGGATGCATTTTTATGAAGAAATTGATACTTAATATGCAAAGGATGCACTTTTATGTAAAGACATGATTTTTATGCAAATGATGCATTTTATGTGGGAAAATAGTATTTAATATGCAAAGGATGCATAAAGATTGCATTTTGAAAGCAAGGGATGCTAACTTTGATGATAAAGCAATGACTTTTAATGCAAAGGATGCATGAAAATGGATTTTATGTGCAAAGGATGCATTTTGAACACAAAGATTGCATTTTTATGAGCAAAGGATGCATAAAGATGGTATTTTTATTGTAAAAGGGGGGTTTTTAGGTGCAAAGGATGTACCTTTGATTCAAAGATTACATTTTTAATAGCAAGTGATGCCTATTTCATGCAAAGGGGGATAGGGGGTATGATAAAGATATGATCTTTAATGATAACTACCAAGTCCCAAGCAAGATAATGACAATATATGAATGCAATGAGCAATTTAAATCACATAGAGCAAGTAAAATGCAAGGTTAAGGGAGTGAGAGGTTACCAATGGTGGTGGCCTCTTCTCCTTTGGGTTGAGCTAGGTGGAAGGACCAACTTTGGGATCTTCAAGGAGGAGGGAGGTGGCTTCTTGGCTTTCTTCTTCAACCTCTTGGATTTCCAGCAGTGTTTTGGGTGTATTGTGAAGCTGAGTATGGAGTATGGTGTGTGTTTTTCGTCTTGCTAAAATGGGAAGAGGAGGGCTCTATTTATAGGCAGTCTGGATAAGACTAATGAATCCGTGCGGCTCGGAGTCTCCTCCTAATGCAGCCGTGTGGCATTATCCACAATGACTCAGCATGTTTCTAGAATCATGCAAGGTGGAAATTCTAGAAGCTTTTTGTAATTAAGAAAAACGTGTTTCTTAATTACTAAGCCTTCCCTTCAGCCCTTAAGAGGTTTGGAACAGTTCCGGAATTGTTCCAGAACTCTAGGAAAGTCTGGGAAATTATCGGGAAATTTACCGGAATTGCCGGGAAAATTAACCGGAAGGCATGAGCCAGATTTAGGTACTTACACATGCGCCAGAAAATTCTCGACCGTCATAGCTTATCTTCGCAAGAAACTCCGATCGCAACACAAGAATACGGAGAGCGATTGAAGATCCAGTGAAGGATGAAGCTTTACAAGACAGTCCTTGGCTCTCTGCAATGGAATTTTTCACTGAAGCCGGTACATATTATCCGTTGAGTTCTATCAAGAAGAAATGCCATAATATTGACAGGGTAGATCAGGTATAATATCAAGATTAATTATAGTTAAATGTGTGTGAAGATAATTGATTTTTTACATTTAAGTATGTTCTATTAGGTTGTTGCTGTTATCAAGTCCTACACATCAAATGGTCTTGGTGATCGCTGGGTGACTTTAAAGGTTAGGATATGAGCTTAGTATGCTTTCTATCATGGGTAAAATGTGTTTTGAGTTACTAATTGGGAAAAATTATTAGGATCCTACGGATACCATAGATGCTTCCATTCATCGGAAAGTGTAAACTGAAAGTGAATTTGCAAATGATATATCTGTCGGTTCTGTAAATGATGTTAAGATCATTTGTTTTGCAGGTATTTTCTAAGAATAATGAAGTTAAGTGAATGCTAAACTCATTTAGTTTACATGAATTTCCTAAATGTTTGAATGAATTAATGTAAGATTTCATATGTGACCGGGATGTGGTCACTAACTTGATATTATTTATTTTGATGTTATTTTCGTTTTTAAAAATTATTTGGTACAATTTGTGTTTGGTTTTGTTGCAATTTTTTCTGTCATCATTTTTTTAACACATGTAAAAAAAGTTTTTAAACAAAAACATAATTCATCAACACATGTAAAATAAAAAAAAAGTTTGTAAACAAAAACATAATTCATGAAGAAGAGTTGAATATATTACTACCTCCGTCCCACTTCAAGGGACCTATCTTTTTTTATGTTAGCACGAAGGTATTTTGAGTAATAATTTGAAGTTAATTTAATTATCCAAATGAAAATTTAAAACTTGTTATTGATACACCATTATGTGTACTACAAATAACAGTTTTTAGATATTCATTAGGATAACTAAATTAACCTATATTTATTGCTCAAAATACCTTCGTGGCTAACATCAAAAAAATGAAAATAAAAATCTTGAATTGAAGTGGGACTGAGGAAGGACAAAGTCTAACCTAAAATCGCTACACCATGAAGCGATTTCACCTTTAATGAAACTCGCTACATGGTGTAGCGAGTTTAAGCTGGCATTTCCTTTCCAGCAGATAAAGTTCAGTTTCCAGCCAGCAGATTCATTATCTTCCTCTCTCGTATCTCTTCCTCTCGTATCTCTCATTCAAACTCTCTCTCAAAAAAAAAACCCCCAAATCTTCTTGACATCATTTATTTCATCAGAATTGTTGAAGATCAAGAGTTAAGGTAAATTAACATCATCTTAATCATTGTTTTCACTTGTGTTTAGATATAAAATTTAAATATTTAACTGTGTTTTAGTATATTATAGATATAAATGTTAGAGTTTTGCTATATAGGTTTTAACACTTTGATTTCGTAATGTAGGGTTAAAGATGAACGGGGGTCCAATCATTTTCATGTGTTATTGGGGAGGTGATGATGAACAACCCTTTGATGGTCCTCATTTCAAAAAAGGGCCAAAATGTGCAATTAGGGCTAATTGTCGATGGAGATACAATGAGTTGATTGATGAGTTATATAAAAAGGCAAACTTAGATCGGTCTCAATTTGATTTGGAAGTCATTTACAGATGTCCTCATTCTTTTGATAGCGAGATTGGTGAGTACTTTCCTTTCCGTATTGAAGATGATGTGTGTATGAATATAATGTTCGATCATTTAGCTAAATTTGGGGGGATGAGAAATTTGCAGCTGTATGTGGTTGTAAAATTGATTGAAAATCGACCAAATCCAGAGTTTGAAACAGGCACACAAAGACCATTTATGGGTATTCACCAAGTGGTAACCGTGATGCAGGGGTTGGTCCAAGTTCCCAAACACTTGTATCAACCCAAATACCAAATTATGATGATGGGGAATTTGGCCATAATGATCCTGTTAATGAGGTTAGTTCTGAAGATGATGTAGATTATGAAGAAGAAGAAGTGCACACTGATGTAGATGCGATGCTAGACGATGATGATGAATATGAGGAGGGTAGTAGTGATTCTGATGTCAATTTGGGAGAGGGTGACAATGGGTCGATTGATGATGATGTGGAAACACCTCTTGTTCATTATGAAGTGCTGGAAAATCGAAGATATGAGAGTGCGGATTATCCCTTTTACAGTGATATTGGTAGTTTTACTTGACAAGAACAAGGCTTCATTGATTACGATAATGCACATAGTTTTCCAGTTTGGGATTCTGATAGCCAGGCGATTGCTAAAGGGATACGCTTTTCTAGCAAGAACGAGGCATAATTTGATATAAAAAGGTACCATATTCGCACCAATCGCCAGTTCAGGGTAAGAAAGAGCATACCTCACACATGGGTAATTGAGTGTCTATTGAAAAATTATCCATGCAATTTTTATGTTCGTGTGAGTAGGAGGAAGTTTGGCTATTGGGAACTGACCAAGTATAAGGCTCCTCATTGCTGCTTATATTCTGAAGAAAGTCGATATCACCCCAACCTAGATGCCAAGTTTATTGGTCGGGAAGTTGTTGGTCTTATTAAGGCCGATTTAGATGTCAAGGTTGGAGTTATTATTGCACACATCTTTAAAAGTTTTGGAAATGAAATTACCTATAAGAAGGCATGGTGTGGAAAGCAGAAGGGCATTGTAGAGTTTTTTGGAGATTGGAAGGAATCTTATATAAGATTACCCCGCGTTCTAGCAGTCATCCAAAAATACAACCCCATCACAATTGTTGAGCATTCTCATCCTCCTCCTCCTGTCGGTGAGTTACACATGTTTCAACAGGTATTCTGGGTATTTGGGCTTTGCATTAAAGCTTTCTCTCATTGTCGGCCTGTCATTTCTGTTGATGGAATATTCCTGCATGGTAGATATATAGGGGTAATACTGATTGCCATGGATGTTGACGCCCAAGACAATATAATTCCTCTTGCATTTGCCATTGTTGAAAAGGAGAACTGGATGAACTGGCGTTGATTCTTATATCTGCTTTGCAAGCATATTATCAAGAGTCATGAAGTTTGCTTGATATCTGACTGTCATCACGACATTCTTAAGACTATAGCTAAAGATACGTGGTGGCCAAATGTGCATCATCGATTTTGCTTGGGACATATGCTAGAAAATTTCTTGGATAAACATAGAGGGAAAGGGTCAAAGTATCTGTTTTGGAGAGCGGGTAGAGCAACTAAAGATAGAAAATTAAAATCTATCTTAGAGAGTATCCGTGGAATTAACCTCGAGGCAATTGCATGGTTTCAGAATTTGGATGCCAGAAAATGGACATTGTCACACGATGGTGGTTACAGATATGGTATCATGACTACCAACATGTCTGAGGTTTTCAATGGTGTGATGAAGGGAGCCCGTGGGATGCCAATCACAGTAATTGTTGAAACTGCCTTCTACCGTTGTGTGGAGTACTTTCAAGTAAGGCATAAATTTTCACTTAATGCCTTAGGAGGTAATCCTAATAACCCTAACATCAATCCCCTACACTACTAGAAACAGGGTCATTACCGACGGACTTTTACCGACGGAAAATTTTCATTTACCGACGGAAATTTATTTTAATTTACCGGGAATTTTTTTTTTAAAATTTCGTTTTGTCCGTCGGTAATTGATGAAATTCCATCGGTATTTCTGCCGGTATTTCCGTCGGACATGGTCCGTCGGTATTACCATCGGACTCCGTCCGTCGGTAACAAAGCCATATATATACGCGTATCTTCCCCATTTTTAATTACGCTTCATTTTAATTACGCCTCCTTCATTCCTTCCTCAGTCGTTCGCGAACCCTAACGCCAAGCCGTCGCCGCCGAGCCTCGCCGTCGCCGGTAAGTCCTCTTTCTCTCTCTCAATCGCTTTCTCTCTCTCACTCGATTTCTCTCTCTCTCTCATCAGTAATTCGCCAAGAACACGCCGTCGCCGCCGTCTCTTTCCATCGCCGTTTGCCGTCGCCGGTACGTTCTCTCTCTCTCTCGCTTTCTCTCTCTCAATCGTTCTCTCTCTCACTCGATTTCTCTCTCTCACTCACTTTCTCTCTCACTCATCAGTCACGTCTCAGAAGTCGCCGTTCCTCCTCGCCCTCGCTCGCCGTTCATCGCCGTCACTCTCAGGTTTTGATTTGGTTTTGAATTGTTACTTGTTAATTTTTCGATAAATATAAAATATTTATCGTTAGTGAATATATTCATTATCCTAAAACAAATACGATATTGTTTATTGTGTGTTTGTGTGTGTGCAATTAGAAATGTAGGGTTTGAGGTATTAAAAATGTATGTTTGTGTTATCAATGTGTCTTATGTGCGAGGGGCCTACGGATTAAACAAATGTTGAAATTGCACAAGGAGTTGGTTTTTATATGAACTTGCTGTTTGTTTATAGATATTAGGGATAATGGAATGGGAAATTATTTGAATAAGAGGCTCAGGAGCTTTGGTTATCCCGTAACTATTACTATTTCTTGTTTTATATGTGTATCGTATATGATTCAATATAATTATTTGATTGCCTAAAAAATGTGTGTTTATTTGTGAAATAATATGTTTGATTAGAGATAAATGTTTTTAAATGCATTGTGGAGTTGAATGCAATTTTGATGTGTTTAGACTGCTTTACTAATTAATGTCTAAAGTTAAAATAAAAATAAGATGAGAGCCTTTTTCACCCACAGCTATCAAAATTCGTCTTCTTTGATCAAGAAAGACAGAGCAAACAAGTTCATTACCGTTTGAGCAAAGGATTTTCTGTTTAATAAGAGTTTTATAGCTTTCATCGTCTTTCTCTCTAAGGATCTCAAACATCACTTGAGATCCTTAGAGAGGAGGACAAGAAACCGAAAAAATTCTTATTAAACAGAAAATTCTTTGCTCAAACGGCAATGAACTTGTTTGCTCTGTCTTTCTTGGTCTAAGATGAGATTGGGTTTTAATAGTTGTGGATGAGAACGACTGTTATCTTGTTTATAAATGTTAATTTAATTCATCATTGTAAAATTTCAAATTTTACAATAAAGAATTAATATTTCAAATTATTCACAATATTAATAATTTAAAAAATATGATAGATGTGTGTGTTAATTCATTATTGTAAAATTGTGCATTTTACGATAATGAATAAAAATTAATGTTACGACGTGACGTTGTGACGGTTGAAACACAAAAGCTTAGAAACCCGTTTAAGAATCTTTAACTTATCATGTTGAGGTCAACATGTAGTCATCGATTCTTAAATTGTCCGTGTGGACAGTCTTGAAATGCACGATTATATGTTTTGTAAATATCATCATCGTCTATTAAAATTGCTTGAATAGTCGATAGTTGATATATTTCGGTTGCATTAATTCTATTGTTCTCTGAGTGTATACTAGACATATATGGTTGATTACACACTGTCGATTCTAATCGATAGTGTTTGATTGACCTAGTCTACGTCGTGCACTTGGAGACCATGGGGTTATGCTGCCGAAATTTCTTGATTTTCGATTATAAAGCAAGTAGACAAGGTGATATTTGCAATTCATACGTGTATTTCGGGATGGGATAGAAGCCAACCCAATTCTAAACCTAATGGATATGAATTTTCCTTTCATCATAGGGAATGATATACTTTACAACAAAGAATTAAATATTAATATTTAAAATTATTCAAAATATTAATAATTAAAAAAATGTGATAGATGTGTGCAATAGAAGCCAACCCCAATTCTAAACCTAAAGAAACATGTCTTGTTGCTTTTAAGTTTGTAATCCAAATTTAGGGAATTGTAATGCGTTAATTACATCTAAACTGTTAATACATTATGAAATGCAGGAGTTAATTATGTCTGGAGAAGATCGTAGTTGGATGGATAATCGTAGTAATCCCGGAAGAAGGGGTGTCAGACCTCAATTCTGAGAAGGTTTAGAACATTTCGTGGAGTTTGCTAGAGCGCATCCCCAGTGCATGCGTGGTGATAAGATTAGGTGTCCTTGTAAAAAGTGTAAGAATAGAAAATATCCGAGTGTTGGATGGGTAAAGAAACATGTTTTAGAGGCAGGTTTGTTGATGGTTACAAGGTATGGGTAGCGCACCGGGAGCGTTATGTGGTTGAAACAAGTGTTCGCAATCATCCCTCTTTTGTATCAAGTGGTCCGCCAAGGGAACCCGAACATTTGATTGATGAAGAGGAGCCGTCTGTCGGTTTGGATGATATGGTTCGAAATGCGGCCGGCCCAGAGTTTGATTGGAACCCTAATCCAACAGAGGCACCAAATCCCGTTGCAAAGAAGTTTATGGATTTAATGGACTCGCAAATGAGAAAATTCATCCCAGTGCAAAGGCTACAGCAGTGTTAGAGCAAGTGATCGAGCTTCTAACTATCAAGGCCGATACAAATATGAGCCAAAGATACTTACGATCGTATAATGTCATGGGGACAACGGATGCTACCCGAAGAAAATAATATGGTTCACAATTTTTATGAGACGAAAAAGTTGGTGGGGCAGATCGGTCTTGGGTATGTTAAAATTGATGCTTGCAAGAATCAGTGCATGCTTTTTTATAAAGAAAATGAGGGCCTCGATTCATGTTCAATATGTAGACTTAGTAGGTATACGCCACAACGCCGTGGTAGTGCCAAGCACAAGAAAAACGTGCCTCGGACGCAGTTACGTTGTATGCCGCTAATTCCCAGGTTGCAACGAATTTACGCATTGAAAGAAAGCTCAGAAGCCATGCGTTGGCACAAAGAGTGTCCTCGTGAAGAGGGTGTGATGACTCATCCTTCTGACGGTGAAGCATGGAAACATTTTGATGCCACTTACCCCGATTTTGTCGGATCCTAGAAACATAAGGCTGAGGATATGTACAGATGGGTTTTCTCCATTTGGACCAGGGGCAAAATCTTATTCATGTTGGCTCGTTATAGTCACAGTGTATAATCTTCCCCGTGGTTATGTATGACCGATCCTTATATGTATTTGAGTTTGTTCATTCCTGCCTTCGAATCCAGGCAAAAACATTGATGTGTATCTTCGACCTCTGATGGATGAACTCAAACAGCTGTGGAATGATGGTGTCCAGACATGGGATGCTTTCAAGTTGCAAAATTTTAACATGAGGGCTGCAGTGATGTGGACAATTAATGACTTTCCTGCTTATGGTATGATGTCGGGATGGAGCACACATGGGAGATTGGCCTGTCCATATTGTATGGAAAATACAGATGCATTCACACTTCAGCATTACAAGAAGCAGTGTTGGTTTGATTGCCACAGACGGTTTCTTCCTAGTAACCATCCATTTCGTAAACAGAGGAATGCTTTCACCAAAAATAGAGTTGAGAATCGGGGCCCCCCTCCTCGTCTGAGTGGCGAGGATATTTTTGAGCAGGTGTCTGAGGTGTCTGATGTCGGGTGGGGAAAGATGTTTTCAAAGGATAGACCAGACGGATTTGGTAAAGACCATAACTGGATTAAAAAGAGAGCATTGTGGTGACAATATGCAAGCTTGAAAAGATATTTCCGCCATCTTTCTTTGATTCAATGGAGCATTTACCAATTCACCTAGCTTATAAAGCTAGAGTTGGAGGACCTGTTTAGTATAGATGGATGTATCCATTTGAACGATTTTTGGGGAGTTTGAAAAAGAAAATGAGCAATAGAGCAAAAGTTGAGGCATCTATGTCTGAATCAGTGATTGTCGATGAAATTATGTCGTTTGTTTCAACATATTTTCACCCAGACATTGAGACAAGGTTCAATAAAGTGGGACGCAATTATGATGGGGGAGTCACTGATCCTGATGGAAAAAATTTAGTTTTTTCTTCTCCTGGTCGATTCCTTGGCAGTAGAAAGTGCACGCGCATACTAAGCAGAAAAGAATTAGAAGCGGCTAAACTCTATATTCTCCTTAACTGTGCTGAGGTCGAGGACTACTTGAAGTAAGCATTCTTCATTTGTTATTAAGTAATGTTAATCCTAATAACTTTAATACGAACTAAGCAACTTTATGTTCTCCTTGAATGCAGTATGTTCGAAGAACAGGCTGGAGACATTGCGCCTGAATTGATTTCAATAAGGACAGACAACGAATTTCCCTCCTGGTTTAATAATTATGTAAATGCCAATTCATTAATTAATTCAATGTTTTTAATAGAATTTGAAGTATGAGTTTTTTACTATCTATGTGTTTTTATTTAGATTTTGAACAACCTTGGAGATGCAAAAGCTGCGAGATTAGAAGCATTAGCACACGGTCCGTCCTTAAGAGTGAATGTATATAAGGGATATTTTGTCAATGGCTACGTATTCCACACCGAAGAATATGGCCAAACGAAATCAACTTGGAATAGCGGGGTCAATCTCAAGGTAAATCTCGATTATTATGGCGTATTGAAAGAAGTTATTGAATTGGAGTACTTGCTTGGAAATTCTGTAGTTCTTTTCAATTGTGAGTGGCGGGACACTGAGCGAGGCATTACAAAACATGACACTTTTGATCTCGTTGACTTAAAGCATTCTTCTAGG